>CM033475.1:33851437-34193937 GCA_019447015.1 Hymenochirus boettgeri
TACCTGTACGCGAGCATCGAATCGGTAAGTAAAATGTCTATTATACCTATACGCGAGCATCGAATCTGCGAGTAAAATGTCTATTCTACCTATACCGAGCATTGAATCCATGAGTAAAATGTCCATTAACCTGTACGCGAGCATCGAATCGGTAAGTAAAATGTCTATTATACCTATACACGAGCATTGAATCGCAAGTAAAATGTCTATTATACCTATACGCGAGCATCGAATCTGCAAGTAAAATGTCTATATAACTATACGCGAGCATCGAATCCACGAGTAAAATGTCTATATACCTATACGCGAGCATCAATCTGCAAGTAAATGTTTATTATACCTATACGCGAGCATCGAATCCACAAGTAAAATGTCTATTATACCTATACGCGAGCATCGAATCCGCCAGTAAAATGTCTATTACCCTATACGCGAGCATCGAATACACCAGTAATTTGTCTATTATACCTATCGTGAGCATCGAATCCACGAGTAAATGTCTATTATACCTATACGCGAGCATCGAATTCACAAGTAAAATGTCTATTTACTATAAGCGAGCATCAATCAACGAATAAAATGTCTATTATACCTATACGCTAGCATCGAATCTGCAAGTAAAATTTCTATTATCCCTATACGCGAGCATTGAATCTGCAAGTAAAATCTCTATTAAAACTATACGCGAGCATCGAATCCACGAGTAAAATGTCTATTATACCTATACGCGAGTATCGAATCTGCAAGTAAAATGTCTATTATACCTATACGCGAGCATCGAATCCACAAGTAAAATGTCTATTATACCTATACGCGAGCATCGAATCTGCAAGTAAAATGTCTATTATACCTATACGCGAGCATTGAATCCACAAGTAAAATGTCTATTATACCTGTACGCGAGCATCGAATCCACGAGAAAATTGTCTATTATACCTATATGCGAGCATCGAATCTGCGAGTAAAATTTCTATTATCCCTATACGCGAGCATCGAATCTGGAAGTAAAATGTCTATTATAACTATACGCGAGCATCGAATCCACCAGTAAAATGTCTATTATACCTATACGCGAGCATCGAATTCACAAGTAAAATGTCTATTATACCTATAAGCGAGCATCAATTCAACGAATAAAATGTCTATTATACCTATACGCTAGCATCGAATCTGCCCAAAAAATTTATGAACGTGATGGCACATTATTAGATGCCGCTAGATATTTTAATTTACAACCTAACAGCTGGATACATTTTAAAAAAAAAAAGTTTTTAGAAAAGATTCATTATGGTTATAATGTTAGTAACACTATTATTTCTTCTTTCAAGGTGCTTAGCACATATTAATTATATTCCTGTCTCCATCTCAGACAGCATTATGACTGCCTAGAATCCATGAAACACAATAACACAGTTTTGGGAGGTTGAATAAGACATACGTCCATCTAGTCCAACCTTTATACCCACCCATAATGTCGTATAACAGTTACATAGTAACATAGTATTGGAGGTTGAATAAAGACATACGTCCATCTAGTCCAACCTTTATACCCTACCCATAATGTCTGTCACAGTTACATAGTAACATAGTATTGGAGGTTGAATAAAGCACACATCCATCTAGTCCAACCTTTTACCCCCCCATAATGTCTGCTAACATTACATAGTAACATAGTATTGGAGGTTGAATAAGACATACGTCCATCTAGTCCAACCTTTATACCCTACCCATAATGTCTGTATAACAGTTCATAGTTAACATAGTATTGGAGGTTGTATAAAGACATACGTCCATCTAGTCCAACCTTTAACCCTACCATAATGTCTGTCTAACAGTTACATAGTAACATAGCATTGGAGGTTGTATAAAGACATACGTCCATCTAGTCCAACCTTTATACCCTACCCATAATGTCTGTCTAACGTTACATAGTAACATAGTATTGGAGGTTGTATAAAGACTACGTCCATCTAGTCCAACCTTTAACCCTACCCTAATGTCTGTATAACAGTTACATAGTAACATAGTATTGGAGGTTGAATAAAGACATACGTCCATATAGTCCAACCTTTATACCCTACCCATATTTCTGTCTAACAGTTACATAGTAACATAGTATTGGAGGTTGTATAAACATCGTCCATCTGTCCAACCTTTATACCCTACCCATAATGTGTATAACAGTTACATAGTACATAGTATTGGAGGTTGAATAAAAATATACGTCCATATAGTCCAACCTTTTAATCCTACCCATAATGCCTGTCTAACCGTAGATCCAGAGGAAGGAAAATAAACCACCTCTAAAGGGAGAAAGAAAATCCCTTTCTGACTAATTGACAATAGAAAAAATCTCTGGTCATCAAGAACAATAGTATTAATACCAGTAACAAAATTCTTATGGATATATATTCTCATATTATAGAAATGTCCAGCCCTTGGAGCTATCCAATAACCTCCAATGACCACATCTGCTGAAAATGAAACTGTTTGTCCCATAATTATATATCTGTGAAAGTGATCATATCCCCATATAAAGTGCCTCTTTTCCAGTGTGAATAACCTAAATTATCTAATCTATCTAAATATTCAAGCTTTATCATTCACACTACAAACTCATAAACAATGCAATAAATTTATTGAGCAATGTCTTTTATGCAGTGCGTTTGAGTGTGTTTTGCGTGTAATCCCAACAAATGCATAAGCTGCACGTTTACATTGCACAATCTGAAAATATCCCCTCTAAAAACACCAATAACTTTAAAATCCCAGTACAGTGAATAGCATTAAAGTAAATTTAGCCCCTAAAGAACTGGATGAAATAACTGTGTGTATGTACAGTGACTGACCACAATCCCTGCCCCCAGTCACATTCCTCCTTGCCCCATATTTCCTGTAAAAGGATTGGCTAAGGCAACTAGTGAGTGACCAACAGTAACTTCCTGAAGTTTCTTAGAACTGAGCATGTGTAAAGAACATATGGTCAGTGTACCACACTGTGGGATATGTGGGATGTTGGGAAATAAAACACAAACCCAATATAGAAAGGTAAATTTCCCAACAACCATATCAAAACAGGAAATTGGCAAACACATTATAAAATATGATTTGTAGACTAAATTAGTTACTGTACAATTTCACAACATGGTGACCTTTTTGACCTGTATCCAATCCAGATGCTTTCACTCTGTCTGCGCATCCTCAGTCTCTCAATAGTCCAAAGAATTTCCGCTCAGTAGTTCAAAATCTCCCTTCTCTCTAGTTTAAAGAGCCTCTTCTACTGAATTCTACCCCAGCTTTTATACTATTTACCCTTCACTTTCCCCCACAGTACCTCTGATGCAACAAGAGGTGTAAAAAGTTTGCCTGTGCTATAATCTACAGCTAACCAATCAGATGATAACTATTTACTGGGTTACTGCAGTTATATAACATCTGATTGGGTGCTTTATAATCTAATTGATACCTATCCTCCGGATACATAATCCTTATTCAAGCACAGAATGTGACTGTAGGGACTCTTTTATAGCCTGATTTGTTTGAATAAAATACATTTTTAAAAATGTATGTATATCGGTGTTAAGGACATTTCCTGCATCTTTCCTGCCTTTCAATCAATACATAAAAATAAGTAACGTGAAAACAATATATAAGTTACAGATCCTCGGTGAAGGTCACTTATATAATTTGAAAATAATTACAGGGCAACATTAATTAGCATTGGCACATATAACATAGTTTAGAAAATAGACAGAAGTTTATTGATATGCTCTGGGAATCCCTTTAATTGATTCATTCCTGTGCTAAATAATTACTTCCCAATTCTAATTGGCTTTTTTTACTGCAAAGACGACAGCCTCATATAATTAAAGGATTATAAGACAGTTAATATAATTAAAACATTACTCATAGTGGCACGACCTTTAGTCGCATAAATTCCAAACTTATATATTATGTGAACACAGACCAGATAGCTTGTGAATGTGTTTTTGCAGCAAAGATGTGATGTATCCGACCTCCTGTGCACAGCGCAGGTTTTTTTATTAATAAATAAGAAAATGTCGGCACATAAAAATTTTAACAGAAATCCATCACAACGCCTGAAGTCTCGGCGTGATCAAGAAGGATGAATTAAGATTTTATCTGGAAAAAAAAAAAACCAACAGACTAATATGCAGCTCTTAATAATAATGTTGTCATAAATGATCTTTTATTTGTCAACTGAGCATTAATTTCTATATTTACAAAATATACATTCAGGTCATAGAGTTTCTGTCAGTTGTAAGCATGTTGTGTATTGTACTTCTATGTTGCAAAATAATATTTGTGCATCTTTCTTTATTAGAGTGATTTCATTTCCCAGGAAGAAAATGAGCCCAGTATTGGATAACCCTTTTCAGATTTGTTATTAAAAAAAATCCCCATGTATAGTAGAGTTGGCCGAATACACTAAAATCCATTCCGCTTGCAGATCCGCGGGTTTTTGGAAAATTAAAAAATTAGAAATCCACAGAAAATCCTTGAAGTTAATGGGAGTTAAAATCTGGGGAACACATATCAATGCCTAAAACATCACGTCCAGTTCCGGAAACTTCAGGCACTTCCTGTTTTGGCATTCTGTGTAGTATTTTCGAGATTTCTATAAAAAGTTAAAATTTTAAATTTTGTTAATTCGAAATTACTAGAATTATGTTAAATTTTCGATTTTTACTTTTCCAATTGTTCGATAATTATTGTTAACAGTTCCGCGGTTCAGAAAAATCCTAAATCTTTGTAAATCCGCAAAGTCTGACCTGATTAGAGATGGACTAGAACTAGAGCTCGAACCCGAGTTCAAACGGACTCTGACTTCTCGACTATCCTGGACCCAGATTTTCGTATTTTTCCGGACTTTCGATAATTATCGAATGTTAGAACGTTTGAGGAAAGCGAATTTTGAGTAAAATGTCTATTATACCTATACGCGAGCATCAAATCCTCAAGTAAATGTCATTATACCTATTCGCATAAATATCGAATCTGCGAGTAAAATGTCCATTCTATCTAGATGCGAGCATCGAATCCGCGAGTAAAATGTCTATTATACCTATACGCGAGCATTGAATCCACAAGTAAAATGTCTATTATACCTATACACGAGCATTGAATCCACGAGTAAAATGTCTATTATACCTATACGCGAGCATCGAATCTGCGAGTAAAATGTCTATTATACCTATACGCGAGCATCGAATCTGCGAGTAAAATGTCTATTCTACCTATACACGAGCATTGAATCCATGGTAAAATGTCCATTATACCTGAACGCGAGCATCGATCGGTAAGTAAAATGTCTTTATCCTATACACGAGCATTGATCCACGAGTAAAATGTCTATTATACCTATACGCGAGCATCGAATCTGCGAGTAAAATGTCTATTCTACCTATACACGAGCATTGAATCCATGAGTAAAATGTCCATTATACCTGTACGCGAGCATCGAATCGTAAGTAAAATGTCTATTATACCTATACCGAGCATCGAATCTGCGAGTTAAAATGTCTATTCTACCTATACACGACGATTGAATCCATGAGTAAAATGTCCATATACCTGTACGCGAGCATCGAATCGGTAAGTAAAATGTCTATTATACCTATACACAGCATTGAATCCCAGAGTAAAATGTCTATTATACCTATACGCGAGCATCGAATCTGCAAGTAAAATGTCTATTATAACTTACGCGAGCATCAATCACGAGTAAAATTCTATTATACCTATACCGAGCATCAAATCTGCAAGTAAAATGTTTATTATACCTATACGCGCATCGAATCCACAGTAAAATGTCTATTATACCTATACGCGAGCATCGAATCCGCCAGTAAAATGTCTATTATCCCTATACGCGAGCATCGAATACACCAGTAATTTTTCTATTATACCTATACGTGAGCATCGAATCCACGAGTAAAATGTCTATTATACCTATACGCGAGCATCGAATTCACAAGTAAAATGTCTTTATACTCATAGCGAGCATCAATCAACGATAAAAATGTCTATTATACCTATACGCTAGCATCGAATCTGCAAGTAAAATTTCTATTATCCCTATACGCGAGCATTGAATCTGCAAGTAAAATCTCTATTAAAACTATACGCGAGCATCGATCTCCACGAGTAAAATGTCTATTATACCTATACGCGAGTATCGAATCTGCAAGTAAAATGTCTATTATACCTATACGCGAGCATCGAATCCACAAGTAAAATGTCTATTATACCTATACGCGAGCATCGAATCTGCAAGTAAAATGTCTATTATACCTATACGCGAGCATTGAATCCACAAGTAAAATGTCTATTATACCTGTACGCGAGCATCGAATCCACAGAAAATTGTCTATTATACCTATATCAGCATCGACTGCGAGTAAAATTTCTATTATCCCTATCCGCGAGCATCGAATCTGGAAGTAAAATGTCTATTATAACTATACGCGAGCATCGAATCCACCAGTAAATGTCTATTATACCTATACGCGAGCATCGAATTCACAGTAAAATGTCTATTATACCTATAAGCGAGCACATTCAACGAATAAAATGTCTATTAACCTATACGCTAGCATCGAATCTGCAAGTAAAATTTCTATTATCCCTATACGCGAGCATTGAATCTGCAAGTAAAATCTCTATTAAACTATCGCGCGACCATCGAATCCACGAGTAAAATGTCTATTATACCTATACGCGAGCATCGAATCCACAAGTAAAATGTCTATTAATGAGAAATTATAGAATTCATTTAGAACGCTGCTGATTTCAGATCAGAGGAATACAGCAAACTGAGAAAATATAGAATTCATTTAGAACGCTGCAGATTTCAGATCAGAGTGATACAGCAAACTGAGAAATTATAGAATTCACTGAGAAATTATAGAATTCATTTAGAACGCTGCTGATTTCAGATCAGTGATACAGCAAACTGAGAAATTATAGAATTCATTTAGAACGCTGCTGATCGTCAAGATCAGGGATTACAGAAAACTGAGAAATTATAGAATTCATTTAGAATGTTGCTGATTTCCCATCAGATTGATACAGCAAACTGCAAAATTATAGAATTCATTTAGAATGTTGTTGATTTCAGATCAGAGTGATACAGCAAACTGAGAAATTATAGAATTCATTTAGAATGTTGCTGATTTCACATCAGAGTGATATAGCAAACTGCAAAATTATAGAATTTATTTAGAATGTTGCTGATTTCAGATCAGAGTGATACAGCAAACTGAGAAATTATATAATTCATTTAGAACGCTGCTGATTTCAGATCAGAGTGATACAGCAAACTTATAACTTATAGAATTCATTTAGAACGCTGCTGATTTCAGATCGGAGTGATACAGCAAACTGAGAAATTATAGAACTCAATTAGACTAATTGAATTAGACCAATTAACTAGTAATTCAAGCTATATCCCAGAATGGTGATTTAAGAAGATTTCTATATCTCTCACAAGTATCTGTCCTCTTTGTCAGTACAGTCTGTTTTTTTTTTCCTTTAAAGGAGTAATTTATTTCTGAGCTTTTTGTGAAAATTCTCTTATACAATTTATGGTTCTTGTTAAAAAAAACTATTTCGGATTAATTAAGGCAAATTGGGGTTTGCAAAAACTTTAGTAAATATTAAGTGGCTTGGCGCCCTTGGTCAAAACTAATTACTTCTGAGAAATTAAAATTCTGTCCAGATGTGACTTATAGTCTGGGATCATTAATAATTAAAGTCAGCAATGCACAACAATACTATCAATTACATTAGAATCTTGCTAAACTGTGACTTTCAAATCGATATAGTCAACATAAATAAAAATAGGCTGAGAAATTGGCTCAGTGGTTTGGTTAAATGGAAAAGAAAACAATGTACAGTGTAAAGTTATTTCATTTCTTTACAATGTAAAATGGGATTTTACACGTTTGTATCGTACTTATGGAAATAATAGAATATTGCTCACACAGTAAAACTGCAGCTTGTGTAAAATGTTTGTATGTAGAAATAGGACCTTAAAGGGCAAGTAAAACATCTGAGCAACACTGAATCATAAGGCAGAGCTACTTGACATAAAAAAAGTTATTTGTGTTTCACTAACCTTTCTAACGTGGGGCTTTATTTCCCAGCATTCCAGTATTACACAGTTTTGTCACTGACTACTGTGTTCTTCAACCATGCCCAGTGCTAATAAGTGCAGGAACTGGTTACAGCAGGTTTGCCCGCTAGTAGTATCAAGTCAGTTCTGTTGCAGTCCAGATTAGGCAAGCGAGCATTTGATTGAGGTAAAGAGGCATGGCCAGACAGTGCACATACACACCACACAACTATGTTATTCAGTTCTTTAGATGGTCACATTTGAATGCCATTTACTGGACTGGTATTTTACAGTTTATTGGTATCATTGGGGGGGTATATTATGGAGAATAAAATGCTGTGACCCTTACCTTAGGACTACAGAGGGGATGTTCCACTCACCAGTAGAGATGGACTAGAACTCAAACCCAAGTTCGAGCCGAACTATTCGAATTCGAACGAATTTGGACTTCTCAAACTATCCCGGACCCGGATTTTCAATATTTTCGGACTTTCGATAAATATCGAATGTTCGACCGTTCGAATATGTGAGTAAAATGCCTATTATACCTAGACGCGAGCATCGAATCTGCAAGTAAAGTGTCCATTAAAACCTATACGCAAGCATCGAATCCGCAAATTCTTACAATGTCCATGGTATCTAGTGCGAACGTGCGCATCGATCCGCGAGTAAGTATGTCCATTAAAACCTATACGCAAGCATCGAATCGCAAATAAAATGTCCATGGTATCTAGGTGCGAACGCGCGCATCGAATCCGCGAGTAAAGTGTCCATTAAATCCTATACGCGAGCATCGAATCTGTGAGTAAAATGTCCATGGTATCTAGGCGTGAACATCAAATCCGCGAGTAAAGTGTCCATTAAAACCTATACGCGAGCATCGAATCCGCGAGTAAATGTCCATGGTATCTAGGCGTGAACATCAATCCGCGAGTAAGTGTCCATTAAAACCTATACGCAAGCATCGAATCCGCGATAAAATGTCCATGGTATCTAGGTACGAACACGCGCATCGAATCCGCGAGTAAAGTGTCCATTAAAGCCTATACACGAGCATCGAATCCGCAAGTAAAATGTCCATGGTAACTAGGCATGAACATCGAATCCGCGAGTAAAGTGTCCATTAAAACCTATGCACGAGCATCAATCCGCGAGTAAAATGTCCATGATACCTAGGCGCGAACATCGAATCCGTGAGTAAAGTGTCCATTAAAACCTATATGCGAGCATCGAATCCACGAGTAAAATGTACTGATACCTAGGCGCGAACATCGAATCCGTGAGTAAAGTGTCCATTAAAACCTATATGCGAGCATCGAATCCACGAGTAAAATGTACATGATACCTAGGCGCGAACATCGAATGTTCAAAGCAAGAACTCGAAAATAGCGTGAGTGAGAGTAAAAATGATTTTCTAATGTCCTGGATATTCAAACATGTTCCCCAGACCATTTCCCAGATCCCACAGCCATTTACATTAAGTTACCATTAATATTTTATTTGTATTTCATTAGACATTTTGAACTATTTGACTCCCATTGCCTTAATGGGTCCGTTTTCGACTTTCGACTTTCCATCGAAAGTTCGGCCATCTCTACTCCCCAGATGTTTGCAAACTACAACTCCAAGCATTCATCTGGAGGGCTGCTAGCTTCCAAAGAGAAAAGAAATGGGCCAGATACTACAAAAGTGTCCAGCCAGTCACTTCCTCATCTCCCCTTAATACAGAATGATGCTGAGTATCTCATAGCAGAACCTCTCTCTAACTGCCTGAAAATTTAGAAAAATTAGACATTCTGGAGCTCAGTGAGTGAGTTAGAGGGGTATAAAAAGGATGTTATTGAAGTGTTTGTAAATTACATTTGTTTCTCAGAGCCTATAATCTGGTAGAAAGTTAAGTGATACCTATGAATAAGTTAATTCTGAGCATTAAAGCTCGTACACACTTGCGATCGTAGCAGGCAGATGCCAACGAAAGCCTGTATTGGGCCATTATACTAGCAGTCCCCTGATACCCTGATATGTGCTGCTTACCAGCTCCCTGATATACTAGCAGTCCCCTGATACCCTGATATGTGCTGCTTATCAGCTCCCTGTTATACTAGCAGTCCCCTGATACCCTGATATGTGCTGATTACCAGTCCCCTAATACCCTGATACATGTAGTTTACCATTCCCCTCATACTCTACCAGTCCCCTGATATCTGCGGATTACCACTCCCCTCATACCCTACCTGTGCTCTGACACCATAAAATGTGCTGATTACAACTCTCCTCATACCCTACCAGTCCCCTGATACCCTGATGTGTGCTGAACTTTTCCTCAACCATTTTAGACTATTGTTACTGTCCTATACCTCTTATGTGACTGTTACTTGAATCCCCGATTTTTTTTTTTTACGGTTTGTCGAGACGGCTAGTGTGGCCGGAGGTGAACTGTGTCGAGGGTTTGTTCCCCGAAAGCCTGAGGCCCGTGATCCTAGCCTTACCCTTGTTACTGAGTTTTTACCCATCCCTCTGTACTGTCCTACCTATTGTTTTTGGGGAACGGAGGACCGAAGGCGAGCCGAGGGTGGGAGGCCAGGGACGTGGGGGACATGCCCGAGTGGACGCCAGGGGTGCGAAGAGCCGGAGGGGGGGTCCGAGAACGGGTAGGTGGGGGGGGAAAATAGGGGGTGGTGAACGGCGGGGGTATGGGGGGAACGGGGGACGAGGGCCGAGGGGGGGGGCGAGGGGGGGGGGCGAAGCCGGTGAGGCCTGGGGGGGGGGGGGAGGGGAACGAAGGTGTGTGACGAGGACGAGACGGGAGGACGTGGGGGGGGCCGAGGGGGGGGACGTAGGAAATGAGGTGGGGGGGGGGGGGGACCGAGGCCGAGCCGAGGCCTGAGGGGTGCGAGGGGCCGGAGGCGCCGAGGGAGAAAGGGGGGGACGAGGGGGGGGGGGGCAGAGGACGAGGGGGCCAGCCGAGGAACGAGGGCCGAGGGGGGGGCCTAGCCGAGGGCCGGAAGGGCCCGAGGGGGGTGTGACGAGGGGGGGGGAACGGGACGAGGGGGTTGAGAGACGAGGGGACGGGGCCAGCCGAGGGACGGACGGAGTCCCAGCCAGGGGGACGAGGCCGAAAGGGCCGAAGGGTGGGAGGGGGTGGTTGGCGGGCGAAGCCCGAGGGGGGGGACGAGGGGACGAGGGGGCCGAAGGCCGGAGAACGAGTGCGCGAGCCGAGGGGGGGGGGGCCTAAGGGGGGGGGCCGAGACGTATGAACGGAAGGGGGGGTGGGAACGAGGGGGACGATGTGAAACGATAAGGGGGGGGGGGGGCCTGGAGCCGAGACGGGTAAGGAGGCGGAGGGCCGAGGACGGTGGGGGAAGCGAAGACGGGGGGACGATGCCGGAGGTGGGGACGGAGGGCGAGGGGCCGAGTCCCGGAGGCCCGAAGGGGGGGGGGGGTTGAACGGATTGGTTTGACGAGACGAGACGGGGGTAAACGAGGGGGGGTCCGGAGGCCGATTTGACGGGATACGATGGCGAGGGGGGGCGAAAGGCCGAGTGGGTGGTGTACGTGATTTTTATGTACTTTTGCCGTATCATTATGTCTGAACCCCGAGGGCCAATGTTCCTAGACTATGACGGTTTACGGTTGACACTGTTGTACGGATCCGGAGCCGAGGGACGAGGGACGAAGGGGCGAGGGCCGAAGACGGGAGACGGAATGGGGGGGGGGGGGGGTTGGGGGTGTGGGGGGGTGGGGTTGACGAAGGGAGGGGTTGTGGCCGAAAGGGGGGGCCGGAGGAACGTAGTTGGGTTTGGTTTGTAACTACTTTTGTTTGTGGAAAGGTCCCTTATCCTTGCCTAGACTTTGTTTAACGAAGTTCTAGACTATTTAACCTATTACTATGTTTTTTACTATTGACTATACTATTTTCCTATGACTTATTACAAGAGTAAAAACATATTGGAAGGGGGAAAAAAAAAAAAACCTTTTTAAAACTTTAAAACTATACCATTTTTTCATTTTTTCCATAATCCAAACCTTTGGCATGGGAATTGGGATTGTTTGGACCAAAAAGGTTTTTAAAGGTTAAACCTGTTCAAGGGAAGAATTTCATTAGGGAAAAAACGGGGGGGGGGGGGACCCCACGTGAAGCGGCACCGGAAGAAAAATTCAAATCATGGCAGGGATGTAGAAAATTCCTTTTGAGGCTCAGGCCTTCCTCCGTATTCTATTGGTTGGCTGAAGGCTTGTGTGTTGTGATAGTCGGTGTGTCAAGGGAAAGGAGGCGACAACTTTCTTCCAGTGGCCACAGGTAGCACAGGGATGTTCCACTTCCCTAAACCCAACATAAGAATTCCTTGTATTAGGCTTACAATTTCTAATCCAAAAAAGTTTTGTATTTAGTCATATTTAATCGCCCGTACAATTTACCATTGCGGATTTTGCTACTGCCATGTCCGTGGTCGTTTTACTTTTGCGATAAACCCACGGTTAATTCAAGAAAGTTTTTACGATTTAATGTGAGGTAAATCAACACTGGCCCCATTTTTATTCAAGACCAAACCCCGTTCCACCACTTGAATATTGTTTGTTAAGGGATTACGAAATTGTGGACATTTTTGCTAAAGGCTTGTTTTACTGTATATTGTGTTCGGCAGAAGCTTAGGGAAAAAACAGTAGGACGTGTACCACCCACATGCGATTCTTGCAAAAGCAAAAACTTGGTGACAAAATGGTCCAATATAAACCACATTTGCTTGGACTGTATATGAAAATCACAGAAATGGTACGGTTTGTGTCATGCAGTTATTAAAAAACATCCACAAAAGATTGGTTTGCTAAAAGTAAAAGTAAAAAAACAAAGATTTAAAAACTACTGGAATTGTTCTTTTTACTGTTTTTTTTTTTTTTTTTTCAAGGGGCAAATTGTTTTGCAAACACCAGTGGCAGTAAGTATAAAATAGATACATCAAAACAGATCAAACTTGTTAGATAGGGGGAAAAAAACCCAACATTGATGATTAAAACACACTAGAGAACAGAAGGCATATTGCAGTACTCATGCATATTGAAAATTAGCATTTGCACCAACAAAAATTTTCTAAAAAAAAACAACAGGGAAAAGTAATATTCTTCCCAGTTGTCCCCAGAGTAAAGATTGGCAGGAGGATATGCAAAAAATTTTGACACCTTTTTATCCTTACCTGTATGGCACTGTCCGCAAACGCTGGCTAATAAAACAAGGCAAATATAGGCTTAAATATATTAGAGCCAATTCATCTGACTGCAGACACAAAACAATCTTTTCAAATCATGTTAGAAAAAACCAATTCCGTTGGCAAAGGATACAGATTCAGGCTCATTTGGGTGTAGGGGGGGGACTAGGCGTTTAACATTAGACCAAGGGGCCAAGCTAGAAAAGGAAGGCAAAAAAAATGGTTTGAAACCACCTTTTTAGCAAACAGAAAGGCACTTGGGCAGTTCTCATTTGCTACATGGAATCCGGCATTGCCCCACCAAAAATTTCTTAGGACAAAACAAGAAAATAATTGCATATTGGCATATAAGCCCACACAATTTTTTTTAAAATGGTTTTGGGGCGATGGTATTAGAGATGTGCCAAATTGTTTAAAACTGGGGACCCCAAATCTTTTGGTGTGCATTAATTAAAAAAGGGTTGGGCAAGCGAGGTCGGTGATCAAAGCAGGCATTAAATTAAAAGTTGGTAGGAATTAAAAGGAAACCCCATTACTTTCTCTTGGTGGGGGACTGTGTTCCAAATAGGTCTGTCTACCCACTGGGAACCACTTAAAGGACCAGACTGCACAAACATTTTTTTTTAGTTTATTTTATTTTGCTTTTATTTTTTCCCCCCAACACATCCCTCTCAGGGATTAGTACCAGGAGGAGAAACTTAATTGGGTCTTACCTTAAAACCCTGGGGTCTTACCTTATCACTGGGAAAGATCCCTCTGAAGCCGGCTTTGGAAAAAAAGCAACGATTTGTACAGCATTTTTTTTAGAAAAAATGTCCCCAGGAAGCAAAAAGAAGGATTTCAGGCGCATTTCAGGTTAATCTTCACATCTTTCAGATTTTTTTGGTGTTTAGGGGTATTTACCTTTATAGACTTTCATGTTGAGGGTAAAAATTGCCAGGTTGAATATTCCTGAAGGGGGCCAATTTTTTTTTTAGGAATTTAATTCCTGCTTTGATTTGGGTATAAATTTGTATGGTCCTTGTCTGTTAGAATACCAGTTCAACAGACAAGCTGCAGGAAAGAACCTAATTATAATTTATATATTTACCACCTTGCTCAATTTATTTATTTTTTAAAGGGGCGGTACGGCAATCCATAAGAGCAAAATCGAAGCTGAGAGTTAAACATTTAATGCCACCATTAAAGGAAAGCAAAAGGCTAAAAAATTAAAACAGCAAGGTTACAGAAGATAAGGCAGCAATCCTTCAACCTTTAATCAAGGATGGCGGGGGGGAGACCAGCTAGTCGTGCTGCATCCAATCAGAAATAAGATTTTCAACCTCTCCATCACAGAAACTCTGGAGCTAATTTAAAATCAAAAAAAACACAAACAATGGTTGTTCGGGTTGAGTTTTAACCTTCTACTAGTATTTTAGGCTTATCCTTGATGTCTGAAGGTTCCTTTACCTGGTTACATTGGATACTATGGCTTTTGATAATCTCTATATTTAAACCCTGACACATGGCTGGATGTGTTGAATGTTCATGTTATATCATTGCCAGAGGTGGTTAAAAAAACAAAAAACCCTTTTCCTCACACAGAGGAATTTTGCCGATTAAAGAGCTGAGGCTTAGGGGCCCCAAAATCCCAATGGGGAATGTTCCCATGAGCAATGTGGGGGACTTCATTTGCATTGGGTTACGGGCTCATCCCAGCTTGCAGTAAAGCCTTTCCATTGATGTAGTCAGAGGGTCCCCAGAGGATTCCTTGTTCAGAGAAATGCTTGTATTAAAACCGAGGAAGGGTGAACCTTGAAGAATTTGCTGGACTTAAAAGAAAATGCCTCTCATTGGTTCTCCCCTTATTAGCTGCAATATCATAACCCTCAGCGGCTGGTTCTCTATCCGTTTAAAACTTAAAGAAGCGCAGAGTTCGTGCTTGTATGTCACAAGCTGAAAGAATTTTCCTTTCTTTTTTATTATTCCTACCGCTGGGAATGAATGTTCGAAAAAAAAAAAAACCATGGGACATTGATAGTAGCACACATCCTGCAACTTGGAAAAAGGGAAAAGGTCAAGCAATGCCCAGATTATAATAATGGGAGATTTAACCTCTTAGTGTGCCAAGGATCTTTCATTGGTTATGGTACGATTTTCTTAGATAAGCGGGCCCCTCCTTTAGGCTGTACTGCCCCGTTACAAATGCCTGCTAGTATTCAGGGAATTCTGGGTTTGAGAAAATGTTTTCTTAGTTGGGGGTCAAACCAGTTTTATTGAATGAGACTATAAGTACCTTTCCGCCTATCAGCAAAAAATAAAACTGCTATAGGTATACATTACTATACTGTTACATGGCCTATACACTTTTGTTTGTTTGAGAGGATGGAGATTCCCTTTAGGACTGAGGCCACAGTGAAAGCGCTCACCAGCCACCAGAAAAAACGGCACATTGCCAGTGCGCTCATTGCAGTGAGCTGCGAACTACGCCAAAAAAATTGTGTAATGTCGAACTCAACGGGCATGCAATGCACAAAAAAAAAAAAAATGCGGGATAGCATTGCGCTAACAAAAAATTTAAACGGGGCGACAACATATGCCAGTGGCCATATGGAAAAAAACAAAGTGCCAGGCAAAAAAATTTCCCCTCGACCCATCTTAAGCCCCCACATCTTTTTCTGCAGCTCAGCAGCTAGTTGGAGAAACTTATTGGTTCTTCTGATCGGAATAAAACATTTGCCAGGAAGCTAACCTACCAGTATTCTGTAATTTACGATATTGTAATGTGTTTGGTGCCTGATGACAAAAAATTCAATAGTAGGGAAATCAGGTTGTTTTCCATTTTACATTGAAACCAAAATTGGGATAAGTTGGTTGGGGCAAAGATTGCTTGAGTGGTCAACAAAAAAACTGGTAAGATTTAGGGGTTTGAAAATGGAAACAAATGGGTTTTTAAAAAACTTTGTGGATCCGGTTGGTAACTTTCTGAGCTAAGTGGTGATAGTTTAGAAAAATTTCCTCCGGATCCACAAATTTCCAAACATTTTCTAAATCAGGTTCAGTTGCGAAACCAGAACTCTTTCACCCCTTTGTCTGAATAAATTGAGGATGGGTCCCTTTAGGGGGTGTTGAAAATGTTTACATGAGTTGACTTGTAGTTAATACTCTACAAATGCATTTTTATTTTCTTTGTACAGGAGCGCCACAAAAACTGTTAGTATGTGTAATAAAGGTTTGGGAAAATCAAATGAAAAAACCAGGTATTAAACTGTAACTTGTCTTGTGCTTTACAAAGCTTCTCTATTCATTTAGACCTAAAGGGTATAAACACACATGGGCTTTTAATCCTGCTGGCCTGGCATATTAGATTTATTAAATGCGGGGGGGCTACTTTTGGGAACTGTTGTAAGTTCCCCAGGGTAACTACATAAAAAAAGACCAACACTTACTTCCTCCTTTGCTGATTTGTTCTCTTGATTCAGTAATCCACCAGTCTGATTTTTTTCACATACTCACCATTAAAGTTATAAACTGTTTGCCAGTCATTAAGCACCATTAAGTTAAAAAAAAATTTTTTTTACTCCCTGCTATGGAATTTATGATGGGCAAAAATTATTATTCTTTTTCTACATACCCGCCTACCTAGTCTACTAAAACCCAATATGTCCATATAAAAAACCTAGCCATTCTACCCATGGCAGATTTTCTCGATCGGAGCGCAACGATCAAGAAAGCCATCAGGAAGAAGCGCTTCAAAAGATCCCCACTTTGAGGGCCTCCAATCTTTCTGCAGATTCCCCTTGGGAATCTGCGGAGGACATGGGGACATAAGGATGGGGTTGGCGTAAAATATTCCACCTGGTTCCAATCTTCGTTTTTTTCGATAAAACTGCTCGATGTTGTTGAATGGGTCAATCGGAAAAGAAAAAAACAAACAGAAAATAGTTTTCGATATTTTGAGCGGATTCAATCAAATTTACGCTCAAAATATTCAACCCATGAATGGGGGCTTAAACAAAACCAAATCTAAAACGGGCCAATAGCATTATACAGGGCCAGTCTGTCTTTTCAGGTCTAGAACGTTTGAAGGCAGATTCTGAAATATATAAATGGAAATCTCTAGGGAAGAATATTAAAAAAACCAATCATGGGGCTTGTTTACTGAGAATTTTCAGGCAAGCTCCAGGCACATGAAATAAAAAAACTATCACAAGGCAATTAATTAGATCACATTGTGACAAAATCTAAAGGACAAGGAAAAAAAAACCGTGATTTTTCATCCAGATGGGGCTTCAGATGGTTGCCCTGGCTGTGACAATGAATGATGGGATTGCATTAATATTTATTATTGGCCAAGTTCCATTTCAATTTTAGGATCGGGAAAATACAAGAGCCAAAACAGCATATTATTTATTTACAAATGAAAAAAAACTGGGGCTTCCAAGCCGGGTGTGCTGTGTAAGATAGGCTGTAGAAAATACACAAAGGTGGTATCTGTGGGTTTCTGGGTTTCCTTAATTAAGGAATAATTTTGCATGCCCATCATGTTTTATTGGGCAGAATTGTTGCAGTTTGGTGTTTTATTGGAAACCATTAAGCCCAAGATTATCTAATGTCTTTGCAATGGTTTTTCCATGTCACAGGAGGAGTGTAAAAGTTGACATATGTGATGTGGGTAAATTTGGGGTTCTTCTAACTAAGTTATGATGGACTGTAGAGATGAAAGAATCTACAGGGGACACATTTTTTTTATGGATGATTGACCATCAAATCTGCTAAATACAAAACTTAAAGGACAACTCACTCATAACACTTTTAGAAGAATGACCTCTTAACAAAATATTGTGAATATTATACTTTTTTAACTGTCCTTCTTCATTAACTGTATGCCTGCTGGATCTTCTGGATACCTCAGGGAAATGAGTAATTAGAAAACTGTTTTATGGACCTTTGTGTTTTACTGAGGGGGCCCCTGGGCATGCCTTTTCAGAGGGAGGCAGGCGGGACAGTGGATTAAATTTCAGTAATTAGCTGTGATGGTCAACTGTCAAAACAATCATAAAACTGACTGAAAGTAAAAACGAAAACACAGGAAGCAAGAAAACAGGGGAAACAGGACAATTGTGCAGGATTTCAGGGCTAGACTTACAGGTTTAGGGTTTTGGGGGAATGATCACCTGTATTATAAGTTTTCATTTGAGGAGCTGGACTTTGTCCTTTATCAGTGTAGTAATTTCTTGTGATTCCGTGTTTTAATTCCCATCTGTAGTTTTGACCGGCGAAGTCAAGTCAGAATTCCAGCAACATCACTAAATGACTAAAACCAGATCTTGCAAACCCCAGGCAGTTCTGGCAAGTTATGTGCTGTTCTAATTGGACTTCATGGTCAACTGGTGTTAGGAGCAGTTGGACATCAACTGTTGGAAAAAGCTGTTTTTCAGGACGAGATGGCTTGTATCTAATCACTCTTTACATTTTACTTTTTTTAATGAAAGCAAAGCACTTGTCATTTGCCAATAAAGTGTCCATTAGCTCAATCACATATTAATTGCATATGTTTTCCAATTATTGCTCCTGTCAAGGACCTGAACCAAGGACTGGGCTGGGTTACCCCATGTGATCCATTTTTTTTCTATCTGTAGAATTAGATTTGTTTTTCAATTATAATATTTAGTGTGTCTTGGAGCCCCCACTACATTTTCATCCATTTGCACTGGGGTAAATTCAGATCTGCTCAATTTTACTTTGTTTACCTCCTTGTTTAAACCTCACACTTGGCCTGTTGTGCTCCCTGGGAGTCACTGAGTTACTTTGTCTCTGGACTTGGTTCTTGTTTTATGGATTCCCCTGTAACAACCAGGTTTGTATCTGGTTTTACTTTCCTTGAATGTGACCTGTTTATTTGTTTTTCTATTTTCCTGAATTCCCCGGCTCTTCTTTTTTGCTCATTTTCTATTCTTCCCTGAACTCGACTTGTTAATGTTTTATATTTTTTACTTAAAACAAACCTTGACCTGTTTATCTTTCAAATTGTACCTATACACTTTACCATCTGTTGGAAAAAAATACTAGTCGAATCCACAATGTGTATAACACTTGTTATGTGTAAAACTCACCTTGCAGCGACAACAGGCCCAGTTTAAAAAAACTTCCCAATGAGCTGATGCAATAAAAGGTGCAAAAGGTTTTCTGTGGATTATTTGCAGGCAACCAATCAGATGTTAGATTCTTACTGAGTTAAGTAACATCTAATTGGTTGCTGCAAAGTTAGGAAAGTCTAGTAGGGTCAACGTTTTTCACCTTAATGCATCAGCCACCCAAGACTCATAGGGGGATATTTATAAAGGATGTCTTTTTCGCCAAATAATTAGCGCAGCACATCGCACGAAAATAGCGGGCATTTGGGGCTTCGTTTCGCCTTATTTATAAAAAAAGCGAAAAAAAAAAAACACCACTGGAAAAAGGCGAAGGGAGCGATTTAAAGAGCGAAAAGTAATCGCAGGCGGAAAATTAAACGCAAATCTAAGAGAAAAAGCGGAACTTGGCAATTTGTTGATGGAAAAACCATTCGGAAACCAGAAAAAGCCCACTAGAAAATTGAGGCAAGTTCAAAATGGGGCCACCCTCACATTTACCAAAGAAGTCAGCCATGTCTTATTTAGTCAATTTTAGAATTTCTCAATTGGGAATACAATTTTTTTTGGCATGCACATTCGCCTTTCTAATGCGCGTTCGCCTTTCCAAGGCATATTCCCATTATAAGAATGTGCGTTTGGCCTTTCTAATGTGCGTCGCCTTGTCTAATGCGCGTTCGCTTTTCTAATGCGCGTCGCTTTCGCGCGGCTTTTCCAAGGCATATCCATTATTTATGTGCGTTCGCCTTTTAATGTGCGTTCGCTTTCCAAGGGCATATTCCATTTATTTAATGTTTTTTGCGTTCGCCTTTCTTAATGCGGGCTTCGCTTTTCTAATGCGCGTTCGCTTTTCTTAATGCGCGTTCGCCTTTTTCAATGAGCGTTCGCATTTCCAAGGCAATTCATTATAATGTGCGTTTCGCTTTCTAATGTGCGTTCGCCCTTTTTTCTAATGCGCGTTCCGCCCTGTGCGTTGCCTTTCTAATGCGCGTTCACTTTTACAAGGCATATTTCCATTATTAATGTACGAGTTTTTCTAATGAGCGTTCGGGCCTTTAATGCGCGGTTCGCCCTTGGTGCGTTCGGCCTTTCTAATGCGGCGTTCGCTTTTCCAAGGCATATTATATTCTAATGCGTGATCGCCTTCTAATGTTGCTTTTCCAAGGCATTTTTACATTCTTAATGCGCATTCGCCTTTCTAATGTCGCTTTTCCAAGGCATATTACACTCTAATGCGCGATCGCCCTTCTAATGCGCGTTCGCTTTTTCAAGGCATATTACCCATTGAATGCCTTTTCGCTCAAACAATGACTTTTCACCAACCTTCAGGGTCGCGCTAATCTTTCGCTCTTTTTAACGCAAAAAAACCACCTTTCGCTCTTTTATAAATCGCGTTATGCCTTTTTGCTCCTTTTTCGCAAAATTAACATTGCGAAGTTAGGCGAAAAGGGTTTAGCGATAGCTCGCGGAAACGGTTTCGCCATTTCGTTAACGCTACCTTTATAAATAGCGTTAACTGTCTTTTTTGGCGAAAAACCCATGCGAAAAGCGAATGCGGAAAACATTTCGCTACTTTTCGCTCTTTTATAAATTGCCCCATAGTATTTGAGGTTGAATAAAGACATATGGTCCATCCAGTCCAACCAATCTAGCAATATCCTCATTTCCTGCTAAATGTTGATCCAGAGGAAGGCAAAAAAAAACCCACCAAATTTATAAAGGGGGAAAAAATTCCTTCCTGACTCCAAGTGGCAATCGGAAATTTCCTGGATCAACTCTACTTTATGTACAGTACCAGTAACTTGTAACATTCCTTGTTTGCAGAAACTCATCCAGCTTTTTTGAAAATGAACAAATGAAAACTCTGCCATACAACAACGTACCTGGAAGACAGTTCCATAGCTTTACCGTTTCTCACAGTGAAAAACCCTTTCCAAGCTTGAAGCCTTAAACCTTTTTTCTTTTCAAGTTCTTAAGGGATGTCTCGTGTGCCTCTGACATGTTCTATGGTGAACAATGCCCCAGATAGTTTATTGTATGGCCCGTTAATGTATTTATTACACAGTAATCATATTCCCACGCAATCGCCTTTTCTCAAGCGTACATTAATTGTAACTTATTCAGTCTCTATAAGAACTAATGGTGTCCATAGAGGCAAAACAACATGGCCATATTATCTGACGGGCAAAAAAGTTAACCTGCCCCAATAGGAAAATTTATTGGATGGGAGCATACGATATTGTGATATTACGATATCGTACGATGGTCGTATTGTGTATGGATAAGTATAAATAAAACACAATACAGTGAAAAGTAAACTGCAACAAACTAATTTAGTAAAAGATCAATCTTGATATCGTGTCATATAGAACATAACAATCTGCCATGATTGGTGGGTCTAGATAAAAGACAATTGTGTTCAAGGAATTCTGATTTAAAAAGAGACAGTTCAGCTTACAACCACCATTAGTAACTAGAAGGAATGGATAAAAAGGAAGTTTGTCAGCAGCGGGAGGACTGGCCCAATTGTGTGCTATCAACAAGGTCCCTAACACCTGGATATTATAGGCTGATGGGACACATTCCAAGGTAACTATTGCCAACAGATTCTGTACAAGTCACTGTGAATTGAGATAGCCAGTCGGATGACTGTGAAACGTCTTCAAGAACTAAACTTAATGTCCAGTTGATCTAACTGAATACAAACAGATATACCATAACCTGGAAAATTAGAACCTTCGCAAGCAACTTAGCAGATCCCTTAGAGGTCATGCTGGCTAGTTATGCACATGAGCACTTTATTAAGGATCAGTTTCTTGGGGGTCCTTTGGTTGTTAGATTTCATCACATGGATGGGGTGTATTGGGGAAAGTTTTTTTAGGAAGTTCCGTGTGTTTGCACTGATGTCCTGATGACGGCCCATACAGTGGGCAGAAACGTGTTTAAACATGGAGCAAGGAATATGTTATCTTTGTTTCGGCTGAGGCCACACTACAACGCTTGTGTGATGCAATTCTTGCGCGTTATCTGCATTCGCAATTTCGTCAATTCGCCCTTATTGGAGCAAATCACACCAGAAATTGTGATCGCATGCGCTTTGATAAGCGAATCGCAGCACAGCAAACACCCCAGCGAAGATGATGGGGCCAAACGCATAGCCCAAACTTGTGAGCTAAAAGCGCACTAGTGTGGCCTAGCCCTTCAAGTCCGAGGAGTGCATGGTTCTGGGGGGGTTTATATATGATAAGAAGATGCACACGGGCATCGCTGCTTTGATTAGAGTGCCAGCTGAATTAACTCTACAAAAACACACACAAACACATATATAAAACATCTAAATGAGGTCAATGTAGTGTAACTTTTACACTTCATTGATTTTGATGAAATTCGATTACAATATACACAGTAATGTGTATAACATATGGGTGAATTGCAACATTGAGTCCAACATTAAGAACACGGGTGTGCCGCCAGCAAAATTTGCATTGCTAAGTGTGGAGTTGGTCTAAAAAGTTTGCAGAACTTCATATAAGAGGATTAGAGGGTAGAATTTTCCTAATTATTATTGCTATAATTTTCATTTGTGTTCTATTTAAGGATTATGTATTTTTGTACGGGATTACTCAAGAAACTGTAAATGTGCCAAACAATACGTAAAACCTCGACAAATATGGCTAAAAGAAATGGAACAAACGTTGACTCATATAACACATAATAAATCTTTTACTCTTGTGACTATGATTAATCAAACAATTGTTTCCATATTTCCGCATTGGAAAATGGGATTTCAAAGTGCAGATATTAGGTCTTTGCTAAATAAATGGGGAAAATGAAAATGTCTGTCGGTCCTTAGAACCGGATATTCAGCTTCTATTAATTGTATCCTCATTGGTTTTACCCTGAACAAAAATGGTTTTGCTAAATATCCAGCTAAAAAAAGAAGGATTACAGCAGCATAGCTGTGTTGGAAGAAAAGTAGAATTTTTGATTAAGTTTCTGTTATGTCCTATTTAATATCGTTATGTCCTATCTAATAGTTATGTCCTATGTAAAGGGCCTGAGAGATATTGACCATTCCAAAAATGCTGATACGAAAATCCAGGACTATAGTACCCACCTGTCTTTCTCCTGAATGAAGAGCTTGAGTGGTTTTTGGTATTTGGTGTGGGGCTACCAACCCCCCCTCTTTTTATGGAACCAATTATTGGGGGCTTAATATTATTAGTTCCCTCTACCAGTAGAAAAGTGAGAGATACCGACCAATGGAAATTTTCCACCAGACCAATCAGTCCTGATACATATTCTCTTCCATATTGAAAAATCAGTTGATTTCATACCCTTTGCTGTTCCCTGCTGTTGACATAAGTGGAGCTGATGCACCCCATCCTTGGAATGTTCCTAACAGTGATTTCTACTGATTGGCTGTTGATGGGTCAAACATGCTCAGATCTCTACTGAGCACACTGAATCAACCCAGGTGCTGGGTCAAGGGCAAGACCAAACGGTCTCTACTAGGGGTCCTGCAAACAGGAAGTCAGTATTTCGGTTGCATTTATTTATACACGACAAAATGCCGAATGCCAGATTAAGGTCATGGGATGAAAAAATACTGCTCTTTTTCTGAAAAGTACATGTATTTGAACTGAACTTCCCCTTTAATGTTGGGATAAAGCGTTCTATTGGGAAAAGACAACAAACATTCAGTGTTTCTGGGGCCTCCCACGATGTTAACCACAATAAATGGGTTATTCGCGACATGGCCCATGCATAGCTACCCAAGAATGTACCCTGTCTACAGGAAATTCTTGAAAGAGCTGTCCAGAAGGCAGAAGAAAACAAAACATGAGTAGACACCAAATTATCTTTTTAAACCAGGGACCTAAGAACTTTAGTACTATAAAAACAGTTAAACAAACTCTGATAAAGTCAGTGTTTAGATGCTTAGTCAGTGGGAAAATTATAGGCGCAAAAACATTTTATTAGTTGGTATTGGCAGACAGGATGTAGTGAAGATTTACATTAGGGCCAATGAGGTTTGTAATGTGGCCTGTGGAAAAGAGGAGGTATTGAAAATTTCATTGGGGACAATGAGGTTTGTAATGTGGCCTGTGGCAGACTGGATGTATTGATGATTTACATTAGGGACAATGAGGTTTGTAATGTGGCCTGTGGAAAAGGGAGGTATTGAATATTACATTGGGGACAAGAGGTTTGTAATGTGGCCTGTGGCAGAATGGATGTATTGATGATTTACATAGGACAATGAGGTTTGTAATGTGGCCACAGTGTCATAAAATTCCAGAGGTATTAAAGACTGCAAGTGTGGAACTCACATTTTTGTTGAATGGTATTTTGTGACACAAACATAAAATACCCACACAGGTATTATATATTTGTATATAGAAACAAAACAATTAATAGAGCAATGCCGATTGCAGCTTGATTCTAATGCCATGTCGAGAATTACAAGGACATTGTGGAATTTACTCAAAGACACAAGATTGTTACCCAGGAACTGAAAACGGCCTTTCCAGACCAGTAACTAAATTACCGAGCAACTATAATATATGACTTATAGTCTGGGCATTGGGGCAGAGCAGGATTATTCTGTTTTCTATATAAAATATAACAAACATTTGTCAAGGTGACAACGCATTTCGCTTGCTTGCTATGGCTTCTTGACTTGGAAAATGATTGTGACTACTACAGGTGCTGCCTGTTGTGAGAGCCTGGAGCAGGGTCATAGCCTTTATAGTAGTAGAAGGGAGAGTTTTCTTATAAAGATTACACTCAGTTCAGAAGGCAGTGTTTACTTACAGAGAATGATGCTATTTATAAACAATAAAGATCTTAAAGACAACATACGGCTCGTCTATAAGCACAAAAGTTAAAGCTTATTAAGAAAATTCAGAATAATACATACAAAGAAAATAAAACACCAGTGGACACTCAATTCAATTTAAATGCATTGCTATATTCCATTACGTTGCTGCTCAAAAGCCTTTTATTTATCCATAGAGAAGGGCAGGATTTTATTCTGTTTGCATATATTATATTTTCGGCCTCATCTGAACTATTATGGATAGTAATTGACAGTTTGACAAAGCCTCTCCCCAAAGTTTGATCATGTGTTCATTTAAAGTACTTAAATGGTATGTGAACTAAAAAAATGAATTTATCTTAATCTTTAAAGTAATACAATTGGATTATGAATTGTGAGTTGCTGCATGCCTTTGATCCACCACCCTAACTAATCTAACGTGCAAGGCAAGCATGTCAGTAATCACTAATAAGGCAATACTTGGAGAGATTTTCATTCATGCAATTCACACATACACCTGTCACCATTCCAGCTACAGCAGAACTGCAACAGCAGAAGAGTTTATGATAATATGGCACTGATTGACAGTTGAAATTTAAAATGCTAATTAAAAATCTATATTGAAAAAATAATAATTATATTTTTCAGTAAAAAGGAAATTAAACAAAGTTATTTTTTCAGTTTTAATACCCTTTAAAATATGAATCAGCTTTTAGAAAATAAGACACATAGCAAACATAGCAAAGGCTTCAGTTCAGAAAAGGCAAGCAGTAGTTGGACCGTTGGTTTTGCAAAGAAGACTAGCAATCTTTAATCTTTGGTTGAAAACACCTTGGTGGGTGGTTGGGCTTAAATAATTTGATCATAATTAAACTAATTGCTTTCATTTATCTATAGAGTAGGCTTTTAATGCAACATAATGGAAATATAAATATAAATACCACCTCGCTAACTCTCTAACAACCAACCTGTTATTCAATCCTACATAACTATCATAAATTAATCTAATACATCACTAGTGCTCGGATATACCATGAGCAAAAGGTGCTCGTTCATGGATAAGTATATCACTGACAAGTAATCCCACGCTCACTTTATTGTTAGGGATAATAAAGTTATTAACATAAATATGGTATAGTGGTGAGCACAGGTTTTTGTCATTGACATGATTTGATTTGAATGTACACTAGTATTTTATTATAGTTTTATTTACTAGTTGTACAGTAGTATAATTGTTAGTTTAGCATACTACAGTAGTCTAATTACCAGTTAAGCAACTAATAGGTGAACTTCCTAAGGATCCTTCTAATCAGGACTGAGCAGTAAGAAAATAAGTTTTTGCTCACTAGGACAGAAAAGTCAGAAGCCTTCCAAATGATAGATATTTATCCATAATTGCTGTGTTGTACCTGCTAGTTATGCATTATAGATACATTCAGCTTCATTTATACATTTTCTTAGTGCTCCATTAAAATTTGCAATACATTTTGTATGTCACATTTTCCTATTTAAACATGGTTCGATTAATGCAAAAGGTCATTCTGTCTAAATGTATTCTTTCCAGGTAAAATATAATAAATGACATAGGGGGAGCTCTATCTCCATACTATGCAAGCACCCTCACTATCCCACTGGTGCTCATGGCTCTAAACACTTCTCATTGGGGAGACCTCTGTAGGAGGATTCTCTACATAATCAGTGGATGATAGAATTTAGCCACAGAATATTCATTAAAAATCTATTTGTATAGATAACACAGGTGATAGTAGGGTAAGGTGTTTGAATAAACACCGCAGAGTGTGGTGGTTACATGGATAGCAAGTTGTAGCAGTTATAAATATATGTCATAGGTAACCCACAAGGGGAGAAGCTGAGATATTTGCTGCAGATTTGATGTCTGCCTGTTGGGGAGGGAAAACTTTTTTCCTTTCAATTTATCTCAGAATATCAATTAAATAAAAGGTTGATGTGCTTTTCTAAACCCCCAAACACTCCCACCCCCCACCCTCCGATATTTCAGCTTTCCTGAAAGTTATATAACAGTAAGGAATAATAAGGAATTATATGCTGTTATTGTACAAATCCACTTTATATCATATAATGTTGTTTCATCAGATTGAAAGTACAGTATGTCTAATAAAGCCCAAGCTTCCCAGGCTAAGTATGCAGAACTTTATTATCTCATCATACACAAGGGATGGATCCACGCCAAGCCCAATCGATGAGCATCTAATTTCATGTTATCAATGGATAACTTTTTAATAACACAAATTACTGCTGGACAGAAACATCATTTTAAGCAGTTTTAGTGCTTACCCCAAAGCAGAGCCAGATTATCGCCTAGGGCCAAAATTTTTGTTTACAGTACTTTGTGTTTTTGTTTCTTTATATAAATTAGTAGACTATACAAGCACGTATCCCACCCCTCCTGTTAGTTCCAGGAGTCAAGCCATGACTAAGAGTGTATGTGAATGCTCGAAACGCGTCAGGCATTATCTGTGTAAGTACTTTTTAATGTAAGTTTGAATAAAGGATTGTTTTTAATATAATGCCAGTGGAACTCTTTATCTGACCGAGGGTGCGGACCAATACCCTATGGGCAGTAAGAGGACAGTTCAGGAGTCTCTGGTGGTGGTCTTCGGCACACCATCCGCGAGTGCCTGGATTCACGAAGAAACCCTGAGAAATGCATGGCAAGGTAGGGAAATGCCCTAAAAATTACATCTTTCCCAGCAGTGTTCACAGGGATAGGGTAGTCTAGGGGAGAGGGGGCTTGGGTGTGTGTCCCGGATAGCACATTTGCCAGGGTGGAGTAGCAAAGGAGTAGAGCCTTGGAGGGAGCTTGTCATGGTCTATTAAATCCCTTTAAATGGAGACAATTCCCAAGTTCTCCAGCATATGGCCTGGGATGACTGACTTTGCTCAAAAAGGGATATGCAGTTGTATCATACCTCACAAAGAGAATGCGGGCAGAATCTATCCGGAGCCTGCCCAGTCCAGCCCCTGGACCAACTAGCCACACGTCAGACCACCCTTTGCAGATTGGGATAGTGGGGTGGGTATATCTTATTTGATTTGAAATGTTGTGTTGGGTATAATTTCTTAAGGCTGGATGGGCAGGCCGTTTGGCTGGATGGACAGGCCCTGTTTGGCTGGACTGGGCAGGCCCTGTTTGGGATAGGGGTACAGTCTTTGCTTTAATAAGACTTACATTTTACTGATTTGTTAACATTCTGGTACTTACATCCATGCTAGCTATGAAATACACTGCAAAGATTACTTTTCTTTTTTGAATGAAAACTAAATATTATATCATTGTTAGGACAGGAGCCTTGAATACTTTGGAAAATAAAAACTGAATCCTTGTTCTGTGTCAGGGAGAGGAAGGATGTTGTTCTGTTATGTAATTGGCTGTCAGCTTCAAGGAAGCAAGACGCAACATCGATGAGAACTACAAGAGATATGCATGTACGGCGAAACTTAGCTGGGGGCTTACCCTGCTAAGGTGGATTATGGGAGCTGATGCCTTTTCCCACAGGTTATCGGCTCCCTTACTGTAGTAAAGGAGTGGAATGGAAATTTTCCATCTTGCCAATAGGTCCTGATACCAAACATATTCAGCAAATTCTGTAAGACTCGCCCATCGTGTCACAGCTCTGACTATGAAAGACACTAATGATAATGAAGTGCAAATGTGGATTTCTCAGTAAGGGGTACACACCAGCCGATATTTCGGCAAACCGGACGATTCACAGCACTTTCGGAGGTTGGTCGAAAAAGCTGGTGTGTACCCAGCCGACCTCGATCGTTTGTTCGTTCGGATCTGACGAATGAATGATCGGATGTGCTGTAAAGTTACAATCAATGTTTCGGTTTCCAATGGGAACGCTCGATCGATCGTTCACATTTTCGGATGCGTCGAATTTGCTGTGATAACAGACAATTGTCCCAGCCGAACGCTCTCTCATAGGAGCGCTCGGTCAACAAATAGTCCCTTTTGTGTACCCAGCCTAAAACAGAACGTTAAAGTGCATGTTACTGAAAAAATGACTTTGGTCATCTTAATCTTAAATAAATAAATGTAAGTAGCACTTACTGCATGCTGATGCCTTCAATACAGTAATTGTTTTGCTCAGGCTCTGGCCATGACCTGACTATTTTCCCACATACCAACTGTCAAATTATCTGTATAATTGCTTGCACTTATCCCCTTGTTTGTATACTCGTATTTTATAATGTACAGCGCATAAGTGGCTCTATATAAATAACATATACATACATAATGCATACATGTTTGTGAATGTGCTCTGTCTATTGGGACATTTTTTGTTCTGGAACTTAATTTCTCCCTTAACTGTATCACATCTATTACCAATACCCCCCAAAGACAAACATCGCTGCCTTTTTCACCACTGTGTGAGATAGGCATTAGACAACTTGGTAATGGAGGTTGAATAAGACATACGTCCATCTAGTCAAACGTTAAACTCCTACTATTAACCCTAACTAACAGTTGATCGAGAGGAAAGCAAAAAAAAAAAACTGAAAAGGGGAAAAAAAATCCTGGATCCCTGGATCAACCAGAAATACAGTATATGTATTAATACCAGTAATTCTCAATATTATCTATATCCCGTACCAACCAGAACTACAGTATATGTATTAATACCAGTAATTCTCATATTATATAGTATCCCTGTACCAACCAGAACTACAGTATATGTATTAATACCAGTTATTTCTTAATATTGTATAGTATCACTGTACCAACCATAACTACAGTATATGTATTAATAACAGTAACTCTCAATATTATATAGTATCCCTGTACCAACCAGAACTACAGTATATGTATTAATACCAGTAATTCTCAATATTATATAGTATCCTTGTACCAACCAGAACTACAGTATATGTATTATACAGTTATTTCTTAATATTGTATAGTATCCCTATACCAACCAGAACTACAGTATAGTGATAATATCAGTATTTTAAATATTTATTTAGTTTTAGAAACTTATCAGTCCACTTTAGGTAGACAAGGAAACCAGGATCACTTTCACACAAGGGTACTGGTGAACAGAAATTAGGGTATCAGGGGATAGGTAAAAAGCACATTCTGATCAGTGTATCAGAGGATAGTTGTGGATTAGGCAACTGGTAATAGGCAAATATCAGAATATTGGGACTGGGGGGTAGGGGACTGGGAAACAGCACATAACGGTTGATCAGGGGACTGGTTTGGGTATTAGAGGAGTGGTAATCAGCACATTCAGGGTACAGGGGACTGGTAGGGTATGAGGGGAGTCGTAATCAGCACTATCAGGGTATTGGGACTGGTAGGGATTAAGGGGAGTGGTAATCAGCACATATCAGGGTATTGGGACTGGTAGGGTAGAGGGAAGTGGTTATCAGCACATATCAGGGTATCAGGGGAATGGTAGGGTATGAGGTGAGTGGTAATCAGCACATATCAGGGTATCAGGGGAATGGTAGGGTATGAGGGGAGTTTTAATCAGCACTTATCAGGGTATTGGGACTGGTAGGGTATGAGGGGAGTGGTAATCAGCACATACCAGGTATCAGGGGAATGGTAGGGTATGAGGGGAGTGGTAATCAGCACATATCAGGGTATCGGGACTGGTAGGATATGAGGGGATAGGCAATCAGCACATATTAGGGTATACAGGGGACGGTGGTAGGGTATTAGATGAGTGGTAATCAGCATACATAGAGTATCAGGGCACTGGTAGGGTTATGGGGATAGGTAATCAGCACATATCAGAGTATCAGGGGATGGTAGGGTATGAGGGGAGTGGTAATCAGCACATATCAGGGTATCAGGGGAATGGTAGGGTATTAGGGGAGGTGGTAATCTCACATATCAGGGTATCAGGGGACTGGTAGGGTATTAGTTGAGTGGTATCAGCATACATCAGAGTATCAGGGCACTGGTAGGGTATGAGGGGATAGGTAATCAGCACATATCAGAGTATCAGGGGACTGGTAGGGTATGAGGGGAGTGGTAATCAGCACATATCAGGGTATCAGGGGAATGGTAGGGTATGAGGGGAGTGGTAATCTGACATATCAGGGTATCAGGGGACTGGTAGGGTATTAGATGAGTGGTAATCAGCATACATCAGAGTTCAGGGCAACTGGTAGGGTATGAGGGGATAGGTAATCAGCACATATCAGAGTATCAGGGGACTGGTAGGGATTGAGGGGAGTGGTAATCAGCACATATCAGGGTATCAGGGGAATGGTAGGGTATGAGGGGAGTGGTAATCAGCACATATCAGGGTATCGGGACTGGTAGGGTATTAGATAAGTGGTAATCAGCATTCACAGAGTATCAGGGCACTGGTAGGGTATGAGGGGATAGGTAATCAGCACTTATCAGGGTATTGGGACTGGTAGGGTATTGATGAGTGGTAATCAGCACACATCAGGGTATGAGGGGAGTCGTAATCAGCACTTATCAGGGTTAGGGACTGGTAGGGTATGAGGGGAGTCGTAATCAGCACTTATCAGGGTATTGGGACTGGTAGGGTATGAGGGGAGTGGTAATCAGCACATATTAGGGTATCAGGGGACTGGTAGGGTATTAGATGAGTGGTAATCTGCACACATCAGAGTATAGGGTATGAGGGATAGGTAATCAGCACAATCAGGGTATAGGGGATGGTAGGGTATGAGGGGAGTCGTAATCAGCACTTATCAGGCTATTGGGACTGGTAGGTATGAGGGGAGTGGTAATCAGCACATATCAGGGTATCAGGGAACTGGTAGGGTATGAGGGGAGTTGTATCAGCACATTTTAGGGTATCAGGGGACTGGTAGGGTATTAGATGAGTGGTAATCAGCACACATCAGGGTATCAGGGGACTGGTAGGGTATGAGGAGAGGGGTAATCAGCACATATCAGGGTATAAGGGGACTGGTAGGGTATGAGGGGAGTGGTAATCAGCACTTATCAGGGTATGGGACTGGTAGGGTATGAGGGGAGTGGTAATCAGCACATATCAGGGTATCAGGGGACTGGTAGGGTATGAGGGGAGTTGTAATCAGCACATTTTAGGGTATCAGGGGACTGGTAGGGTATTAGATGAGTGTGTAACTCTGATGTATGCTGATTACCACTCATCTAATACCCTACCAGTCCCCTGATACCCTGATATGTGCAGATTACCATACCCTACCAGTGCCCTGATACTCTGATGTATGCTGATTACCACTCAACTAATACCCTACCAGTCCCCTGATACCCTGATATGTGCAGATTACCATACCCCTCTCCTCATACCCTACCAGTCCCCTGATACCCTGATGTGTGCTGATTACCACTCATCTAATACCCTACCAGTCCCCTGATACCCTAAAATGTGCTGATACAACTCCCTCATACCCTACCAGTTCCCTGATACCCTGATATGTGCTGATTACCACTCCCCTCATACCTACCAGTCCCAATAGCCTGATAAGTGCTGATTACGACTCCCCTCATACCCTACCATCCCCTATACCCTGATTGTGCTGATTACCTATCCCTCATACCCTATACTCTGATGTGTGGCAGATTACCACTCATCTAATACCCTACCAGTCCCCTGATACCCTAATATGTGCTGATTACCACTCCCCTCATACCCTACCAGTCCCAATACCCTGATAAGTGCTGATTACGACTCCCCTCATACCCTACCAGTCCCTACCCTGATAAGTGCTATTACGACTCCCCTCATACCCTGATGTGTGCTGATTACCACTCATCAATACCCTACCAGTCCCAATACCCTGATAAGTGCTGATTACCTATCCCCTCATACCCTACCAGTGCCCTGATACTCTGTGAATGCTGATTACCACTTATCTAATACCCTACCAGTCCCTGATACCCTGATATGTGCTGATTACCACTCCCCTCATACCTACCATTCCCCTGATACCCTGATATGTGCTGATTACCACTCCCCTCAATCCCCTACCAGTCCCCTGATACTCTGATATGTGCTGATTACCTATCCCCTCATACCCTACCATTGCCCTGAACTCTGATGTATGCTGATTACCACTCATCTAATACCCTACCAGTCCCCTGATACCCTGATATGTCAGATTACCACTCCCCTCATACCCTACCATTCCCCTGATACCCTGATATGTGCTGATTACCACTCCCCTCATACCCTACCAGTCCCCTGATACTCTGATATGTGCTGATTACCTATCCCCTCATACCCTACCAGTGCCCTGATACTCTGATGTATGCTGATACCACTCAACTAATACCCTACCAGTCCCCTGATACCCTGATATGTGAGATTACCACTCCCCTAATACCCTACCATTCCCCTGATACCCTGATATGTGCTGATTACCACTCCCCTCATACCCTACCATTCCCCTGATACTCTGATATGTGCTGATTACCTATCCCCATACCCTACCAGTGCCCTGATACTCTATGTATGCTGATTACCACTCATCTAATACCCTACCAGTCCCCTGTAACCCTAATATGTGCTGATTGCCTATCCCCTCATATCCTACCAGTCCCGATACCCTGATATGTGCTGATTACCACTCCCCTCATACCCTACCATTCCCCTGATACCTGGTATGTGCTGATTACCACTCCCCTCATACCCTACCAGTCCCAATACCCTGATAAGTGCTGATTAAACTCCCCTCATACCCTACCATTCCCCTGATACCCTGATATGTGCTGATTACCACTCACCCTCATACCCTACCATTCCCCTGATACCCTGATATGTGCTGATAACCACTTCCCTCTACCCTACCAGTCCCAATACCCTGATATGTGCTGATTACCACTCCCCTTAATCCCTACCAGTCCCAATACCCTGATAGTGCTGATTACGACTCCCCTCATACCCTACCAGTCCCCTGTACCCTGAATGTGCTGATTACCACTCCTCTAATACCCAACAACCAGTCCCCTGATCACGTTATGTGCTGTTTCCCAGTCCCCTACCCCCCAGTCCCAATATTCTGATATTTGCCTATTACCAGTTGCCTAATCCACAACTATTCCTCTGATACACTGATCAGAATGTGCTTTTTACCTATCCCCTGATACCCTAATTCTCTGTTCACCAGTACCCTTGTGTGAAAGTGATCCTGGTTCCTTGTCTACCTTAAAGTGGACTGATAAGTTTTCTAAAACTAAATAAATATTTAAAATACTGATATTATCACTATACTGTAGTTCTGGTTGGTATAGGGATACTATACAATATTAAGAAATAACTGTATAATACATATACTGTAGTTCTGGTTGGTACAAGGATACTATATAATATTGAGAATTACTGGTATTAATACATATACTGTAGTTCTGGTTGGTACAGGGATACTATATAATATTGAGAGTTACTGTTATTAATACATATACTGTAGTTATGGTTGGTACAGTGATACTATACAATATTAAGAAATAACTGGTATTAATACATATACTGTAGTTCTGGTTGGTACAGGGATACTATATAATATGAGAATTACTGGTATTAATACATATACTGTAGTTCTGGTTGGTACGGGATATAGATAATATTGAGAATTACTGGTATTAATACATATACTGTATTTCTGGTTGATCCAGGGATCCAGGATTTTTTTTCCCCTTTTCAGTTTTTTTTTTTTGCTTTCCTCTCGATCAACTGTTAGTTAGGGTTAATGAGTAGGAGTTTAACGTTTGACTAGATGGACGTATGTCTTATTCAACCTCCATTACCAAGTTGTCTAATGCCTATCTCACACAGTGGTGAAAAAGGCAGCGATGTTTGTCTTTGGGGGGTATTGGTAATAGATGTGATACAGTTAAGGGAGAAATTAAGTTCCAGAACAAAAAATGTCCCAATAGACAGAGCACATTCACAAACATGTATGCATTATGTATGTATATGTTATTTATATAGAGCCACTTATGCGCTGTACATTATAAAATACGAGTATACAAACAAGGGGATAAGTGCAAGCAATTATACAGATAATTTGACAGTTGGTATGTGGGAAAATAGTCAGGTCATGGCCAGAGCCTGAGCAAAACAATTACTGTATTGAAGGCATCAGCATGCAGTAAGTGCTACTTACATTTATTTATTTAAGATTAAGATGACCAAAGTCATTTTTTCAGTAACATGCACTTTAACGTTCTGTTTTAGGCTGGGTACACAAAAGGGACTATTTGTTGACCGAGCGCTCCTATGAGAGAGCGTTCGGCTGGGACAATTGTCTGTTATCACAGCAAATTCGACGCATCCGAAAATGTGAACGATCGATCGAGCGTTCCCATTGGAAACCGAAACATTGATTGTAACTTTACAGCACATCCGATCATTCATTCGTCAGATCCGAACGAACAAACGATCGAGGTCGGCTGGGTACACACCAGCTTTTTCGACCAACCTTCCGAAAGTGCTGTGAATCGTCCGGTTTGCCGAAATATCGGCTGGTGTGTACCCCTTACTGAGAAATCCACATTTGCACTTCATTATCATTAGTGTCTTTCATAGTCAGAGCTGTGACACGATGGGCGAGTCTTACAGAATTTGCTGAATATGTTTGGTATCAGGACCTATTGGCAAGATGGAAAATTTCCATTCCACTCCTTTACTACAGTAAGGGAGCCGATAACCTGTGGGAAAAGGCATCAGCTCCCATAATCCACCTTAGCAGGGTAAGCCCCCAGCTAAGTTTCGCCGTACATGCATATCTCTTGTAGTTCTCATCGATGTTGCGTCTTGCTTCCTTGAAGCTGACAGCCAATTACATAACAGAACAACATCCTTCCTCTCCCTGACACAGAACAAGGATTCAGTTTTTATTTTCCAAAGTATTCAAGGCTCTGTCCTAACAATGATATAATATTTAGTTTTCATTCAAAAAAGAAAAGTAATCTTTGCAGTGTATTTCATAGCTAGCATGGATGTAAGTACAGAATGTTAACAAATCAGTAAAATGTAAGTCTTATTAAAGCAAAGACTGTACCCCTATCCCAAACAGGGCCTGCCCAGTCCAGCCAAACAGGGCCTGTCCATCCAGCCAAACGCCTGCCCATCCAGCCTTAAGAAATTATACCCAACACAACATTTCAAATCAAATAAGATATACCCACCCCACTATCCCAATCTGCAAAGGGTGGTCTGACGTGTGGCTAGTTGGTCCAGGGGCTGGACTGGGCAGGCTCCGGATAGATTCTGCCCGCATTCTCTTTGTGAGGTATGATACAACTGCATATCCCTTTTTGAGCAAAGTCAGTCATCCCAGGCCATATGCTGGAGAACTTGGGAATTGTCTCCATTTAAAGGGATTTAATAGACCATGACAAGCTCCCTCCAAGGCTCTACTCCTTTGCTACTCCACCCTGGCAAATGTGCTATCCGGGACACACACCCAAGCCCCCTCTCCCCTAGACTACCCTATCCCTGTGAACACTGCTGGGAAAGATGTAATTTTTAGGGCATTTCCCCTACCTTGCCATGCATTTCTCAGGGTTTCTTCGTGAATCCAGGCACTCGCGGATGGTGTGCCGAAGACCACCACCAGAGACTCCTGAACTGTCCTCTTACTGCCCATAGGGTATTGGTCCGCACCCTCGGTCAGATAAAGAGTTCCACTGGCATTATATTAAAAACAATCCTTTATTCAAACTTACATTAAAAAGTACTTACACAGATAATGCCTGACGCGTTTCGAGCATTCACATACACTCTTAGTCATGGCTTGACTCCTGGAACTAACAGGAGGGGTGGGATACGTGCTTGTATAGTCTACTAATTTATATAAAGAAACAAAAACACAAAGTACTGTAAACAAAAATTTTGGCCCTAGGCGATAATCTGGCTCTGCTTTGGGGTAAGCACTAAAACTGCTTAAAATGATGTTTCTGTCCAGCAGTAATTTGTGTTATTAAAAAGTTATCCATTGATAACATGAAATTAGATGCTCATCGATTGGGCTTGGCGTGGATCCATCCCTTGTGTATGATGAGATAATAAAGTTCTGCATACTTAGCCTGGGAAGCTTGGGCTTTATTAGACATACTGTACTTTCAATCTGATGAAACAACATTATATGATATAAAGTGGATTTGTACAATAACAGCATATAATTCCTTATTATTCCTTACTGTTATATAACTTTCAGGAAAGCTGAAATATCGGAGGGTGGGGGGTGGGAGTTTTGGGGGTTTAGAAAAGCACATCAACCTTTTATTTAATTGATATTCTGAGATAAATTGAAAGGAAAAAAGTTTTCCCTCCCCAACAGGCAGACATCAAATCTGCAGCAAATATCTCAGCTTCTCCCCTTGTGGGTTACCTATGACATATATTTATAACTGCTACAACTTGCTATCCATGTAACCACCACACTCTGCGGTGTTTATTCAAACACCTTACCCTACTATCACCTGTGTTATCTATACAAATAGATTTTTAATGAATATTCTGTGGCTAAATTCTATCATCCACTGATTATGTAGAGAATCCTCCTACAGAGGTCTCCCCAATGAGAAGTGTTTAGAGCCATGAGCACCAGTGGGATAGTGAGGGTGCTTGCATAGTATGGAGATAGAGCTCCCCCTATGTCATTTATTATATTTTACCTGGAAAGAATACATTTAGACAGAATGACCTTTTGCATTAATCGAACCATGTTTAAATAGGAAAATGTGACATACAAAATGTATTGCAAATTTTAATGGAGCACTAAGAAAATGTATAAATGAAGCTGAATGTATCTATAATGCATAACTAGCAGGTACAACAGCAGCAATTATGGATAAATATCTATCATTTGGAAGGCTTCTGACTTTTCTGTCCTAGTGAGCAAAAACTTATTTTCTTACTGCTCAGTCCTGATTAGAAGGATCCTTAGGAAGTTCACCTATTAGTTGCTTAACTGGTAATTAGACTACTGTAGTATGCTAAACTAACAATTATACTACTGTACAACTAGTAAATAAAACTATAATAAAATACTAGTGTACATTCAAATCAAATCATGTCAATGACAAAAACCTGTGCTCACCACTATACCATATTTATGTTAATAACTTTATTATCCCTAACAATAAAGTGAGCGTGGGATTACTTGTCAGTGATATACTTATCCATGAACGAGCACCTTTTGCTCATGGTATATCCGAGCACTAGTGATGTATTAGATTAATTTATGATAGTTATGTAGGATTGAATAACAGGTTGGTTGTTAGAGAGTTAGCGAGGTGGTATTTATATTTATATTTCCATTATGTTGCATTAAAAGCCTACTCTATAGATAAATGAAAGCAATTAGTTTAATTATGATCAAATTATTTAAGCCCAACCACCCACCAAGGTGTTTTCAACCAAAGATTAAAGATTGCTAGTCTTCTTTGCAAAACCAACGGTCCAACTACTGCTTGCCTTTTCTGAACTGAAGCCTTTGCTATGTTTGCTATGTGTCTTATTTTCTAAAAGCTGATTCATATTTTAAAGGGTATTAAAACTGAAAAAATAACTTTGTTTAATTTCCTTTTTACTGAAAAATATAATTATTATTTTTTCAATATAGATTTTTAATAGCATTTTAAATTTCAACTGTCAATCAGTGCCATATTATCATAAACTCTTCTGCTGTTGCAGTTCTGCTGTAGCTGGAATGGTGACAGGTGTATGTGTGAATTGCATGAATGAAAATCTCTCCAAGTATTGCCTTATTAGTGATTACTGACATGCTTGCCTTGCACGTTAGATTAGTTAGGGTGGTGGATCAAAGGCATGCAGCAACTCACAATTCATAATCCAATTGTATTACTTTAAAGATTAAGATAAATTCATTTTTTTAGTTCACATACCATTTAAGTACTTTAAATGAACACATGATCAAACTTTGGGGAGAGGCTTTGTCAAACTGTCAATTACTATCCATAATAGTTCAGATGAGGCCGAAAATATAATATATGCAAACAGAATAAAATCCTGCCCTTCTCTATGGATAAATAAAAGGCTTTTGAGCAGCAACGTAATGGAATATAGCAATGCATTTAAATTGAATTGAGTGTCCACTGGTGTTTTATTTTCTTTGTATGTATTATTCTGAATTTTCTTAATAAGCTTTAACTTTTGTGCTTATAGACGAGCCGTATGTTGTCTTTAAGATCTTTATTGTTTATAAATAGCATCATTCTCTGTAAGTAAACACTGCCTTCTGAACTGAGTGTAATCTTTATAAGAAAACTCTCCCTTCTACTACTATAAAGGCTATGACCCTGCTCCAGGCTCTCACAACAGGCAGCACCTGTAGTAGTCACAATCATTTTCCAAGTCAAGAAGCCATAGCAAGCAAGCGAAATGCGTTGTCACCTTGACAAATGTTTGTTATATTTTATATAGAAAACAGAATAATCCTGCTCTGCCCCAATGCCCAGACTATAAGTCATATATTATAGTTGCTCGGTAATTTAGTTACTGGTCTGGAAAGGCCTTTTCAGTTCCTGGGTAACAATCTTGTGTCTTTGAGTAAATTCCACAATGTCCTTGTAATTCTCGACATGGCATTAGAATCAAGCTGCAATCGGCATTGCTCTATTAATTGTTTTGTTTCTATATACAAATATATAATACCTGTGTGGGTATTTTATGTTTGTGTCACAAAATACCATTCAACAAAAATGTGAGTTCCACACTTGCAGTCTTTAATACCTCTGGAATTTTATGACACTGTGGCCACATTACAAACCTCATTGTCCCTATGTAAATCATCAATACATCCATTCTGCCACAGGCCACATTACAAACCTCTTGTCCCCAATGTAATATTCAATACCTCCCTTTTCCACAGGCCACATTACAAACCTCATTGTCCCTAATGTAAATCATCAATACATCCAGTCTGCCACAGGCCACATTACAAACCTCATTGTCCCCAATGAAATTTTCAATACCTCCTCTTTTCCACAGGCCACATTACAAACCTCATTGGCCCTAATGTAAATCTTCACTACATCCTGTCTGCCAATACCAACTAATAAAATGTTTTTGCGCCTATAATTTTCCCACTGACTAAGCATCTAAACACTGACTTTATCAGAGTTTGTTTAACTGTTTTTATAGTACTAAAGTTCTTAGGTCCCTGGTTTAAAAAGATAATTTGGTGTCTACTCATGTTTTGTTTTCTTCTGCCTTCTGGACAGCTCTTTCAAGAATTTCCTGTAGACAGGGTACATTCTTGGGTAGCTATGCATGGGCCATGTCGCGAATAACCCATTTATTGTGGTTAACATCGTGGGAGGCCCCAGAAACACTGAATGTTTGTTGTCTTTTCCCAATAGAACGCTTTATCCCAACATTAAAGGGGAAGTTCAGTTCAAATACATGTACTTTTCAGAAAAAGAGCAGTATTTTTTCATCCCATGACCTTAATCTGGCATTCGGCATTTTGTCGTGTATAAATAAATGCAACCGAAATACTGACTTCCTGTTTGCAGGACCCCTAGTAGAGACCGTTTGGTCTTGCCCTTGACCCAGCACCTGGGTTGATTCAGTGTGCTCAGTAGAGATCTGAGCATGTTTGACCCATCCAACAGCCAATCAGTAGAAATCACTGTTAGGAACATTCCAAGGATGGGTGCATCAGCTCCACTTATGTCAACAGCAGGGAACAGCAAAGGGTATGAAATCAACTGATTTTTCAATATGGAAGAGAATATGTATCAGGACTATTGGTCTGGTGGAAAATTTCCATTGGTCGGTATCTCTCACTTTTCTACTGGTAGAGGGAACTAATAATATTAAGCCCCCAATAATTGGTTCCATAAAAAGAGGGGGGTGTTTGGTAGCCCCACACCAAATACCAAAAACCACTCAAGCTCTTCATTCAGGAGAAAGACAGGTGGGTACTATAGTCCTGGATTTTCGTATCAGCATTTTTGGAATGGTCAATATCTCTCAGGCCCTTTACATAGGACATAACTATTAGATAGGACATAACGATATTAAATAGGACATAACAGAAACTTAATCAAAAATTCTACTTTTCTTCCAACACAGCTATGCTGCTGTAATCCTTCTTTTTTTAGCTGGATATTTAGCAAAACCATTTTTGTTCAGGGTAAAACCAATGAGGATACAATTAATAGAAGCTGAATATCCGGTTCTAAGGAGCCGACAGACATTTTCATTTTCCCCATTTATTTAGCAAAGACCTAATATCTGCACTTTGAAATCCCATTTTCCATGCGGAAATATGGAAACAATTGTTTGATTAATCATAGTCACAAGAGTAAGAAGATTTATTATGTGTTATATGAGTCAACGTTTGTTCCATTTCTTTTAGCCATATTTGTCGAGGTTTTACGTATTGTTTGGCACATTTACAGTTTTCTTGAGTAATCCCGTACAAAAATACATAATCCTTTAAATAGAACACAAATGAAAATTATAGCAATAATAATTAGGAAAATTCTACCCCTCTAATCCTCTTATATGAAGCTTCTGCAAACTTTTTTAGACCAACTCACACTTAGCAATGCAAATTTTGCTGGCGGCACACCCGTGTTCTTAATGTTGGACTCAATGTTGCAATTCACCCATATGTTATACACATTACTGTGTATATTGTAATCGAATTTCATCAAAATCAATGAAGTGTAAAAGTTACACTACATTGACCTCATTTAGATGTTTTATATATGTGTTTGTGTGTGTTTTTTGTAGAGTTAATTCAGCTGGCACTCTAATCAAAGCAGCGATGCCCGTGTGCATCTTCTTATCATATATAAACCCCCCCAGAACCATGCACTCCTCGGACTTGAAGGGCTAGGCCACACTAGTGCGCTTTTAGCTCACAAGTTTGGGCTATGCGTTTGGCCCCATCATCTTCGCTGGGGTGTTTGCTGTGCTGCGATTCGCTTATCAAAGCGCATGCGATCACAATTTCTGGTGTGATTTGCTCCAATAAGGGCGAATTGACGAAATTGCGAATGCAGATAACGCGCAAGAATTGCATCACACAAGCGTTGTAGTGTGGCCTCAGCCGAAACAAAGATAACATATTCCTTGCTCCATGTTTAAACACGTTTCTGCCCACTGTATGGGCCGTCATCAGGACATCAGTGCAAACACACGGAACTTCCTAAAAAAACTTTCCCCAATACACCCCATCCATGTGATGAAATCTAACAACCAAAGGACCCCCAAGAAACTGATCCTTAATAAAGTGCTCATGTGGCATAACTAGCCAGCATGACCTCCTAAAGGGATCTGCTAAGGTTGCTTGCGAAGGTTCTAATTTTCCCAGGTTATGGTATATCTGTTTGTATTCAGTTTAGATCAACTGGACATTAAGTTTAGTTCTTGAAGACGTTTCACAGTCATCCGACTGGCTATCTCAATTCACAGTGACTTGTACAGAATCTGTTGGCAATAGTTACCTTGGAATGTGTCCCATCAGCCTATAATATCCAGGTGTTAGGGACCTTGTTGATAGCACACAATTGGGCCAGTCCCTCCCGCTGCTGACAAACTTCCTTTTTATCCATTCCTTCTAGTTACTAATGGTGGTTGTAAGCTGAACTGTCTCTTTTTAAATCAGAATTCCTTGAACACAATTGTCTTTTATCTAGACCCACCACATCATGGCAGATTGTTATGTTCTATATGACACGATATCAGATTGATCTTTTACTAAATTAGTTTTGTTGCAGTTTACTTTTCACTGTATTGTGTTTATATTATACTTATCCATACACAATACGACCATCGTACGATATCGTAATATCACAATATCGTATGCTCCCATCCAATAAATTTTCCTATTGGGGCAGGTTAACTTTTTTGCCCGTCAGATAATATGGCCATGTTGTTTTGCCTCTATGGACACCATTAGTCTTATAGAGACTGTAAGTTACAATTATGTACGCTTGAGAAAAGGCGATTGCGTGGGAATATGATTTACTGTGTAATAAATACATTAACGCGGCCATACAAATAACTATCTGGGGCATTGTTCACCAATAGAACATGTCAGAGGCACACGAGGACATCCCTTAAGAACTTGAAAAGAAAAAAGGTTTAAGGCTTCAGCTTGGAAAGGGTTTTTCACTGTGAGAACGGTAAAGCTATGGAACTGTCTTTCCATGGTACGTTGTTGTAATGGCAGAGTTTTCATTTGTTCATTTTCAAAAAAGCTGGATGAGTTTCTGCAAACAAGGAATGTTACAATTACTGGTACTGTACATAAAGTAGAGTTGATCCAGGAAATTTCCGATTGCCACTTGGAGTCAGGAAGGAATTTTTTCCCCCTTTATAAATTTGGTGGGTTTTTTTTTGCCTTCCTCTGGATCAACATTTAGCAGGAAATGAGGATATTGCTAGATTGGTTGGACTGGATGGACCATATGTCTTTATTCAACCTCAAATACTATGGGGCAATTTATAAAAGAGCGAAAAGTAGCGAAATGTTTTCCGCATTCGCTTTTCGCATGGGTTTTTCGCCAAAAAAGACAGTTAACGCTATTTATAAAGGTAGCGTTAACGAAATGGCGAAACCGTTTCCGCGAGCTATCGCTAAACCCTTTTCGCCTAACTTCGCAATGTTAATTTTGCGAAAAAGGAGCAAAAAGGCATAACGCGATTTATAAAAGAGCGAAAGGTGGTTTTTTTGCGTTAAAAAGAGCGAAAGATTAGCGCGACCCTGAAGGTTGGTGAAAAGTCATTGTTTGAGCGAAAAGGCATTCAATGGGTAATATGCCTTGAAAAAGCGAACGCGCATTAGAAGGGCGATCGCGCATTAGAGTGTAATATGCCTTGGAAAAGCGACATTAGAAAGGCGAATGCGCATTAAGAATGTAAAAATGCCTTGGAAAAGCAACATTAGAAGGCGATCACGCATTAGAATATAATATGCCTTGGAAAAGCGAACGCGCATTAGAAAGGCCCGAACGCACAGGGCGAACGCGCATTAAAGGCCGAACGCTGCATTAGAAAAAACTCGTACATTAATAATGAATATGCCTTGTAAAAAGTGAACGCGCATTAGAAAGGCAACGCACAAGTGGCGGAACGCCCATTAGAAAAAGGGCGAACGCACATTAGAAAGCGACGCACATTATAATGAATGCCTTGGAAATGCGAACGCTCATTGAAAAAGGCGAACGCGCATTAGAAAAGCGAACCGCGCATTAGAAGCGAACGCCGCATTAGAAAGGCGAACGCAAAAAACATTAAATAAATGGAATATGCCCTTGGAAAGCGAACGCACATTAAAAGGCGAACGCACATAAATAATGGATATGCCTTGGAAAAGCCGCGCGAAAAGCGACGCGCATTAGAAAAGCGAACGCGCATTAGACAAGGCGACGCACATTAGAAAGGCCAAACGCACATTCTTATAATGGGAATATGCCTTGGAAAGGCGAACGCGCATTAGAAAGGCGAATGTGCATGCCAAAAAAAATTGTATTCCCAATTGAGAAATTCTAAAATTGACTAAATAAGACATGGCTGACTTCTTTGGTAAATGTGAGGGTGGCCCCATTTTGAACTTGCCTCAATTTTCTAGTGGGCTTTTTCTGGTTTCCGAATGGTTTTTCCATCAACAAATTGCCAAGTTCCGCTTTTTCTCTTAGATTTGCGTTTAATTTTCCGCCTGCGATTACTTTTCGCTCTTTAAATCGCTCCCTTCGCCTTTTTCCAGTGGTGTTTTTTTTTTTTCGCTTTTTTTATAAATAAGGCGAAACGAAGCCCCAAATGCCCGCTATTTTCGTGCGATGTGCTGCGCTAATTATTTGGCGAAAAAGACATCCTTTATAAATATCCCCCTATGAGTCTTGGGTGGCTGATGCATTAAGGTGAAAAACGTTGACCCTACTAGACTTTCCTAACTTTGCAGCAACCAATTAGATGTTACTTAACTCAGTAAGAATCTAACATCTGATTGGTTGCCTGCAAATAATCCACAGAAAACCTTTTGCACCTTTTATTGCATCAGCTCATTGGGAAGTTTTTTTAAACTGGGCCTGTTGTCGCTGCAAGGTGAGTTTTACACATAACAAGTGTTATACACATTGTGGATTCGACTAGTATTTTTTTCCAACAGATGGTAAAGTGTATAGGTACAATTTGAAAGATAAACAGGTCAAGGTTTGTTTTAAGTAAAAAATATAAAACATTAACAAGTCGAGTTCAGGGAAGAATAGAAAATGAGCAAAAAAGAAGAGCCGGGGAATTCAGGAAAATAGAAAAACAAATAAACAGGTCACATTCAAGGAAAGTAAAACCAGATACAAACCTGGTTGTTACAGGGGAATCCATAAAACAAGAACCAAGTCCAGAGACAAAGTAACTCAGTGACTCCCAGGGAGCACAACAGGCCAAGTGTGAGGTTTAAACAAGGAGGTAAACAAAGTAAAATTGAGCAGATCTGAATTTACCCCAGTGCAAATGGATGAAAATGTAGTGGGGGCTCCAAGACACACTAAATATTATAATTGAAAAACAAATCTAATTCTACAGATAGAAAAAAAATGGATCACATGGGGTAACCCAGCCCAGTCCTTGGTTCAGGTCCTTGACAGGAGCAATAATTGGAAAACATATGCAATTAATATGTGATTGAGCTAATGGACACTTTATTGGCAAATGACAAGTGCTTTGCTTTCATTAAAAAAAGTAAAATGTAAAGAGTGATTAGATACAAGCCATCTCGTCCTGAAAAACAGCTTTTTCCAACAGTTGATGTCCAACTGCTCCTAACACCAGTTGACCATGAAGTCCAATTAGAACAGCACATAACTTGCCAGAACTGCCTGGGGTTTGCAAGATCTGGTTTTAGTCATTTAGTGATGTTGCTGGAATTCTGACTTGACTTCGCCGGTCAAAACTACAGATGGGAATTAAAACACGGAATCACAAGAAATTACTACACTGATAAAGGACAAAGTCCAGCTCCTCAAATGAAAACTTATAATACAGGTGATCATTCCCCCAAAACCCTAAACCTGTAAGTCTAGCCCTGAAATCCTGCACAATTGTCCTGTTTCCCCTGTTTTCTTGCTTCCTGTGTTTTCGTTTTTACTTTCAGTCAGTTTTATGATTGTTTTGACAGTTGACCATCACAGCTAATTACTGAAATTTAATCCACTGTCCCGCCTGCCTCCCTCTGAAAAGGCATGCCCAGGGGCCCCCTCAGTAAAACACAAAGGTCCATAAAACAGTTTTCTAATTACTCATTTCCCTGAGTGTATCCAGAAGATCCAGCAGGCATACAGTTAATGAAGAAGGACAGTTAAAAAAGTATAGATATTCACAATATTTTGTTACAGAGGTCATTCTTCTAAAAGTGTTATGAGTGAGTTGTCCTTTAAGTTTTGTATTTAGCAGATTTGATGGTCAATCATCCATAAAAAAAATGTGTCCCCTGTAGATTCTTTCATCTCTACAGTCCATCATAACTTAGTTAGAAGAACCCCAAATTTACCCACATCACATATGTCAACTTTTACACTCCTCCTGTGACATGGAAAAACCATTGCAAAGACATTAGATAATCTTGGGCTTAATGGTTTCCAATAAAACACCAAACTGCAACAATTCTGCCCAATAAAACATGATGGGCATGCAAAATTATTCCTTAATTAAGGAAACCCAGAAACCCACAGATACCACCTTTGTGTATTTTCTACAGCCTATCTTACACAGCACACCCGGCTTGGAAGCCCCAGTTTTTTTTCATTTGTAAATAAATAATATGCTGTTTTGGCTCTTGTATTTTCCCGATCCTAAAATTGAAATGGAACTTGGCCAATAATAAATATTAATGCAATCCCATCATTCATTGTCACAGCCAGGGCAACCATCTGAAGCCCCATCTGGATGAAAAATCACGGTTTTTTTTTCCTTGTCCTTTAGATTTTGTCACAATGTGATCTAATTAATTGCCTTGTGATAGTTTTTTTATTTCATGTGCCTGGAGCTTGCCTGAAAATTCTCAGTAAACAAGCCCCATGATTGGTTTTTTTAATATTCTTCCCTAGAGATTTCCATTTATATATTTCAGAATCTGCCTTCAAACGTTCTAGACCTGAAAAGACAGACTGGCCCTGTATAATCTGTTGGCCCGTTTTAGATTTGGTTTTGTTTAAGCCCCCATTCATGGGTTGAATATTTTGAGCGTAAATTTGATTGAATCCGCTCAAAATATCGAAAACTATTTTCTGTTTGTTTTTTTCTTTTCCGATTGACCCATTCAACAACATCGAGCAGTTTTATCGAAAAAAACGAAGATTGGAACCAGGTGGAATATTTTACGCCAACCCCATCCTTATGTCCCCATGTCCTCCGCAGATTCCCAAGGGGAATCTGCAGAAAGATTGGAGGCCCTCAAAGTGGGGATCTTTTGAAGCGCTTCTTCCTGATGGCTTTCTTGATCGTTGCGCTCCGATCGAGAAAATCTGCCATGGGTAGAATGGCTAGGTTTTTTATATGGACATATTGGGTTTTAGTAGACTAGGTAGGCGGGTATGTAGAAAAAGAATAATAATTTTTGCCCATCATAAATTCCATAGCAGGGAGTAAAAAAAATTTTTTTTTAACTTAATGGTGCTTAATGACTGGCAAACAGTTTATAACTTTAATGGTGAGTATGTGAAAAAAATCAGACTGGTGGATTACTGAATCAAGAGAACAAATCAGCAAAGGAGGAAGTAAGTGTTGGTCTTTTTTTATGTAGTTACCCTGGGGAACTTACAACAGTTCCCAAAAGTAGCCCCCCCGCATTTAATAAATCTAATATGCCAGGCCAGCAGGATTAAAAGCCCATGTGTGTTTATACCCTTTAGGTCTAAATGAATAGAGAAGCTTTGTAAAGCACAAGACAAGTTACAGTTTAATACCTGGTTTTTTCATTTGATTTTCCCAAACCTTTATTACACATACTAACAGTTTTTGTGGCGCTCCTGTACAAAGAAAATAAAAATGCATTTGTAGAGTATTAACTACAAGTCAACTCATGTAAACATTTTCAACACCCCCTAAAGGGACCCATCCTCAATTTATTCAGACAAAGGGGTGAAAGAGTTCTGGTTTCGCAACTGAACCTGATTTAGAAAATGTTTGGAAATTTGTGGATCCGGAGGAAATTTTTCTAAACTATCACCACTTAGCTCAGAAAGTTACCAACCGGATCCACAAAGTTTTTTAAAAACCCATTTGTTTCCATTTTCAAACCCCTAAATCTTACCAGTTTTTTTGTTGACCACTCAAGCAATCTTTGCCCCAACCAACTTATCCCAATTTTGGTTTCAATGTAAAATGGAAAAGAACCTGATTTCCCTACTATTGAATTTTTTGTCATCAGGCACCAAACACATTACAATATCGTAAATTACAGAATACTGGTAGGTTAGCTTCCTGGCAAATGTTTTATTCCGATCAGAAGAACCAATAAGTTTCTCCAACTGAGCTGCTGAGCTGCAGAAAAAGATGTGGGGGCTTAAGATGGGTCGAGGGGAAATTTTTTTGCCTGGCACTTTGTTTTTTTCCATATGGCCACTGGCATATGTTGTCGCCCCGTTTAAATTTTTTGTTAGCGCAATGCTATCCCGCATTTTTTTTTTTTTTGTGCATTGCATGCCCGTTGAGTTCGACATTACACAATTTTTTTGGCGTAGTTCGCAGCTCACTGCAATGAGCGCACTGGCAATGTGCCGTTTTTTCTGGTGGCTGGTGAGCGCTTTCACTGTGGCCTCAGTCCTAAAGGGAATCTCCATCCTCTCAAACAAACAAAAGTGTATAGGCCATGTAACAGTATAGTAATGTATACCTATAGCAGTTTTATTTTTTGCTGATAGGCGGAAAGGTACTTATAGTCTCATTCAATAAAACTGGTTTGACCCCCAACTAAGAAAACATTTTCTCAAACCCAGAATTCCCTGAATACTAGCAGGCATTTGTAACGGGGCAGTACAGCCTAAAGGAGGGGCCCGCTTATCTAAGAAAATCGTACCATAACCAATGAAAGATCCTTGGCACACTAAGAGGTTAAATCTCCCATTATTATAATCTGGGCATTGCTTGACCTTTTCCCTTTTTCCAAGTTGCAGGATGTGTGCTACTATCAATGTCCCATGGTTTTTTTTTTTTTCGAACATTCATTCCCAGCGGTAGGAATAATAAAAAAGAAAGGAAAATTCTTTCAGCTTGTGACATACAAGCACGAACTCTGCGCTTCTTTAAGTTTTAAACGGATAGAGAACCAGCCGCTGAGGGTTATGATATTGCAGCTAATAAGGGGAGAACCAATGAGAGGCATTTTCTTTTAAGTCCAGCAAATTATTCAAGGTTCACCCTTCCTCGGTTTTAATACAAGCATTTCTCTGAACAAGGAATCCTCTGGGGACCCTCTGACTACATCAATGGAAAGGCTTTACTGCAAGCTGGGATGAGCCCGTAACCCAATGCAAATGAAGTCCCCCACATTGCTCATGGGAACATTCCCCATTGGGATTTTGGGGCCCCTAAGCCTCAGCTCTTTAATCGGCAAAATTCCTCTGTGTGAGGAAAAGGGTTTTTTGTTTTTTTAACCACCTCTGGCAATGATATAACATGAACATTCAACACATCCAGCCATGTGTCAGGGTTTAAATATAGAGATTATCAAAAGCCATAGTACCAATGTAACCAGGTAAAGGAACCTTCAGACATCAAGGATAAGCCTAAAATACTAGTAGAAGGTTAAAACTCAACCCGAACAACCATTGTTTGTGTTTTTTTTGATTTTAAATTAGCTCCAGAGTTTCTGTGATGGAGAGGTTGAAAATCTTATTTCTGATTGGATGCAGCACGACTAGCTGGTCTCCCCCCCGCCATCCTTGATTAAAGGTTGAAGGATTGCTGCCTTATCTTCTGTAACCTTGCTGTTTTAATTTTTTAGCCTTTTGCTTTCCTTTAATGGTGGCATTAAATGTTTAACTCTCAGCTTCGATTTTGCTCTTATGGATTGCCGTACCGCCCCTTTAAAAAATAAATAAATTGAGCAAGGTGGTAAATATATAAATTATAATTAGGTTCTTTCCTGCAGCTTGTCTGTTGAACTGGTATTCTAACAGACAAGGACCATACAAATTTATACCCAAATCAAAGCAGGAATTAAATTCCTAAAAAAAAAATTGGCCCCCTTCAGGAATATTCAACCTGGCAATTTTTACCCTCAACATGAAAGTCTATAAAGGTAAATACCCCTAAACACCAAAAAAATCTGAAAGATGTGAAGATTAACCTGAAATGCTCCTGAAATCCTTCTTTTTGCTTCCTGGGGACATTTTTTCTAAAAAAAATGCTGTACAAATCGTTGCTTTTTTTCCAAAGCCGGCTTCAGAGGGATCTTTCCCAGTGATAAGGTAAGACCCCAGGGTTTTAAGGTAAGACCCAATTAAGTTTCTCCTCCTGGTACTAATCCCTGAGAGGGATGTGTTGGGGGGAAAAAATAAAAGCAAAATAAAATAAACTAAAAAAAAATTTTGTGCAGTCTGGTCCTTTAAGTGGTTCCCAGTGGGTAGACAGACCTATTTGGAACACAGTCCCCCAGCAAAGAAAGTATGGGGTTTTCTTTAATTCCCTACCACTTTTAATTTAATGCTGTTTTTTATCAACCGACCTGCTTGCCCAACCCTTTTTTAATAATGCCACCAAAAGATTTTTGGGGGTCCAGTTTTTTTAAACATTGCAAATCCTAATACATCGCCCAAACAACATTTTAAGAAAATTGGTGGGCTTATATGCCATTGCATCTATTTTTCTTGTTTTTCCTAAGAAATTTTTTTGGTGGGCAATGCCGGATTCATGTAGCAATGAGAACCTGCCAAAGTCCTTCTGTTTGCTAAGAAAGGTTGTTTTCAACCATTTTTTTGCCCTTCCTTTCTAGCTTGCCCTTGCTATGTTAACGCCTAGTCCCCCCCCCTACACCAAGAGCCTGAATCTGTATCCCTTGCCAACTGGAAGGTTTTTCCTAACATGATTTTTGAAAAGATGTTTGTGTCTGCAGTCAGATGATTGGCTCTAATATATTTAAGCTAATATTTGCTTTGTTTTATTAGCCAGCGTTTGCGGCAGCCTGCCTAAGGTAGGGAAATAATAAAGGTGTAAAAAATTTTGCAATATCTCCCCGGCATATCTTTACTCTGGGGAAATACAAACTGGGAAGTAATAATTACTTTTTCCCCTGTTTTTTTTTTTAGAAAATTTTTGTTGGTGCAAATTGCTAATTCATATGCATGAGACTGGCAAGTGCCTTCTGTTCCTCTGTGTTTCCATATCATTAAATGTTGAGTTTTTTCCTCTTCACCAGTTTGATTGTGATGTACTCTTATACTTTACTGCCATCTGGTGTTTGTTCAAAACAATTTCCCTGAAAAAAAAAAAAAAAAAAAAACAGTAAAAAGAACAATTCCAGTAAGTTTTTAAATCTTTTTTTTTTTACTTTTATTTTTGCACCAATCTTGGTGGATGTTTTTTAATAACTGCATGACACAACTCGTAAAATTTCTGTGATTTTCTATACAGTCAACAAATTTGGTTTTATTGGAACTTTTGTCACAAGTTTTGCTTGCAGAATCGCTGTGGGGTGGTACCAGTCCTACTGTTTTTCCCCTAGCTGTTCCTGCCGAACACAATATACAGTAAAACAGCCCTTTAGCAAAAATGTTCACCATTTAGTAATCCTTGAACAAACATATTCAAGTGGTGGAAGGGGTTTGTCTGAAATAAAAATGGGGCCAGTGTTGATTTACCTACATTTAAATCGTAAAAACTTTCCTGGAATTACCGTGGGTTTAATTCGCAAAAGTAAAAAACGAACCACGGAACCAGCATGAGCCAAATAATCGCAATGGTAAATTGTACGGGCGATTAATAAGATAATACAAAACTTTTTGGATTAGAAAATTGTAAGCCTAATACAAGGAATTCCTTAATGTTGGTTTAGGGAAGTATGGAAAACATCCCTGTGCTTACCTGTGGCCACTGGAAAGAAGTTGGGGCGCCTCCTTTCCCTGAGCACACGAACTATCACACACACCAAGCCTCAGCAACCAATAGATACGGAGAAGCCTGAGCCTCAAAAAGGAATTTTCTACATCTGCCAGGGATTTGAATTTTCTTCCGGTGCCGCTTCACGTGGGGTCCCCCCCCCCCCCGTTTTTTCCCTAATGAAATTCTTCCCTTGAACAGGTTTAACCTTTAAAAACCTTTTTGGTCCAAACAATCCCAATTCCCATGCCAAAGGTTTGGATTATGGAAAAAATGAAAAAATGGTATAGTTTTAAAGTTTTAAAAAGGTTTTTTTTTTTTTCCCCCTTCCAATATGTTTTTACTCTTGTAATAAGTCATAGGAAAATAGTATAGTCAATAGTAAAAAACATAGTAATAGGTTAAATAGTCTAGAACTTCGTTAAACAAAGTCTAGGCAAGGATAAGGGACCTTTCCACAAACAAAAGTAGTTACAAACCAAACCCAACTACGTTCCTCCGGCCCCCCCTTTCGGCCACAACCCCTCCCTTCGTCAACCCCACCCCCCCACACCCCCAACCCCCCCCCCCCCCCATTCCGTCTCCCGTCTTCGGCCCTCGCCCCTTCGTCCCTCGTCCCTCGGCTCCGGATCCGTACAACAGTGTCAACCGTAAACCGTCATAGTCTAGGAACATTGGCCCTCGGGGTTCAGACATAATGATACGGCAAAAGTACATAAAAATCACGTACACCACCCACTCGGCCTTTCGCCCCCCCTCGCCATCGTATCCCGTCAAATCGGCCTCCGGACCCCCCCTCGTTTACCCCCGTCTCGTCTCGTCAAACCAATCCGTTCAACCCCCCCCCCCCTTCGGGCCTCCGGGACTCGGCCCCTCGCCCTCCGTCCCCACCTCCGGCATCGTCCCCCCGTCTTCGCTTCCCCCACCGTCCTCGGCCCTCCGCCTCCTTACCCGTCTCGGCTCCAGGCCCCCCCCCCCCCTTATCGTTTCACATCGTCCCCCTCGTTCCCACCCCCCCTTCCGTTCATACGTCTCGGCCCCCCCCCTTAGGCCCCCCCCCCCTCGGCTCGCGCACTCGTTCTCCGGCCTTCGGCCCCCTCGTCCCCTCGTCCCCCCCCTCGGGCTTCGCCCGCCAACCACCCCCTCCCACCCTTCGGCCCTTTCGGCCTCGTCCCCCTGGCTGGGACTCCGTCCGTCCCTCGGCTGGCCCCGTCCCCTCGTCTCTCAACCCCCTCGTCCCGTTCCCCCCCCCTCGTCACACCCCCCTCGGGCCCTTCCGGCCCTCGGCTAGGCCCCCCCCTCGGCCCTCGTTCCTCGGCTGGCCCCCTCGTCCTCTGCCCCCCCCCCCCTCGTCCCCCCCTTTCTCCCTCGGCGCCTCCGGCCCCTCGCACCCCTCAGGCCTCGGCTCGGCCTCGGTCCCCCCCCCCCCCCACCTCATTTCCTACGTCCCCCCCCTCGGCCCCCCCCACGTCCTCCCGTCTCGTCCTCGTCACACACCTTCGTTCCCCTCCCCCCCCCCCCCAGGCCTCACCGGCTTCGCCCCCCCCCCTCGCCCCCCCCCTCGGCCCTCGTCCCCCGTTCCCCCCATACCCCCGCCGTTCACCACCCCCTATTTTCCCCCCCCACCTACCCGTTCTCGGACCCCCCCTCCGGCTCTTCGCACCCCTGGCGTCCACTCGGGCATGTCCCCCACGTCCCTGGCCTCCCACCCTCGGCTCGCCTTCGGTCCTCCGTTCCCCAAAAACAATAGGTAGGACAGTACAGAGGGATGGGTAAAAACTCAGTAACAAGGGTAAGGCTAGGATCACGGGCCTCAGGCTTTCGGGGAACAAACCCTCGACACAGTTCACCTCCGGCCACACTAGCCGTCTCGACAAACCGTAAAAAAAAAAAATCGGGGATTCAAGTAACAGTCACATAAGAGGTATAGGACAGTAACAATAGTCTAAAATGGTTGAGGAAAAGTAATCAGCACTTATCAGGGTATTGGGACTGGTAGGGTATGAGGGGAGTGGTAATCAGCACATATCAGGGTGTAGATCCCAAGAGGGATCAGCTGTTTTCTGGCTATGGAATTTGATACTGAGGTTTGTTAAACAGATCTTGCTGTCGAACAATGGGATTTTGCTGTCTTTAATCTTCTTGTCTTTTGACAAGGATAATGAATGATATTTTGATTTCTGTCCTTGAGATACCACACAAAGCCTTATTGTGTGGAACAAGATATTGGAAAAATACTTTTCAGTACAAGTTGTGCCATTGGTAATGGAAAATTCAATAAATGCGCCCAAAGCAACGGGGACCATATTATCTTATTGGACCCACATAATCAAGACCTTGAAACTGGAAATTATATATATATTATTATTATATAAAGGATTCATATTAGGAAAAATGCAGATAGAAAATGTAATGTGGCCATAACGTTGGAGATTTCTTTGGACACATCAGGCCGATGCTATATTTGTGGTTAATTAGTGCAAAACCCACGCTATCTGATGTAATATTGGGCAAGCTTGGGTTTTGAACTTATTTCGTTTGGCAGCGCCATTTTTCAAAAACTATATGGTGAAGGCTTAGTTAAGGTTAGCGCAAAAATGTTACACTAATCTTAACACCATTTCATTTTGGTGTATGGGGCCGATGTACTAATAAAAGCATTGCGGCCTAGGAATCATAACATAAATACCCCACTTAAATCAGTAGTTTTACTTCTCATTGTAAGGACTCTCTCCACCAGGACATTCTTAAAATAGATTCATCTTCACTCTTACACGAGAGTTGTAGCTCACATGGCCTCTAGTGAGTGACTCTTGTAGAGATCCTTCTTGATCTTTTTCAGTGCAAGGTTTATGTTCAAACATGAGAATTCACAGAAACACAACAGGTCCGGGTATCTGAACACATAAATTTCTGACTGTGGCAATTTGATTCAAGATTAGGTAGAGTCTAGGAGAGTTTGAATCATTGATTTGTTTTCACAGGAATTTTTGTTGACTTTTCCATGAACTTTGCTTTTAAAAACTAGATGCCCCACAGTGGGTTAAAATATCTTCAGTATGAAGAATTAGAAAGGAATGTGAGATAATAAGCCAAATTCATTTGTTGCTGACTGATTTTCTATTATTTTATTCAAGCGAGGTATAAGCCAACAAGCAGGACTTTCTTTTGTGTCTGGCTTTAATCCATATAGTCTTTATAGCACCGAGCCAATTCCTCTTGCACTGATGAGAAATAAAGTGCAAAACAATCATTCATCGGAAACACTGTGGTAATGCCCTATAACCCAAAACGACACTTGTTTACAGGATGAATAAACACAAAACCTTACATGAAATAGGAGGCATAAAAGATGAAATGTGGATCTTTGTTTCTTGGAAATAGTGGAAATATAGATTCATGTCATATAAGCAGAATGTCTACATGCTAACAAAGGAGGTTCAAAACAAACAGACACAACAGATAAATTCAATGGCATCGCTTCTGAAGCAGTAAATAGCCCACAAGAAGATTTAAGGGAAAGGTTTGCTAAACCCTAGACATTTGAATGTAAGTGTGTAATAAACATGGTTATTTCTCTTTTTTGCACTTTATAATGACTTTAACCAATGAAGGTGGTACAACCCTATTTCAATATATTTCAGTTTAACACAACAATATGTTACAAGTTAGGAGCTCCTATTTAAACCCTCCTTATAAAACTACCCAGTAAAAGCAGCTTAACACCCACCCCCTCCCAATAAAACTACCCAGTAGAAGCAGATAAACACCCGCTCCCTCCCTATAAAACTACCCAGTAAAAGCAGCTTAACATCCACCCCTCCATATAAAACTACCCAGTAGAAGCAGCTAAACAACCACCCCCTGCCATAAAAACTACACAGTAGAAGCAGCTAAAACACCCACCTGTCCCTATAAAAAAACATAGTAGAAGCACCTAAAAACACCACCCCCTCCCATATAAAACTACCCAGTAGAAGCACCTAAACACCCATCCCCTCCCTATAAAACTACCCATAGAAGCACCTAAACACCCACCCCTCCGTAAAAACCTAACAGTAGAAGCACCTAAACACCCACACCCTCGCTATAAAACTACCCAGTAGAAGCACCTAAAACACCCACACCCTCGCTATAATACTACCCAGTAGAAGCACCTAAAACTGTTTGGTCCTCACCCCTAAGCTTTTTATCTTTTAAGTTGAGTTCACTGGTTCGGTTCACCCCACCCTGTTACGTCCAGGGTCTGACCAATGAAACATGTATTGTACAAGAAAATGTCTTCCCATTGCTGGGTTCCCTTCCTAGTGTGGAGGCAGACCAAGACGGGACAGGCAATCTCAACTTTGAACAGCAACATTGCGTCGATTAAAGGTGAGCTTAGGGGTGATGCCTTTTGGGGGGGGGGGGTGGGGGGAAGGTGTTTACAGTTTGCGCGTATAGTGGTCCTTTAAAGAAATGAAAGATCATCAGGGATCTTAGGATCAGTAATTGTTCCTATGGTACAGTAATCTTTTAAATGGGGATTGTGCAATACTGATGGCACAAAATGCTTGATGATATTTTCCTGAACCAAACGTTTTTGCAAAATAAATGACTTTATGTTAAATATATTATATATATATATAATATATATATATAATATATATTTTTTTTATTTTTTCCAACAGAAAACAGATGCACTAAATCTTTTTTAAAGGAGAACAAAGACGTTTGAGAGAAAATAATGGCAGTGATCAAGCTCCCTGTCTGTAGAGTCGCACCTGCTGTGACAGGACCAGCTCCTCCATAATGACGTGGAAAGAGTACGAGATCCGGGTGTGGATCATTAACTTATTTATTTCAAACCTGATAAGGGCTAAATAAGATCTGTCCTTGCTGCCTTTACTATTTTAGATGGTTACACTTATATCTCTCTTAGTTGTAGCTCTGGGGGGTAAGACAAAAAAGGGTTTCCCAACCAGCAGGGGGGCGTCAGCCATGTCAATACTGAGAGGTATCTGGATTACGGGATATTGCAATGTTAAATTTCACAGTATGGAAGGAGACCAAATAGGGACAAAATCATGTGATCTTATGAATGCCTATGCTATTAATTTGTAGTAACCAATCAGATATTCTTATTTTTACTTGGTTACTTCATATAAATATATTTGATTGGTTAGTACCTTTTATAGCCTTAGCCCCTGTTTTTTGTTTAGACTGATTTTCTCTCCAGTATACTAAAGTTCAGAATGTGTGTACCTTGTATCCTGTTCTCTATGGCTGCATCTTGTAGAAATCGCTGATGTCACACTTGATGTATTATCTAATATCCCAGCAACCTTCACAAAGATGTACCAGTAATTAATGGAAGCATAAACTATAGATGATCTGCATAGCAATAGTCTATTATATTGAACTGAAAATAAATTCTCCTGGCAGAATCGAAAAACTGATGGAGGACATATATGTGATTAGGATGTATTAATATTCAAATGGCGTAGTAGTTTAAACATAAAATGTAGCTGTAGTCTTGCTCGAAACGGGTTGTAAACCTTCAGTTTGTTATAGACGGTGTATTAACTGTGCTTTCTGTGTGTAGTCAAGGCTGTTGTAGCTTAATGATATAGAATCTCGTTTAGTATGAACCTCCAACTCTACACTGCCCCTATCATTCAAGTCCAGTCTGTACATCATTTCCTATTATTTCTAGATTTTCATTAATTCTAGATTATAAAAAAAGTAATGTCCAACTTGCAGTCCTCCGATTTTTAAAAACTACAATTCCAAGATGCAGCCGGGAATGCTGGAAATTATAGTTCTCAAACATCTGGATTGCCATGCAATGTTTACCCTTTCTAACACCCATGGCTAATATACCACTGTTTAAAACATTTTACAGGATTACTCTATAAAAGTAGAATCAGTAGTAAGAAACATTCTAATCACAATGCAGATACTTTCTATAATAAATACACCATCATGTTTTTACCGGGGATGTAGAAAGTAGCAAGTAACAGTTTGCTGTGTCCAAATGTGTTGGGACAGCTCATCAGTGCTTCCATTTCAGTGAATAGCAAGTTAACTCGCCTAATATCATTCACTGGGGGTGGCTCCTTCTGCGCTGTTGACTTGCAGGGAACAGCTCTGTGTCAGACCATAAGTACCAGGCTAGCCCAAGGACTATGAATAAACCACACAGAGGGTTTATAATAATAAGGATTCTAATGGTAGTTGCCATAAAATATATATACAGTATGTAATGTACATTTATTATGTATACCGTTATTGAGGGGAATAACAATGGATATATATTTACAATAATCATTTCTTTATTTAAAGGGCATGTCCACCCCCAAAACTATAATTATTAATCATTACTGGCCTTGCTAAGGTGTACAAAAATCCTTAACTTACATCTCTGTCCCAAATTGTTCCAGCCGTGCTTGTCCAAAGTCCAGGAAAGTGAGAGGAAGGTGTCATGAGCCATCCGCTCCTTGCTGATTCCTCAACCTCAACAAGGAATGTGACATGCGCTGTGGAGCCCTTACTGCCCTCCCTCCCTACATCAGGATCTCCTTTCGGCATTGCACTTAGTGTGAAAAGGTTTTGTTACAAGGTAGGTGCCCCCTGCCCACTCCAATCAATCAGCCAATCACAGACCTGGCTGCGAGTCCAGCCCATGCTTGCATCTTCGCAAGTAGGGAGCTGGATTAGGACGGCGCGGGAGAGAATGGTCCGTATGTAACGATCGGAGCATTATTTTGCAAAATATTTCGGAAGTTGGGGGTGGGCAGGGGGCAACTACATTGTAGCAAAAAGTGAGGTTTGGGGCTGGACTGCCTCTTAAAGCAACCATAGTACTTAATAAAATAATTAAAGGACATGTCCTCCTCAGCAAAACAACAATTTCCTCTAAACTTAACAAAAAATCTTCTATCTACATAGCCCGACCCCTCACCGGCAGAAGCCTCATCTGGCTGTGTAACATACTAAATATGTTTCACACAGAAGCAGCTCGGGAATGGAAGTCAGCGATTGGCTGTGACATCAGCATCAAGGATTGAACTGACTGCCAGACCAAGAAGCAGCAGAGGAGAGAGCAGAGAGCAGCAGCGAGGGTATCAGTCTGTGTAAGTATGTTAGAACTTTGGTGGCGAACTGCGTGCCATAGGTGACACTCAGAGCCCTTTCTGTGGGCAATCATGCACAGCAGAATTCACCAGAGTTATTATCAGAAAAGCAGAGAGACATGGCCTTTCTGGTAACGAGAGAGAGCAATCAAATGCACTCAAACACACCCCTTACCCTGGGGTTGATCCAACCTCAAATCAAAGAGGAGCACACTACATCACTGTATCAAAATGAATGGTGCAAACAACATTCAATGTTAATCTATAATCATTTCTATCTACTGTATCTGTCGCTGTCTATCTGTTTGAGGTTTTTTTTCTGAAGTAAAACCTCAATTCATGTTAAACTATCATGTTGGCACTATGTAATAAATAAGTGGCTTTTGGGCTGCAGTTTGGGCTTCTCAGTTATAAAGGTTCGCCATCACTGTGATAGAAGTATTTCTGGTAGTATAGAGAAATTGTGTATGGGGGTCATAAGCTGCTTCTAACTGAGAGTGGACATGCCCTTAAACAAAAAATGAAATGCAGCAGAACTCGAGAAACACTGCTGTACATCATAGGGCACCAGAATCAGCTGACCTTTCTGCCTGGCTTTACATGAACAGCAGTATTCTTTCAAGTCGTCTTGTCCTGTTACGGTATTCAACACTGTGCTGGTAAATTACTGACATAGAAAAGATAATCATGCATGTTCCTAGGCCCCATACAATATCATATTATCTGCACACTAGCATACTTTATAAACAAAGGGGTTTTAGTATACATTACTGTGATCACATGAATGAAAACCTTCCAACCACGTCAAGGTAACCCCAGCCTGGAAGGTCCTAACTTCTAAGCTTTTTTACTGCAATTACCATTAGCAAAACTTTGCATTTCTCATAGTTGTGCACTGGATACTCCCAAAAAAGTTCCTATGCCTTTTAATATAGAGCACTGGATGGATGGCCTCTTCCCTCATTTTAAAAGCCAAAGGGCTGGGGGGAAGTGAGAGAGCCTGTTTATAGGATCCAGTGCACAACTATGAGAAATGCAAAAGTTTGCTAATGGTAATTGAAGTAAAAAAGGTTAGAAGTTAGGACCTTCCAGAACTGGGGTTACCTTGGCATGATTGGAAGGCTTTTCATTCATGTGATCACAGTAATGTATACTAAAACCCCTTTGTTATAAAGATGCCAGTGTGCAGATAATATGTATATGTATGGGGCCTAGGAATGTGCATTGATTATCTTCTCTATGTTTGTATAAATGTTTGACCAGATCAGTAGCACTTCCGCTAAATGTAGTTGTAAATTAGCCTAATTGGAGTGCTTCCACAATCCTTGTATTGCTGGTAAATATCTGACATGGTTATTAAAATAATGGGAATGGAAATACATGCAACTACACTAAGGGACATATTTATAAAGGTGCAGTATGGCTATTTTGCGATACCGCGCCTTTAACGATAGTTGCGTAAATCGACAATTGTTTTTAAATCTACAATCGCGACGATCGTGGATTTGCAGTATGGGGTGGATTTACGATCGCCCATGAAATACCATTGAGGTATTTTGCTACTGCGTGTTTTTTTTTTTACGGTCACAGACGTACAATTACGGCCACAATCATACTTTTACGATAACCTACGGTATTGCAAATCGTAAAAGCACATGCCAGGAAAATGTGGGGCATAGACAATGCATTTTTATAGCACAGAAAATAAATAAAAAATTGCAAAGAGCAATGTATTAAAGGCAATTTTGTTTCATTTACAGTTTTTTGTACATTTTTAAGTAAAAGTGCACCAAGGGTTAAACAAAACAGCGTCGCCCTGATCTCTTCTTCCGTAAACCATTGAGGAGCAGACAGTAGTAAAGTTCTCAGAGTCTGCCCCACCCCATTTGCTGTTCAGTAGGACATGCTCAGTGTCTTTCACCCAGCGAGACAGAGGGCGGGGCTCTCCAGTAGGGGGAAGTGAGAAGATGTCTTAATGTTCTTTTTGAAGGAATCCCTTTTGTATTGTGATACAATATTTTTATCCTGGACTTTAAGATGGAAAAAAGTATTTTAAACTAAATTTAATTTAAAAATAAAACACAGCATACAATAATAGGTGCATATAAGCTGCTCACACATTTTAGAAGCTAACAATCTGGTATACAGTATTCAGGGTCAGCAGTTAGCACAGATCATTATCTTCTCGTCTTTACAATGTTCAGTCTTATTTGCAGTTTACATGCCCCATTGAAATTCCTTCTAACGACTTCATAAAACAACAACGAAAAGGAAACCTCCTGCCCCGAGCTTATTATTTGCATAACTCAGTGTCATTGGCAGAGACAGAGATGCTCATTTTGATGCCAAAACAAAGTCATATTAAGAACAATTAAAACTAAGTGGACCAAGAGAGAATGTTGAGGTACTTCACTTACTTGTAAACCAAGTGCTTGGTAGTCCTTAAGCACAACTCTAAGCACTCTGCCTGTCAGCCAGAGTCCAATTAAACTAGAAGTCAAGGCCGGCATTCTTCTAATCTATCTCACCTTCTGTAGAGAACATTAATAAAAGTCTGTTTGCAGTTTGTTTTCATACAGAGAGCTGTCAGCTCAAAAAAGTGCCTAAATATAAATTCGTCATAAGCCATCATTTCCATTTGCCAAGATCTCAATATATAATTTACCAATGAATAGTGTGCTCTGATACCCCGATATGTGTGCGTTACCAGCTCCCTGATATACTAGCAGTCCCCTGATCCCCGATATGTGCTGCTTACCAGCTCCCTGATATACTAGCAGTCCCCTGATACCCCGATATGTGCTGGCTTACCAGCTCCCTGATATACTAGCAGTCCCCTGATACCCTGATATGTGCTGCTTATCAGCCCCTGTTATACTAGCAGTCCCCTGATACCGATATGTGCTGCTTACCAGCTCCCTGATATACTAGCAGTCCCCTGATACCCTGATATGTGCTGCTTATCAGCTCCCTGTATACTAGCAGTCCCCTGATACCCTGATATGTGTGCTTATCAAACTCCCTGTTATACTAGCAGTCCCCTGATACCCGAATGTGCTGCTAACACTCCCTGATATACTAGCAGTCCCCTGATACCCTGATATGTGTGCGTTATCAGCTCCCTGTTATACTAGCAGTCCCCTGATACCCTGATATGTGCTGATTACCAGTCCCCTAATACCCTGATACATGTAGTTTACCATTCCCCTCATACTCTACCAGTCCCCTGATATCTGCGGATTACCACTCCCCTCATACCCTAACCTGTGCTCTGACACCATAAAATGTGCTGATTACAACTCTCCTCATACCCTACACAGTCCCCTGATACCCTGATGTGTGCTGATTACCACTCATCTAATACCCTACCAGTCCCTGATACCCTAAAATGTGCTGATTACAACTCCCCTCATACATACCAGTCCCCTGATACCCTGATATGTGCTGATTACCACTCCCCTCATCCCTACCAGTCCCAATACCCTGATAAGTGCTGATTACCACTCCCCTCATACCCTACCAGTCCCTTATACCCTGATATGTGCTGATTACCACTCTCTCTCATACCCTACCAGTCCCCTGATACCCTGATGTGTGCTGATTACCACTCATCTAATACCCTACCAGTCCCCTGATACAAAATGTGCTGATTACAACTCCCTCATACCCTACCAGTTCCCTGATACCCTGATATGTGCTGATTACCACCTCCCCTCATACCTACCAGTCCCAATAGCCTGATAAGTGCTGATTACGACTCCCCTCATACCCTACCAGTCCCCTGATACCCTGATATGTGCTGATTACCTATCCCCTCATACCCTATACTCTGATGTGTGCAGATTACCACTCATCTAATACCCTACCAGTCCCCTGATACCCTAATATGTGCTGATTACCACTCCCCTCATACCCTACCAGTCCCAATACCCTGATAAGTGCTGATTACGACTCCCCTCATACCCTACAGTAGTCCCAATACCCTGATAAGTGCTGATTACGACTCCCCTCATACCCTGATGTGTGCTGATTACCACTCATCTAATACCCTACCAGTCCCAATACCCTGATAAGTGCTGATTACCTATCCCCTCATACCCTACCAGTGCCCTGATACTCTGATGAATGCTGATTACCACTTATCTAATACCCTACCAGTCCCCTGATACCCTGATATGTGCTGATTACCACTCCCCTCATACCCTCACATTCCCCTGATACCCGATATGTGCTGATTACCACTCCCCTCATACCCTACCAGTCCCCTGATACTCTGATATGTGCTGATTACCTACCCCTCATCACTACCAGTGCCCTGATACTCTGATGTATGTGCTGATTACACCATCTATCCCCTACCATTCCCCTGATACCCTGATTGTCAATTTTACACACCCTCCCCTCATACCCTAACATTCCCCTGATACCCTGATATGTGCTGATTACCACCCCCCCTCATACCCTACCAGTCCCCTGATCCTGATATGTGCTGATTACCTATCCCCCATACCCTACCAGTGCCTGATACTCTGATGTATGCGGATTACCACTCAACAATACCCTACCAGTCCCCGATACCCTGAATGTGCAGATTACCACTCCCCTCATCCCTACCATTCCCTGATACCCTGATATGTGCTGATTACCACTCCCCTCATACCCTACCATCCCCTGATACTCGATATGTGCTGATACCTATCCCCTCATACCCTACCAGTGCCCTGATCTCTGATGTAGCGATTACCACTCATCAATACCCTACCAGTCCCCTGATACCCTAATATGTGCTGATTGCCTATCCCCTCATATCCTACCGTCTCCCGATACCCTGATATGTGCTGATTACCACTCCCTCATACCCTACCATTCCCCTGATACCCTGGTATGTGCGTGATTCCACTCCCCTCATACCCTACCAGTCCCAATACCCTGATAAGTGCTGATTACAACTCCCCTCTACCCTACCATTCCCCTGATACCCTGATATGTTGCTGATTACCACTCCCTCTCCCCTACCATTCCCCTGATACCCTGATATGTGTGCATAACCACTTCCCTCATACCCTACCAGTCCCAATACCCTGATATGTGCTGATTACCACTCCCCTTATCCCTACCAGTCCCAATACCCTGATAAGTGCGATTACGACTCCCCTCATACCCTACCAGTCCCCTGATACCCTGAAATGTGCTGATTACCACTCTCTAATACCCAAACCAGTCCCCTGATAACCTGTTATGTGCTGTTTCCCAGTCCCCTACCCCACCAGTCCCAATATCTGATATTTGCCTATTACCAGTTGCCTATCCACAACTAGTCCCTCTGATACACTGATACAGAATGTGCTTTTTACCTATCCCCTGATACCCTAATTTCCTGTTCACCAGTACCCTTGTGTGAAAGTGATCCTGGTTACCTTGTCTACCTTAAAGTGGACTGGATAAGTTTCTAAAACTAAATAAATATTTAAAAATACTGATATTAATACATATACTGTGTTCTGGTTGGTATAGGGATACTATACAATATTAAGAAAACTGGTATTAATACATATACTGTAGTTCTGGTTGGTACAAGATCTATAATATATTGAGAATTACGGTATTAATACATATACTGTAGTTCTGGTTGGTACGGGATACTATATAATATTGAGAGTTACTGTTATTAATACAATACTGTAGTTATGGTTGGTACAGTGATACTATACAATATTAGAAATAACTGGTATTAATACATATACTGTAGTTCTGGTTGGTACAGGGATACTATATAATATTGAGAATTACTGGTATTAATACTATACTGTAGTTCTGGTTGGTACGGGGATACTAGATAATATTAGAATTACTGGTATTAATACATATACTGTAGTTCTGGTTGATCCAGGGATCCAGGATTTTTTTTCCCCTTTTCAGTTTTTTTTTTTGCTTTCCTCTCGATCAACTGTTAGTTAGGTTAATGAGTAGAGTTTAACGTTTGGACTAGATGGACGTATGTCTTTATTCAACCTCCATTACCAAGTTGTCTAATGCCTATCTCACACAGTGGTGAAAAAGGCAGCGATGTTTGTCTTTGGGGGGTATTGGTAATAGATGTGACAGTTAAGGAGAAATTAAGTTCTCCAGACAAAAAATGTCCCATAGACAGAGCACATTCACAAACATGTATGCATTATGTATGTATATGTTATTTATATAGAGCCACTTATGCCTGTACTATAAAATACAGAGTATACAAACAAGGGGATAAGTGCAAGCAATTATACAGATAATTTGACAGTTGGTATGTGGGAAAATAGTCAGGTCAGTGGCCAGAGCCTGAGCAAAACAAGTACTGTATTGAAGGCATGCAGCATGCAGTAAGTGCTACTTACATTTATTTATTTATAGATTAAGATGACGCAAATTCATTTTTCAGTATACATGCACTTTACGTTCTGTTTTAGGCTGGGTACACAAAGGGACTATTTGTTCTGACCGAGCGCTCGCTATGAGAGAGCGTTCGCTGGGACAATGTCTGTCGATCACAGCAATTCGGACGCATCCGAAAATGTGAACGATCGATCGACGTTCCCTTGGAAACCGAACAATTGATGTTAACTTTACAGCACATCGATCATTCATTTCGTCAGATCCGAACGAACAAACGATCAGGTCGGCTGGGTACACACCAGCTTTTTCGACCAACCGTCCGAAAGTGCTGTGAATCGTCCGGTTTGCCGAAAATATCGGCTGGTGTGTACCAGCCTTACGGAGAATCCACATTTGCACTTCATTATCATTAGTGTCTTTCATAGTCAGGCTGTGACACTGATGGCGGATCTTACAGAATTTGCTGAATATTGTTGGTATCAGGACCTATGGCAAGATGGAATTTCCATTCCACTCCTTTACTACAGTAGAGGGAGCCGATAACCTGTGGGAAATAGGCATCAGCTCCCATAACCCACCTTAGCAGGGTAAGCCCCCCTAGTGTCGCCGTAACTGCATATACTCTGTAGTTCTCATCAGATGTTGCAGTCTTGCTTCCTTGAAGCTGACAGCCAATTACATAACAGAACAACGATCCTTCCCTCCCTGACACAGACACAGGATTTCAGTTTTTATTTTCCAAAGTAATTCAAGGCTCCTGTCCTAACAATGATATAAATTTTAGTTTTCATTCAAAAAAGAAAAGTAATCTTTGCAGTGTATTTCAGCTAGCTGGATGTAAGTAACAGAATGTTAACAAATCAGTAAAATGTAAGTCTTATTAAGCAAAGACTGTACCCTATCCCAAACAGGGCCTGCCAGTCCAGCCAAACAGGGCCTGTCCAGTCCAGCCAAACAGGGCCTGCCAATCCAGCCTTAAGAAATTAACCCAACACAACATTTCAAAATCAAAGATATACCCACGTCCCACTATCCCAATCTGCAAGGTGGTCTGACGTGTGGCTAGTTGGTCCAGGGGCTGGACTGGGCAGGCTCCGGATAGATTCTGCCCGCATTCATCTTTGTGAGGTATGATACAAAACTGCATATCCCTTTTTGAGCAAAGTCAGTCATCCCGGCCATATGCTGGAGAACTTGGGAATTGTCTCCATTTAAAGGGATTTAATAGACCATGACAAGCTCCCTCCAAGCTCTACTCCTTTGCTACTCCACCCTGGCAAATGTGCTATCCGGGACACACACCCAACACCCCCCCCTCTCCCCTAGACAACCTATCCCTGTGAACACTGCTGGAAAGATGTAATTTTTAGGGATTTCCCCTACCTTGCCATATTTCTCAGGGTTTCTTCTGGAATCCAGGCACTCGCGGATGGTGTGCCGAAGACCCCACCAGAGACTCCTGGAACTGTCCTCTTACTGCCCTATGGTATTGGTCCGCACTCCTCGGTCAGATAAAGAGTTCCACTGGCATTATATTAAAACAATCCTTATTCAAACTTACATTAAAAAGTACTTACACAGATAATGCCTGACGCGTTTCGAGCATTCACATACACTCTTAGTCATAGGCTTGACTCCTGGAACTAACAGGAGGGGTGGGATACGTGCTTGTATATCTACTATTTATATAAGAAACAAAAACACAAAGTACTGTAACACAAATAACTTTGGCCCTAGCAGGATATCTGGCTCTGCTTTGGGGTAGCACTAAACTGCTTAAAATGATGTTTCTGTCCACAATAATTTGTGTTATTTAGAAAGTAATCCATTGATAACATGAATTAGATGCTCATCGATTGGGCTTGGCGTGGATCCATCCCTTGTTAGATGGATAATAAAGAGATTCTGCATACTTACCGTGGGAAGCTTGGGGCTTTATTAAGGACATACTTTACTTTCAATCTGATGAAACAACATATATGATATAAAGTGGATTTGTACAATAACAGCATATAATTCCTTATTATTCCTTACTGTTATATAACTTTCAGGAAAGCTGAAATACGAGGGTGGTGTGGGAGGTGTTGGGGGTTTAGAAAGCACATCAACCTTTTATTTAATTGATATTCTGAGATAAATTGAAAGAAAAAAAGAGTTTTCCCTCCCCAACAGGCAGACATCAAATCTGCAGCAAATATCTCAGCTTCTCCCCTTGTGGGTTACCTATGACATATATTTATAACTGCTACAACTTGCTATTCATGTAACCACCACACTCTGCGGTGTTTTATTCAAAACACTTACCCTACTATCACCTGTGTTATCTATCAAAATAGATTTTTAATGAATTATTCATCGTGCTAAATCTCTATCATCCACTGATTATGTAGAGAATCCCCTACAGAGGTTCTCCCCAATGAAGTGTTTAGAGCCATGAGCACCAGTGGATAGTGAGGGTGCTTGCATAGTATGGAGTAGAGCTCCCCCTATGTCATTTATTATATTTTACCTGGAAAGAATACATTTAGACAGAAATGACCTTTGCATTAATCGAACCATGTTTAAATAGGAAAATGTGACATAAAATGTATTGCAAATTTAATGGAGCACTAGAGAAAATTGTATAAAGAGCTGAATGTATACTATATGCTAACTAGCAGGTACAACCAGCAGCATTATGGATAAATGATCTATCATTTGGAAGGCTTCTGACTTTTCTGTCCTAGTGAGCAAAAACTTATTTTCTTACTGCTCAGTCCTGATTAGAAGGAATCCTTAGGAAGTTCACCTATTGTTGCTAACTGGTAATTAACTACTGTAGTAGATGCTAACAACTACATTATACTACTGTACAACTAGTAAATAAAACTATAATAAAATACTATGTGTACATTCAAATCAAATCATATTCAATGACAAAAACCTGTGCTCACCACTATACCATATTTATGTATTAATAACTTTATTATCCCTAACAATAAAGTGAGCGTGGGATTACTTGTCAGTGATATACTTTATCCATGAACGACACCTTTTGCTCATGGTATATCCGAGCACTAGTGATGTATTAGATTAATTATGATAGTTATGTAGGATTGAATAACAGGTTGGTTGTTAGAGAGTTTGCGAGGTGGTATTATATTTATATTTCCATTATGTTGCTGATTAAAAGCCTACTCTATAGATAAATGAAAGCAATTAGTTTAATTAACTGATCAAATTATTTAAGCCAACCACCCCACCAAGGTTGTTTCTAACCAAAGATTAAAGAGTGCTAGTCTTCTTTGCAAAACCAACGGTCCCAACTACTGCTTGCCTTTTCTGAACTGAAAGCCTTTGCTATGTTTGCTATGTGTCTTATTTTCTAAAAGCTGATTCATATTTTAAAGGGTATTAAAACGAGAAAAATAACTTTGTTTATTTTCCTTTTTACTGAAAAAATAATTATTATTTTTTCAATATAGATTTTTAATTAGCATTTTAAATTTCACTGTCATCAAGTGCCATATATCATAAACTCTCTGCTGTGTGCAGTTCTGCTTTAGCTGGAATGGTGACAGGTGGTATGTGTGAATTGCATGATATGAAATCTCTCCAAGTATTGCCTTATTATGGATTACTGAGCATGCTTGCCTTGACAGTTAGATTAGTTAGGGTGGTGGATCAAAGGCATGCAGCAACTCACAATTCATAATCCTATTGTATTACTTTAAAGATTAAGATAAATTCATTTTTTTTAGTTCACATACCATTTAAGTACTTTAAATGAACACATGATCAAACTTTGGGGGAGAGGCTTTGTCAAACTGTCAATTACTATCCATAATAGTTCAGATAGAGGCCGAAAAATAAATATATGCAAACAGAATAAATCCTGCCCTTCTCTATGGATAATAAAAGGCTTTTGAGCAGCAACGTAATGGAATTAGCAATGCATTTAAATTGAATTGAGTGTCCACTGGTGTTTTATTTTCTTTGTATGTATTATTCTGATTTTCTTAATAAGCTTTAACTTTTGTGCTTAATAGAACGAGCCGTATGTGTCTTTAAGATCTTTATGTGTTTATAAATAGCATCATTCTCTGTAAAGTAAACACTGCCTTCTGAACTGAGTGTAATCTTATAAGAAAACTCTCCCTTCTACTACTATAAAGGCTATGACCGCTCCAGGCTCTCACAACAGGCAGCACCTGTAGTAGTCACAATCATTTTCCAAGTCAAGAAGCCAATAGCAAGCGAAATGCTTTTGTCACCTTGACAAATGTTTGTTATATTTTATATAGAAAAACAGAATAATCCTGCTCTGCCCCAAGCCCAGACTATAAAGTCATATATTATAGTTTCTCGTTAATTTAGTTACTGGTCTGGGAAAGGCCTATTTCAGTTCCTGGGTACACAATCTTGTGGCTTTGAGTAAATTACACAATGTCCTTGTAATTCTCGAACATGGCATTAGAATCACTGCAATCGGCATTGCTCTATTAATTGTTTTGTTTTCTATATACAAATATTATAACCTGTGTGGGTATTTTATGTGGTGTCACAAAATACCATTCAACAAAAATAGTGAGTTCCAACATTGCAGTCTTTAATGACCTCTGGAATTTTATGACACTGTGGCCACATTACAAACCTCATTGTCCCTAATGTAAATCATCAATACATCCAGTCTGCCACAGGCCACATTACAAACCTCATTGTCCCCAATGTAAATATTCAATACCTCCTCTTTTCCACAGGCCACATTACAAACCTCATTGTCCCTAATGTAAATCATCAATACATCCAGTCTGCCACAGGCCACATTACAAACCTCATTGTCCCCAATGTAAATTTTCAATACCTCCTCTTTTCCACAGGCCACATTACAAACCTCATTGGCCCTAATGTAAATCTTCACTACATCGTCTGCCAATTACCAACTAATAAAATGTTTTTGCGCCTATAATTTTCCCACTGAGCTAAGCATCTAAACACTGACTTTATCAGAGTTTGTTTAACGTTTTTTATGTTACTAAAGTTCTTAGGTCCCTGGTTTAAAAAAGATAATTAGGTGTCTACTCCATGTTTTGTTCTTCTGCCTTCTGGACAGCTCTGTTCAAGAATTTCCTGTAGACAGGGTACATTCTTGGGTAGCTATGGCATGGCCATGTCGCGAATAACCCATTTATTGTGGTTAACCGGTGGAGGCCCCCAAAACACTGAATGTTTGTTGGTCTTTTCCACAATAGAACCGTTTATCCCAACATTAAGGGGAATTTCAGTTCAATACATGTACTTTTCAGAAAAAAGAGCAGTATTTTTTCATCCCAATGACCTTAATCTGGCAATTCGGCATTTTGTCTGTGTATAATAAATGCAACCGAAATACTGACTTCCTGTTTGCAGGACCCCTAGTAGAGACCGTTATGGTCTTGCCCTTGACCCAGCACCTGGGTTGATTCAGTTGCTCAGTAAGAATCTGAGCATGTTTGACCCATCCAACAGCCAATCAGTAGATCACTGTTAGGAACATTCCAAGAAGTGGTGCATCAGCTCCACTTATGTCAACAGCAGGGAACAGCAAAGGGGTATGAAATCAACTGATTTTTCAATATGGAAGAGAATATGTTCAGGACTGATTGTTCTGGGTGGAAAATTTCCATTGGTCGTGTATCTCTCACTTTCTACTGGTAGAGGGACCTAATAATATTAAGCAACCCAATAATTGTTTCCTATAAAAAGAGGGGGGCTGTTGGGTAGCCCCACACCAAATACCAAAACACACTCAAGCTCTTCATTCAGGAGAAACTGACAGGTGGTACATAGTCCTGGATTTTCGTATCAGCTTTTTTGAATGGTCAATATCTTGCTCAGGCCCTATTACATAGGACATAAACGATATTAGATGAGCATACAGATTAATGACATAACAGAAACTTAATCAAAAATTCTACTTTTCTTCCAACACAGCTATGGCTGCTGTAATCCTTCTTTTTTACTGGATATTTAGCAACCATTTTTGTTCAGGGTAAAACCAATGAGGATACAATTAGATAGAAGCTGAATATCCGGTTCTAAGGAGCCACAGACATTTTCATTTTCCCCATTTATTTAGCAAAGACCTAATATCTGCACGTTATGAATCCCATTTTCCAATGCGGAAATATGGAAACAATTGTTCTGATTAATCATAGTCACAAGGAGTAGAAGTTTATTATGTGTTATAAGGAGTCAACGTTTGTTCCATTAATCTTTAGCCATATTTGTCGGAGGTTTACTATTGTTTGGCACATTTACAGGTTTCTTGAGTAATCCCGTACAGAAATACATAATCCTTTAATAGAACACAATGAAAATTAAGCAATAATAATTAGGAAAATTACTACCCTCTAATCCTCTTATATGAAGCTTCTGCAAACTTTTTAGACCAACTCACACTTAGCAATGCAAATTTTGCTGGCGGCACACCCGTGTTCTTAATGTGGGACTCAATGTTGCAATTACCCATATGTATACACACATTACTGTGTATATTGTAATCGAATTTCATCAAAATCAATGAAGTGTAAAAGTTACACTACATTGACCTCATTTAGATGTTTTATATATATGTGTTTTGTGTGTGTTTGTAGAGTTATTCACTGGCACTCTAATCAAAGCAGCGATGCCCGTGTGCAGTCTCTAATCATATATAACCCCCCCCAGAACCATGCACTCTCGGACTTGAAGGGCTAGGCCACACTAGTGCGCTTTTAAGCTCACAATAGTGTTGGGCTATGCGTTGGCCCCATCATCTTCGCTGGGTTTTGCTGTGCTGCGATTCGCTTATCAAGCGCATGCGATCACCATTTCTGGTGTGATTTGCTCCAATAAGGGCGAATTGACGAAATTGCGAATGCAGATAACGCGCAAGAATTGCACAGTCACAAGCGTTGTAGTGTGGCTCAGCCGAAACAAAGATAACATATTCCTTGCTCCTTGTTAACACTTTTCTGCCCACTGTATGGGCCGCATCAGGACATCAGTGCAAACACACGGAACTTCCTAAAAAAACTTTCCCCAATACACCCCATCCATGTGATGAAATCTGAACCAAGGACCCCCAAGAAACTGATCCTTATAAGTGCTCATGTGCATAACTAGCCAGCATGACCTGCTAAGGGATCTGCTAAGGTGCTTGCGAAGGTTCTAATTTATCCAGGTTATGGTATATCTGTTGTATTCAGTTAGATCAACTGGACATTAAGTTTAGTTCTTGAAGACGTTTCACTAGTCATCCGACTGGCTATCTCAATTCACAGTGACTTGTACAAGAATCTGTTGGCAATAGTTACCTTGGAATGTGTCCCAATCAGCCTTAATACCAGGTGTTAGGGACCTTGTGATAGCACACACTTGGGCCAGTCCTCCGCTGCTGACAAACTTCCTTGTTATCCATTCCTTCTAGTTACTTGGTGGTTGTAAGCTGAACTGTCTCTTAAAATCAGAATTCCTTGAACACAATTGTCTTTTATCTAGACCCACCATCATGGCAGATGTTATGTTCTATATGACACGATAGATTGATCTTTTACTAAATTAGTATTGTTGCAGTTTACTTTTCCCTGTATTGTGTTATATTTATACTTATCCATACACATACGACCATCGTACGATATCGTAATATCACAATATCGTATGCTCCCTCCAATAAATTTTCCTATTGGGCAGGTTAACTTTTTTGCCCAGTCGAATATGGCCATGTTGTTGCCTCTATGGACACCATAGTCTTATAGAGACTGGATAAGTTACAATTATGTACGCTTGAGAAAAGGCGATTGCGTGGGAATATGATTACTTGTGTATAAATACATTAACGGGCCATACATAAACTATCTGGGGCATTGTTCACCAATAGAACATGTCAGAGGACACGAGGACATCCCTTAGACTTGAAGAAAAAAGGTTTAGGCTTCAGCTTGGAAGGGTTTTTCACTGTAGAACGGTAAAGCTATGGAACTGTCTTCCAGTGGACTTTGTTATGGCAGGTTCATTGGTCATTTTCAAAAAAAAGCTGGATGAGTTTCTGCAAACAGGAATGTTACAAGTTACTGGTACTGATACATAAGTAGAGTTGATCCAGGGAATTTCCGATTGCCACTTGGAGTCAGGAAGAATTTTTTCCCCCTTATAAATTGGTGGGTTTTTTTTGCCTTCCTCTGGATCAACAGTTAGGCAGGAAATGAGGATATTGCTAGATGGGTTGGACTGGATGGACTATGTCTTTATTCAACCTCAAATACTATGGGGCATATTTATAAAAGAGCGAAAAGTAGCGAAATGTTTTCGCATTCGCTTTTCGCATGGGTTTTTCGCCAAAAGACAGTTAACGCTATTTTATAAAGGTAGCGTTAACGAATGGCGAAACCGTTTCCGCGAGCTAGCTCTAAACCCTTTTCGCCTAACTTCGCAATGTTAATTTTAGCGAAAAAGAGCAAAAAGGCATAACGCGATTTATAAAAGAGCGAAAGTGGTTTTTGCGTTAAAAGAGCGAAAGATTAGCGCGACCCTGAAGGTGGTGAATCATTGTTTGAGCGAAAAGGCATTCTATGGGTAATATGCCTTGAAAAAGCGAACGCGCATTAGAAGGGCGATCGCGCATTAGAGTGTAATATGCCTTGGAAAAGCACATTAGAAAGGCGAATGCGCATTAGAATGAATATGCCTTGAAAAGCAACATTAGAAAGGCGATCACGCTTAGAATATAATATGCCTTGGAAAAGCGACGCGCAAAAGAAAGGCGAACGCACAGGGCGAACGCGCATTAGAAAGGCGAACGCGCATTAGAAAAACGTACGTACATTATAATGGAATATGCCTTGGAAAAGTGAACGCGCATTAGAAAGGCGAACGCACAGGGCGAACCGCTTAGAGGCGACGCACATTAGAAAGCGAACGCACATTATAATGGAATATGCCTTGGAAAAGCGAACGCGCATTAGAAAGCGGAACGCGCATTAGAAAAGCGAACGCGCATTAGAAAGGCGAACGCACATTAGAAAGGCGAACGCACATTATAATGGAATATGCCTTGGAAAGGCGAACGCACATTAGAAAGGCGAACGCACATTATAATGGAATATGCCTTGGAAAAGCGAACGCGCATTAGAAAGCGAACGCGCATTAGAAAGCGAACGCGCATTAGAAAGGCGAACGCACTTAAAGGCGAACCACATTATAATGGAATATGCCTTGGAAAGGCGAACCGCATTAGAAAGGCGAATGTGCAGTGCAAAAGAAAATTGTATTCCAATTGAGAAATTCTAAGAAGATTGACTAAATAAGACATGGCTGACTCTTGGAAATGTGAGGGGGCCATTTTGCTTGCATCATTTTCTGTGGGCTTTTCTGGTTTCGAATGGTTTCACAATGCAGTCTTCTTAGATGCGTTAAGTTTTCGCTGCGATACTTTCGCTCTTTATCGCGCCCGTTCCCTTTTTCAGTGTGTTTTTTCGCTTTTTTATAAATAAGGCGAAACGAACCCCCAAATGGCGCTATTTTCCTGCGATGTGCTGCGCAATTATTGGCGAAAAAGCAATCCTTTATAAATATGCCCCTATGAGTCTTGGTGGCTGATGCAATAAGGTGAAAAACGTTGACCCTACTACTTTCTAACTTGCAGCAACCAATTAGATGTTACCTAACTCAGTAAGAATCTAACATCTGATTGGTTGCTGCAATTAATACCACAGAAAAACTTTGCACCTTTTATTGCATCAGCTCATTGGAGTTTAATGGGCACTGGTTGTCGCTGCAAGGTGAGTTTTACTACAAGGTGTATACACATAGTGGATTCGACTAGTAGTTTCAACAGAGGTAGTGTATAGGTACAATTTGAAGAAAAGCAGGTCAAGGTTGGTTTTAAGTAAATATAACATTAAACAAGTCGTAGTTCAGGGAAGATAGAAAATGAGCAAAAAAAGAGCCGGGATCAGATGAATGAAACAAATAACAGGTCACAATCAAGGAAAGTAAAACCAGATACAAACCTGGTTGTTACAGGGAATCCATATAAACAAGAACAAAAGTCCAGAGACAGTAACTCATGACTCAGGGAGCACAGGCCAGTGTGAGGTTTAAACAGAGGAGTAACAAAGTAAATTGAGCAGATCTGAAGTTACCCAGTGCAAATGGATGAAAATGTAGTGGGGGCCCAAGACAGACTAAATATTATAATTGAGAAAACAATCTAATTCTACAGATAGAAAAAATGGATCACAGTGGTAACCCAGCCGTCCTTGGTTCAGGTCTTGACAGGAACATAATTGGAAACATATGCAATTAATTGTGATTGAGCTAATGGACACTTATTGCAAATGACGTTGCTTTCATTAGAAAGTAAAATGGTAAAGAGTGATTAGATACAAGCCATCTCGTCCTAGAAACAGCTTTTTCCAACAGTTGATGTCCAACTGCTCCTAACACAAGGACCATGAAGTCAATTAGAACAGCACATAACTTGCAGAACTGCCTGGGTTGCAAGATCTGGTATCCATTTAGTGATGCTGGAATCGTGACTTGAACTTCCGCCGGTCAAAACTACAGATGGAATTAAACACGGAATCACAGAAATTACTACTGATAAAGGACAAGTCCAGCTCTCAAATGAAAACTTATATACAGGTGAATCATTCCCCAAAACCCTAAACTGTAAGTCTAGCCTGAAATCCTGCACAATGTCCTGTTTCCCCTGTTTCTGCTTCCTGGTTCTTCAAGTTAGTTACTGTCAGTTATGGATTTGACAGTTGACATCACAGCTAATTACTGAAAGTTAATCCACTGTCTGCCTCATCTGAGCATGCCCAGGCTCAGTACAGGCTCAGTACAGGTTTCTAATTACTCAGTTTCCATGAGGTATCCAGAAGCATAGCAGGCATACAGTAATGAAGAGGACAAAGTATGTATAAATCACATATTTTAAAGAGGTCATTCTTTCTAAAAGATGTTAGAGGTGGAGTTGTCCTTTAAGTTTGTAGTTTAGGCAGATTTGATGGTCAACATCCTATAAAAAATGTGTCCCCTGTAGATTCTTTCATCCCTACAGTCATCATACTTATTGAGAGAACCCCAAATTTACCCACATCACATATGTCAACTTTACACTCCTCCTGTGGACATTGAAAACCATTGCAAAGACAATTAGATAATCTTGGGCTTAATGGTTCCAATAAAACCAAACTGCACAATTCTGCCAATAAAACATGATGGGCATGCAAATTATTCTTAAATTAGGAACCCAGAAGCCACAGATACCAGCCTTGTGTTTTTCTACGCTATCTTACACAGCAACCCTGCTTGGAAGCCCCAGTTTCAATTTGTAAATAAAATAATATGCTGTTTTGGCTCTTGTATTTTCCGATCTAAATTGAATGGAACTTGGCCAATAATAATATTAAGGCAATCCCATCATTCATTTCAACGCCAGAGGCAACCATCTGAACCCATCTGGATGAAAAATCACGTTTTTTTCTTGTCTTTAGATTGTCCAATGTGATCTAATATAAATGCCTTGTGATAGTTTATTTCATGTCTGGAGCTTGCCTGAAAATTCTCAGTACAGCCATGATGGTTTTTATATTCTCCTAAGAGATTTCCATTTATATATTGCAGATCTGCCTTCAAACGTTCTAGACCTGAAAAGACAGACTGGCCTGTAGCATAGATTACGTTCTGCCGTTAGATTGTTAAGCCCCCATTCATGGGTTTGATATTTTGAGCGTAAATTTGTTTGAATCGCTCAAAATATCGAAAACTATTTTCTGTTTTTCCGATTGACCACTCAACAACATCGAGCAGTTTATCGAAAAAACGAAGATTGGACCAGGTGGAATATTTTACGCCAACCCCATCTTATGTCCCCATGTCTCCGCAGATTCCAGGGAAATCTGCAGAAAGATTGGAGCCCTCAAAGTGGGGATCTTTGAGCGCTTCTTCTGATTGGCTTTCTGATCGTTGCGCTCCGATCGGAAGAAAATCTGCCAGTGTATGGCTAGGTTTATATGGGACATATTGGTTTTAGTAGACTAGTAGGCGGGTATGTAGGAAGATAAGATAATATTTGCCCATCATAAATTCCATAAGCAGGGAGTAAAATGTTTTACTTAATGGTGCTTAATGACTGGCAAACAGTTTATAACTTTAATGGTGAGATGTGAAAAAAAATCAAGACTGTGGATTACTGAATCAAGACAAAATCCAGAGGAGGAAGTAGTGTGTGTTTTTATGTAGTTACCTGGGGAACATTACAGTTCCCAGAAAGTAGCCCCCGCATTTATATAAATCAATATGCCAGGCCAGCAGGATTAAAAGCCCATGTGTGTTTATACCCTTAGGTCTAAATGATATGAGAAGCTTGTAGCACAAGACAAGTTACAGTTTAATACCTGGTTTCATTTGATTTCCAAACCTTTATTACACATAATAACAGTTGTGGCTCCTGTACAAGAAAAAAATGCATTTGTAGAGTAGTAACTACAAGTCACTCATGTAACATTGTCAACACCCTAAAGGGACCCATCCTCAATATTATCAGACAAAGTGGTGAAGATTTCTGGTTTCGAACTGAACCTGATTAGAATGTTGGAAATTTGTGGATCCGAGGAAATTTCTAAACTATCACCACTTAGCTCAGAAAGTTACACCGGATCCACAAAGTTTTAAACCCATTTGTTCCATTCAAACCTCTAAATCTTACCAGTTTTTTGACACTCAAGCAATCTTTGCCCCAACCAACCTTTCCAATTTGTCAGGTATGAAATAAAGACTGATTTCACTATATATTTTGTCATCAGGCACCACACACACTACAATTATATTACAATACAAGATACTGTAAGTTAGCCTTCCATGGGCAGAGTTTTATTCCGATCAGAAGAACCAATCGAAGTTCTCCAACTGAGCTGCTGAGCTGCAGAAAGATGGGGGCTTAAGATGGGGTCGAGGGGAAATTTTTTGCCTGGCACTTTGTTTTTTCCATATGGCCACTGGCATATGTTGTCGCTCCGTTAATTGTAGCGCATGCTATCCGCATTTTTTGTGCAATTGCATGCGCTCTGATTGTGCGACATTACACAATTTTTTTGTGCGAGTTCGCAGCTCACATGCATGAGCGCACTGGCAATGTGCCGTTTCTGGTGGCTGGTGAGCGCTTCACTGTGGCCTCAGTCTAGGGAATCTCAATCCTCTCAACAAACAAAAGTGTATAGGCATGTCAGTATATGTATGTAAAACCATATGCAGTTTATTTGCTTGATAGGGCGGAGAAGGTACTTATAGTCCTCATTCAATAAAAACTGGTTGACCCAACTAAGAAAACATTTCTCAAACCCAGAATTCCCTGAATACTAGCAGGAATTGTAACGGGCAGTACAGCCTAAAGGATGGGCCGCTTATCTAAGAAAATCGTACCATACCAATGAAAGATCCTTGGCACATAAGAGGTTAAATCTCCCAGTTATATATCTGGGCATTGCTTGACCTTTCCCTCTTTCAAGTTGCAGGATGTGCTACTATCAATGTCCACTGGTTATTTCTTTACACAGTCATTCCCAGCGGTAGGAATAATAAAAGAAAGGAAGATGCATTTCAGCTTTGACAATACAACACGAACTCTGCGCTCTTTAGGTTTACGGATAGAGAACCAGCGCTGAGGGTATTGATATTGCAGCTAATGAAGGGAGAACCAATGAGAGGCATTTCTTTTAAGTCCAACATTCAGAAGTTTCACCCTTCCTCGGTTTAATACTAAGCATTTCTCTGAAACAGGAATCCTCTGGGACCTCTGACTACATCAATGGAAAGGCTTTACTGCAAGCTGGGATGAGCCGTAACCCAATGCAAATGAAGTCCCACAGTGCTCAGGGAACATTCCATTGGGATTTGGGGCCTAAGCCTCAGCTCTTAATGCGGCAAAATTCTCTGTGTGAGGAAGGGGTTGTTAGTTTACCAACTCTGGCAATAGATGAACATGACATTCAACATCCAGCATGTGTCAGGGTTTAAATATAGAGATTTATCAAAAGCCATAGTAGCCAATGTAACCAGGTAAAGGGAACCTTCAGACATCAAGGATAAGCTAAATACTAGTAGAAGGTAATCCAACCCAAACCATTGTTTGTGTTTTATTGATTTTATTAGCTCCAGAGTTCTGTGATGGAGAGTTGAAAATCTTATTTCTGATTGGATGGCAGCAGACGAAGCTGGTCTCCGCCACCTGATTAAGGTTAAGGATGCTGCCTTATCTTCTGTAAAGCTTGCTTTATTTAGCTTTGCTTTTCCTTTAATGGGTGCAATTAATGTTAACTCTCAGCTTCGATTTGCTCTTATTGGATTGCCGTACCGCCCCTTTAAAAAATAAATAAATTGAGCAAGGTGTAAATATATAATTATAATTAGGTTTCTTCCTGCAGCTTGTCTGTGAACTGGTATCTAACAGCAAGGACCATACAAATTTATACCCAAATCAAAGCAGGAATTAAATTCCTAAAAAGAATTGCCCCTCAGGAATATTAACTGGCATTTTTACCCTCAAATGAAAAGTCTATAAAGGTAAATAACCCCTCAACACCAAAAAAAATCTGAAAGATGTGAGATTAACCTGAAATGCGCCCTGAAATCCTTCTTTTTGCTTCCTGGGGACTTTTTTTCTAAAAAAAAATGCTGTACAATCGTTGCTTTCCAAAGCCGGCTTCAGAGGGTCTTTCTCAGTGATAAGGTAAGACCCAGGGTTAAGGTAAACACAATTAAGTTTCTCCTCCTGGGTACTATCCCTGAGAGGGATGTGTGGGGGGGAAATAAAAGCAAAAATAAGAATAAACTAAAATAAATGTTTGTGCAGTCTGGTCCTTAAATGTGGTCCAGTGGGTATACAGACCTATTGGAACACAGTCCAGCAGAAAGTATGGGTTCTTAATTCTACCTTTAATTTAATGCTGTTTATCACCGATCTGCATTGCAACCCTTATTTAAAATGCACAACCAAGATTTTGGGTCAAGTTTATAAACATTGCAAATGCTAATACATCAGCCCCAAAACATTTTAATAAAATTGTGGTGCTAATTGCATATGCATTATTTTTCTGTTTCTAAGATTTTTGTGGGCAATGCGATTCATGTAGCATGAGACTGCAAGATGCCTTTCTGTTTATAAGAAGGTGTTTCACCATTTTTTGCTCCTTTCTAGCTGCCTTGTCTACTGTAACGCCTAGTCCTACACCATAGAGCCTGAATCTGTATCTTGCACTGAGGGTTTCTAACATGATTGAAAGAGTTGTGTCCTGCAGGTCAGATGATTGGCTCTATATATTAAGCTATATTGCTTGTTATTAGCCAGCAGTTCTGGAAACATGCATAAGGTAAGGGACATAAAGGTGTTTTTGCATATCTCTGCATATCTTACTCTGGGAACATGGGAGTAAGAAATTACTTTCTGTTTTTTTAGATTTTGTGGTCAATGCTATTCATATAGCATGAGACTGCAAGATGCCTTCTGTTATAAGAGGTGTTTCTCCATATCTATCTAACAAAATGTTGTATTGTTGATGTATACTTATACTTTACTGCCATCTGGTGTTCAAACAAATTGCTGCAAGAAAGAAACAATTCAGTAGTTTTATCTTTTTTTTACTTTTTAGCACCATCTTGTGGATTTTTTAATACTGCATGAACAAACTGTATTCTTGTGATTTTAACATATACATCAGCAAATGTGGTTTATTGGACTTTGTCAGAAGTTGCTTGCAGAATCGCATGTGTGTACACAGTCTATGGTTTTTCCTAGCTGTCTGCGACACAATATACAGTAAAAAGCCTAGCAAAAATGTCACATTTAGTATCCTTACAAAAATATTCAATGGTGAAGGGTTTGCTGAATAAAATGGGGCCATGTTTATTAACCTACATTATCGTAAAACTTCTGATACCGTGGGTTATCGCAAAAGTACGACCACGGACATGCATGTAGCAAATACCGCAATGGTATTGTACGGGCGATAATAGAATAATAAAGACTTTTGGATTAGAATATGTAGCCTACATAGGATTCTTAATGTGGTTAGGGAAGATGGAACATCCCTTTCTTACCTGTGCACTGGAGAAGTGCGCTCCTTTCCTTGAGCACCCGACTATCACACACACACCTCAGGCACCAATAGATACTGAGGAAGGCCTGAGCCTCAAAAGGATTTCTACATCTGCCAGGATTTTGAATTTTCTCCTGTTGCTATTGTCCGTTTCCTATGAAATCTCTGGAAACAGGTACTTTGTATCCATTCAATGCAAGGTTGGATATGAATAATGTATAGTTTAAGTTTATAAGTTTTTTCTCAATGTTTATCTCTGTCTAGTTAGGATAGTATAGTACGTATAGTAATAGTATAGTCTAGATAGATAGATAAGGGAAGGTAGTACAGTAGTAGTACTCAGTATAGGTTCGGATCGAATAGTCATCGTATAGATATAGTATAGAATAGTACTAGTAGTAGGATAGATAGTGTAACAGGATACGTACAGTATAGTAGAGGATAGGATAGGGGTAGACTCATATAGGATAGTACAGTATAGGCTAATCGGCTCGCTGCCTCGTCTATCGGGCTCAGTCTAGTCCCGTACTTAGATATGGCATAGACTCGGATAGAGATGTCTAGGCTCGTACGTCGCGTACTAGGCTAGAAGGGTATACAGTGACTAGCCGATCTCGTCTCTATCGTCTCGTCTCGGCATCGGCTCGGCTCGGCGCTCTGCGTCTCGGCTAGGTAGTCACTCGCTCGTTCGGATACTCGTGACTGGTACGCCTTCGGCCTAGCTTAAAGGACTAGTCGCGTCTAGAGCGTATCGTGATATACCGTCTAGTCTACGATGGATCTGGTGACGTTCGACTGGATATTAGTAACTGTACCGGCATCGCCCGGCTCGGCCGTCGCTCGGTCACCGTCTCCTGCGTCTCGTCTCCCATCGTCTCGTCTCGCTGTGCTCGTCCGCTCGCTCGGCTCGTCCCGTCCGTCTCTCTGTCTTCGCTCGCCTTCCGCTCTCCCTCGTCCTCCGCTCGCCTCGGCCGCTGTGTCGCCCTCTCGTCTCGTCTCGGCTCGGCTCGCTCGGGCCGTCCTCGTCGCGTGCTCGGCATCTGTCTCGCTCGTCTCGCGCTTCGTCTCGGCCAGTACAGTCGGATCGGTCTGTCCTCGTCTGGCTGCCTCTCTCTTCGTCTCCGGGCTCGGTCGCTGCCGTCTGTTCTGTCTCGGCCTCGGCTCGTCTCGGCTCGTACCCGTCTCGTCTCGGCTCCTCGTCTCGTCCTCGGCTCGCCCGTCCGTCTCGTCTGCGTCTCGGCTCGGTCGCCTCGGTCGTCCGGCTCTGCTCGGTCCGCGCGCAGCATGTGCCGTCTCGCCCGCTCGGCCCCTACGCTCTCCGTCTCTCGCCTCGTCCGCCTCGCCGTCTGTCTCCGTCTCGCTCGCGCTCAGTCTCGCCGGCTCGTCCGTCTACCGTTGTAGCTTAGTGTACGTAGGCTGCTAGCGGCCAGGTCGCCTCGTATCCTCGTACGTCCGGTATCGTATCGGTCGGCTCGGTTGCGCTCGGCTCGGCCTCTACCTCTCTTCTCGGCTATTCTGTAGGAATAGGTCCTATAGGATCGATGTCCTTTCTCGCTCTTCTATATAGTTCACAGTTATTCTATTATAGGAAGGAATAGGAGCGTTATCTATATAGGTATACAGTATCGTATAGTATAAAAGGCTACGGACTCGTATCTAGGCTTCGACTCGTCTCTTACTCTGATCGCCTCGTACTCGTATAGGCTCGGCTCGTCCACGTCTCGTCCTCGGGATCGGATCTTCGTCAAGTTCTCGTCAGTCTGGCTCGCCAGTCACTCGCTACGTGCTCCGCTTGTCCCGTCTAGTCTCCGGCTCGTTCGGCTGGCTCGGCTAGTCCCGTCCTCGTCTCGGGTCGTCATAGTATACGGATTGTCCCGTATAGCGCGGATAGGATAGGCTAGTACCAGTATAGTCTAGTCTAGATAGTATACGTATAGTCAATTGGGTAGGCATTGTACAGTATAGTTATAGTCGAGTAACTGTATGTAATATAATAGCATAGTAACCGTCTGTAATCGTATAGGCTCAGTCCGGATCGTATAGGATAGGATCGTCTAGAGTACTCTGGAAATGGGTAGGCATTGTACTAGTATAGTACTAGTATCGTATAGTATAGTACGTAATAGTATAGTATAGTATAGACTAGCATAGTACCGTATAGTAGAGTCACTCAGGATAGTACAGTACAATCGGTATCGTATAGGATAGGATATCTCGGATAGAATAGTCTCGTATCTGATCCATAGTCTCTTATACGGATAGATATACAGTCTCGTCTCGGATCTCGCTCGTCCCTTCTCTCTCGTATCGGCTTCTCGTCTAGTATAGGACTCGACTCGTCGAGGTCGGATAGCTGTACCGTACCGTTCGGCTAGTCTAAGGCTAGGATCGTGACCGTCTTGTCCTGCTCGTCTAGTCTACGGTGATTGTACCGTATAGGCTCGTCACTTTCCCGTATAAGGATCGGACTCGGCTAGTCCCGTATAGTCATACGTCTATATGTCTAGTATAGGACTATGAAGGGTAGGATTGTACAGTCTCGTATCGTCTAGTATAGTATAGATATCATAGTACAGTCTCGTAATAGTATAGGATCTAAGTATAGTATAGATCGGCTCGTATCGTATAACGTATCGTCTGCCCTAGGCCTCGGCTCTTCCCAGGTCTTCGTCTCCGTATCCGTATCTCATAGGATCGTATAGTATCGGATATGATACGTACAGTATCGTCCTACGTATATGATCATTATTTGTGGTTTGAATAAAACAATGTCCATCCTCCAACCCATCTAGCAATCCCAATTTCCTGCCTACTTGTTGATCCAGATGAAGCACAAAAAACCCACCACAATTCTTTAAGGGGAAACAAATTCCTTCCTGTATATATACAGATATAATATAACTTCCCCCTTAGTGGGATCCCAATGGGATCCAGGTTAAATAATATCCTTATAATTGACTCCCTATAAGGGTACACCCGATTTAAACCCGGAACTAAAGCCATGTACAATTAAAGAAGGTCTCCCTCCCATCCCTCACTTCATCCTGCTGTGTGTCCCCCCCTTCCAGTCCACAGGCAGCACCTTATGGGAGTTCTGCTTTTTAAGGGGACTTCATGTAGGATGGCATTTTAACCATCTTCATTGTTTTTTTAGTATTTTAATCGGGAGTTTTGCGTTGTGTCTGTGTGTCTCCCCAGCATCTGGTGGTGTCCTGCATCAATAACGTTTTTTTTTTTTTTTTTAAAAGCTGAAGCATGGACGCCCTAAGGAAAGCAATGGTTGCACCAGTAATGGAAGTCAGAGGTTAGTGTTATAAATTGTGCAAATTCTGCCTGTTCCATCCCCCTGTTTCCTCCTGCTGTCTGTGCTGGTTCTATAGAGGGTGCCGATATACTGTGCACTTCACTCAGGGACTCTAGGGTTTTTTGCTGCCTGTGCCAACCTTTTGAAAGCCTCCTTGTGTGCCACCACGTTAATGTTGGTGGGACTTTTGTCCGTGAGCGTGGTTTTGCCAAGGGGCCGTGGCTTCCGCTGGCTTAGGCGTGGGTAAATTTTGAAATTTAGAACTTCCTATCACTATGTATTTAAAACAGTCTTTAGACAAACGTATAATTACCCATCCCTTTCTTCGCAAACAGCTTGTGTGCCATTACCATATGTCATTCAGGTTTTTGTTAATCAAATACTTATTTTAATATCCTGTGCTTTAACATGTTGGTTCATCTGTTACAATACATTAGAAATGCCATACTTTCATGTAGTATAAAAGATTTTAGCCAAAAGATTTGAAGCCTTCCATCCATGGCAAGACTCTTTCAGGAGCCCCTAACTAAACCTAACTAGTCTGACCTAGCCTAACAAACTACTAAAGCTAAAACCTAACCAGATAAAATTATTTCACAACATCATATCTGTCACTATGAAAAATTCAATAAGAGTCTTTAGTCGCACACAACAAACTCACAGTCGAAAAATACATAAATACATCACTGCATCACTCGTAATACAAATGAAAGGGCAACAGATGCTGAGCAAATTCCCCCACGTTGTCTGCTGCAGCTGCTCGGCCTCCTCTCTTAATATCTTGCACGCCACTGTCACTGTGCCACTCTGCGCTTACACTTTGCATGCACATTGTCCGTTCCAAGGCAAAAAAAAAAAAAAAAAAAATTTCAGCACCACGCCTGTTCTGGCCACCTTTCGTCTTCAGTGCAGGGGTGCCGCCTGAGACAAATATCTCACTCTTCCATCATGGTAGATGGTAATGATCCGTAATGTCTGGGACAAAGGGCATAACGGTATGAATTATTAATGACATTTTTATTTAAACTTACACCGGTTTTTCCACCCATTATGGACATACAGTAGCACATTCCTACAAATACCTCCCAAACTAGTGCAAGTCCCCTGGGACATGCAACCATGAATAGGTATCTGAACATCACTGTGTGTCAGTGACCAAATGGTTTGTTTTTTGGAGATGTTTGCTTGTTTTTGGGGATTGGGATCTCCCATAGATGTTACTGTGAAATATTGCTCTTAAATTGCAGCTGTTAAAAATGTGGTAAATCCAAGGAGGAAAATACTTTGCATATGAGCAACTTCTCATTTAAATCTCCTTCACTACCTATTCTATGCAATCCACAAGGCTAGTCCACACTGCTTGCTTTTGTTGCATTTGTTTGCGCATGCGTTTTTGCAGTTTTTTTCAGATCTTGTAAATCGCAACGCACAGAAAATGCGTGTTTACCGGGTGTTTTGCGATTTGCATTCCGCATTTTTATCGCATCGCATGTGTTTTTCTTACCTATGAAGAAACGCGCATGCGCAAACGCAACAAAATCGCACCATGGAAAATTTGCAATGCGCTTCTGTGTGGCTTTTGCAGCGCAAGTTTTGGCCATGCCTTAGACTAGTTTAGGGCAATGTCCAACCTAAATCGAAATTTTTACCTACAAGGTGCGCGGACAACCCCAGACCCCACTTCCTTTTACCCACCTCTTCCAAAGACGAGCACATGACCCGGTCCATCGCCTGTTGATGCGGACTTGTTTCAAAGCGGAACAGCAGCATGAGGCACTTTCTGGTGGCACTATCTGCGTTTTGGCCAATGATGTCACCCATTTGCACCTTTGATGACAGCCGCAACCAATGAAGCAGAGAGGGGAGATGCAGCAGACAGGGAGGACTGGGGCTTGTTACTTTCTTTAGTCCATCTTTGGTCTTTTAGCTCAAATCTTGGGTATATGCGTTTGATGGTTCACATCATCCAGACCATGGTATTATCTGTGTATTCAATTAATCATCTGGATCAACAAAAGTTTTAGTTCTTGCAGAACGTTTGCCATCCGACAGGCTTTCTCAATCAGAATGACTTGAATCCAAGAATCTGTTGGCAATTATGTACCCTGGCAAACCCCATAGCATATACAGCCAGGTGTTAGTGACCTTCTGAATGTCAAGGTGTGGATGCATTAAGGCTAAGTGGTGAATCGAAACTGCCCAGGTAAGGTGTCCAAAACAGCATTGTAACATGGCAGACAGCCCCCCTCTATTTAAGGCTTGTTTCTTCTTTATTTTTACATAAATGGCCTCCTTGACAAACCTCTCTTGAACCAGTCATGGTTCCTTTGCCAGTAGGGTAACATTACAATCTTTAAAAGGTATGTCCTTTTTCCTTAGGATGCATGTACACTGCTGAGTCCTTAACCAATGAATTGTCGAATTGGCTCTTAGTGCTGGGCCAATAGTAAAGACGGAAGAGGGTCCGTAAGTACAATCTAAGCATTTTTTTTTAAAGAAATATTTTTGGCAATTTGGGGGTGGGCAGGGGTGCTACTCTTAATCCTAAAAAGGGATTCATGCTAGGTGGCCACAGCTGCAGAGGACTGGGATCTGGATGGTGGTGTTTGTGTGGGGGGGGCCCCCTCCGCTTGTCCACTCTCTGCCTTGTTGGGTTGAGAAATAGAGGGACTGGACGAATCACTGATAGCCTCTACGCTTCCTTTTCTGGACTTTGAAAGGCATAGCAGGAGAACCCTTTTGGCGAGCAGAGATTTAGGGTAAAGTGTTTTTGTTTTTAAAACTACCCATTGGGGCCAGTATGGGTTAATTTGTTTGTGGTTTTTTTTGGGGAGGGGGGGTGTTATTACAAGGGCTTCCTTTTGAAATGTTAATTTTTTTGCCTTCGCCTCTTGCTAGTGGGGGGGAATGTCTATGTGTTGTTCAGGGTCTAATGACCCCACTTAATGATCTAAAGGTGGTGGGAGTCAAACTTTAATATTGGGTCCGGGGGGTCTGTAAGTGTACACCTTTACTTCATTTACCATTCTCCCTGACTGTTCTACCAAGCAGTCCAAGAAGGCCAGTAATGTTGTCTGTACCTCTTCCCTTGTGATTTTGATGTTCCTGGTCTACAGCTTGAATGGTTTCTGTAAGGCTTGTACCTTCTTCTTGTGAATTTTAACCCAGGTGTCAACCATATATCTGAACCAGTGGCTGGGTGTTTATGCTGGTTCTAAAGGTGTAAGTGCTGTGTTCCCACGTCCTCTCCCATGTAAAGGTTTGCCACAATGGTGGTGGGAACTGGAATCTACCTGTACGCGAGCATCGAATCGGTAAGTAAAATGTCTATTATACCTATACGCGAGCATCGAATCTGCGAGTAAAATGTCTATTCTACCTATACACGAGCATTGAATCCATGAGTAAAATGTCCATTATACCTGTACGCGAGCATCGAATCGGTAAGTAAAATGTCTATTATACCTATACACGAGCATTGAATCCGCAAGTAAAATGTCTATTATACCTATACGCGAGCATCGAATCTGCAAGTAAAATGTCTATTATAACTATACGCGAGCATCGAATCCACGAGTAAAATGTCTATATACCTATACGCGAGCATCAACTCTGCAAGTAAAGTTTATATACCTATACGCGAGCATCGAATCCACAAGTAAAATGTCTATTATACCTATACGCGAGCATCGAATCCGCCAGTAAAATGTCTATTATCCCTATACGCGAGCATCGAATACACCAGTAATTTGTCTATTATACCTATCGTGAGCATCGAATCCACGAGTAAATGTCTATTATACCTATACGCGAGCATCGAATTCACAAGTAAAATGTCTATATTACTATAAGCGAGCATCAAATCAACGAATAAAATGTCTATTATACCTATACGCTAGCATCGAATCTGCAAGTAAAATTTCTATTATCCCTATACGCGAGCATTGAATCTGCAAGTAAAATCTCTATTAAAACTATACGCGAGCATCGAATCCACGAGTAAAATGTCTATTATACCTATACGCGAGTATCGAATCTGCAAGTAAAATGTCTATTATACCTATACGCGAGCATCGAATCCACAAGTAAAATGTCTATTATACCTATACGCGAGCATCGAATCTGCAAGTAAAATGTCTATTATACCTATACGCGAGCATTGAATCCACAAGTAAAGTCTATTATACCTGTACGCGAGCATCGAATCACGAGAAAATTGTCTATTATACCTATATGCGAGATCGAATCTGCGAGTAAAATTTCTATTATCCCTATACGCGAGCATCGAATCTGGAAGTAAAATGTCTATTATAACTATACGCGAGCATCGAATCCACCAGTAAAATTCTATTATACCTATACGCGAGCATCGAATTCACAAGAAAATGTCTATTATACCTATAGCGAGCATCAATTCAACGAATAAAATGTCTATTATACTATACGCTAGCATCGAATCTGCAAGTAAAATTTCTATTATCCCTATACGCGAGCATTGAATCTGCAAGTAAATCTCTATTAAAACTATACGCGAGCATCGAATCCACGAGTAAAATGTCTATTATACCTATACGCGAGCATCGAATCCACAAGTAAAATGTCTATTATACCTATAAGCGAGCATCGAATCGCAAGTAAAATGTCTTTATACCTATACGCGAGCATCGAATCCACAAGTAAAATGTCTATTATACCTGTACGCGAGCATCGATTCCATGAGTAAATTGTCTATTATACCTATACGCGAGCATCGAATCCACGAGTAAAATGTCTATTATACCTATACGCGAGCATCGAATCTGCAAGTAAAATGTCTATTATACCTATACGCGAGCATCGAATCCACAAGTAAAATGTCTATTATACCTGTCCGCGAGCATCGAATCCACGAGTAAATTGTCTATTATACCTATACGCGAGCATCGAATCCACGAGTAAAATGTAAGGGAAAAAAAACCCAAAAAATCCAAATAGAGATGGGGGGTTCGACACCAACTGTCTGCCATGTACAATGCTGTTTTGACACCTTACCCTGGGTGTTCCTATATGCACCATGCCATGCATTCAGAGGTCCCTAAATCCTGGCTGTGATATGCTAATTGGGATTTTCCAGGGTACATAATTGCCAACAGATTCTTGTACAATTATCTGCATTGAGAAAGCTGGTCGATGACTAGCGAAACGTCTTCTAGAACTAAACTTCAAGTCCAGTTGATCTAACTGAATACAACAGAATATGACCTGGATGAATGAGAACATTCACGAACATATCTATGCAGTAATACTGTAAATTAATAATTGCATTACTAATCATAGGTGCAACATGCCTTTTAATGGTTACCTTACAGGAAGATGGTTGGTAGATCATCCATTTAGCATAGGAGACGTATAAAATATGGTATATGACTTGTGACTACATTGCAAGTTCAATCAATTTACAACACAGTGAGTAGACTGATGCTTATATAAATACTTTAAAACTGTAAAGAGAGATGTAAGACGGGCCTGCTTGTAAAAGAGCATGAAGAATGGGAGAGGAAGTGGAAACCTTTTGAAAGAAGAGGATGGGGAGATTTTGCCACATAACAGATTAGCCCTACACCTGGCAGTGTCTTTACATTATTTGTAAATGAGAAGTGATCGTGTCCTTTAAACTAAACATATAAATAACCTTAAATCCCATGCAATGCTGAAGAATTTGTCAAACCCTTTGTTCAATGAGCTCGATAATAAATTCCCTCATTGGTTAATTTAGTATCAGAAATGTACAACAAATATTATAGCATAAATAAAGTAGAGGAGGAAACCCCCAATATGGAAAAAGACACACAGTCCGTGTAATTTACCAAGACAAGCATTATAATGTTCACCGATTCTCCCAGCTGTCCTCCAGGCGAGATCTATACCTTCTATTGCTTAATTGTTCTTTTTAGCAATAGAAAGTTTAATAATTGTTCCTGCGAGATAAAAATCAAATTGCAGTGCTGAGTTGGTCAAAGCAGTCGCAGAAATATGGATTCATCTTCATCAATATTTATCTGTTTTTCACGGTGTCAATTTATTTTCATTATTTGCTCACTGCTGATTGCTTATTGTTACAATGCTATCCGTGAAAGCCAATCATCTCTTTGGACAACCTTCATTTTACCTTGAAGAGGCTCTGCCTTTTCCTGTGAATTCTATGCTCCCCAGTAGATTTTGTTATACATTAAAAAAGTAGAGATCGACACAAACCACATACACTTTGTTTAAGGAGGCTACTGCCCCCCTAAGTGTGTAACCCCAATACATCATTTATATGGTGTGTGGAATAAAACTTGCATAAATGCAATAAGTGTGACACTTTTTACATTAAAGGGCATGTCCACCCCCACACGAAAATTTGCCCCACTGCTGGCCCCAATATGTTGTGTTAAAAAATCCTTACCTTACTACTCTGCTCCATATGGTTGTCCTGCATTGGCTGCTGAAAGTCCAGAAAAGTGAAAGTAGGAGCCTATCTGTGTGTCATCCAGTGCCTGCTATTTCGGTCCTCTTGAGGACTCAGGCATGCACAGTGGGGCTCTCCTTACTTCCTCCCTCCCCCTTGGCGCTGCATCTGCCTATAAAAACATAAATAAAAAAGCATCTTACATGTAGGGCAAACCCCTCACCCCTAAATGGTAGCTTTAAAAGTAGTTTAAAATTAGCACCAAATTGAACTTTCCCAGCTTCATTCCCTGTACTCATTCCCTCGACACATCAGAGATTGGCTGACTCTCAGGCAATCACAGACAAAGCTGCCGGTCAGGCCCCTTCTGCTGTTCTGTGCCTGGATATAGCATTAGCATAAGGGGCTGAGAGCGAGGAATGAAGTAGGTAAGAACATTTTGGGGCAGATTTAAACTTTTAAGCTAGTGTTTAGGGCTGAATTATATGTTTTTTTTTAATTTGGGGGTGGAGATACCATTTAAAACAAAAAACCTGGTACCTTCTCAGTTACCTGCTTTAAATTCCAAACAATGCATTCAGCACATTATTAATGCATTACTAACCAGATATTTAAGGATAATTATTGCTCCAATAACTGGCAGAGGAAGCTAGCTCCTCCCTCCATGCATTCACATGTTTGACTGCTCTACCCCCTGCCTCCTCTGCACATGCTCAAGTTCCTAAAGCTCATTGAGCAGGGTGGGGGAGGTTACAATCTTAGCTAGAAAAGGAGAGAAAGGGCAATAACTATCATTAAATATCTGAATAGAAAGGTGTATATAATATGTGCTACACATAGTATTTGGGTTTGGGACAAACTTTAAATATCACTACAGTAAACTAGAAACTGGATTGGGTAACTTATTAAAACAGAAAGAGGACAGTGTTCATGGGTAATAAACTTCTCCTTATGTTGGCAGTATAAAGTTGTTATCATTCTTTCAGTCCAAGAAGATTTATCCTGTATCCAGTTTAAGCTGTTACAATTATGTCTCGCTAGACAGAAACCTTTGCAGTATATGTTAGTACATCGCTAAACACAATTGTTTACATCAGACATTTATCACAAGTTACTTAAGCAGAGATCTGTTGAATAGAGTACTTTGGATATGTTTTCATTAGAGGGAGGTGAACAGGGCGACGCTATATCGTCCGCTTTCTGGACAAATTGGTGTAAAACCCCACAGTACCCACAATAGGGGTATTGCATTGTTAATCAAAATGGCGCAGCCCGTAAAAATGTTATTATCGTGGGTTAGCAGATAATGGCTTATATTAAATCTTCCCACAGATTTATGGTTCATACATAAATTACTTTCATTGTATCTTTTGGGACAGAGCACATTATATATGGGTTAACTAATTGCCACAAGTGTGTCCAGTGTTACACTGTGTAAGACAATAAATCGATACTTACATACTTACATAAATATTGGTAAAATAGAATTTCCTTTTCTTCCTATTGGTACAATGAACTGGTTAAATTCCTACAGTGATAAATCCTTGACTGCTTGGACTTATTATGCCCTGATAACTACCTACCCAACTAGGGAACAATATCCTATATTGCACATCTGGGTGTTACATGTAATTCTGGATTTTATCTGATCTTGATGACCATAAGGGGAAGTTTAGAGTTTTTCTCTCCCTTGGCTGTTAACATATTACCTGTGCCAAAATAGGACAATTAAATCAGACACACACACTACCTTCTTTTAATAGGGGATTTTATATCAGTTTTCAGTAAATTGTCATCTTCCAAACCACTCCGATATTTCAACATAGTACAGTATATTTTCAAATCTGTACACAGCAGAAACACCAACCTTTGAACAGAACCTGTTGTTTGCAGGTCTTTGTTTTGGGGGAGCCTTGGGAAATTTTCCGTTTGCTTAGTGCTTACTGCTCCGAATCTCAAGTTGGTGGAATCTCTGTTCTGTTTTCTCTAAGGGGAGTTAAAGGAACAGTTGCAAAGTCTGATTCCTCATGGTAGACATCACTATATAACTTTACCTTCACAACTCACTTTATTACCCGTACATGCAGAAAGAAGACTTTATGAACAGTCTAAAAGTATTAAGCTTCATATTTGCCAATAAAACTATTTCCACAAGATTTTTGTCACTGCTGTCAGTTACCAATGATGTTTGGATGGAAAATGCAACATTTAGAAACAGATGGATAGATATATCTACACACCTCTGCAATGTGGCAGGTTTTTGTTTAATAAAAAAAAACCAAGATAAATCCTGTCCAGACTTATTGAGCTTTATTGCATAATTGTCATCTAGAAGTAACAGCAAATCAGATAGTTTAGTAAACACAAGGAAAAAGAAATCATTCCAAGACCAGCCTACATTAGTTGCATATACCCATATAACCAAGGATGGAGCTGCATTTAGAATCAGATAATCCCCTTAAGTCTCATTTTAAATAGAAGTCAGTATGCACTTGGCAGAAATTAAAGTTGCTCTGATTGAGCTCAGATAACAGTTTAGCTGGTTTTGTAGAATGGGCCCGTTCCTTAAAAAACAATTACTCATTACTAAAAGGTATAAGGTATATTGGGAAAGGGGTACAAAACTATCCAAAGGGTCTTGAGAACATTTATCAACACGTAGAGAAATATGGCTCAAAAAGTGGTCAAGAACAACTGGTCAAGAAGGAGATTGGAGAGTTTGGCAACATTACAAAACTAGTGGATTACAGTACTCAGTAGTATCAGTTAAGCCAGTCCATTTATGTGACACAATAGTTGTATTCTTTATATGACTTGGTTGTGAGGTAGGGAAGCAAGAAAAGTCTTAACTCACAAAGAAAACATCCCAAGCCTGGCTAAACTTTGCAAGAAGGTATATCCAACCTCCCACAACCATGCAGAAAAAAGTATTGTTGCCAAAAATACCACAGCATATCATCAAACGATCACCATAACCACAGTAAGCATGGTGAAGCATTTCACTGGAAATGAGCTTTAGTTATGATTGTTGAAATCATAAATCACTCCGATTATTAGTTTACTTTGTTACAAACCCTTCAAATCTCTGGTAGGAAATAGTGATGATCTGAACTCGAACTGAACCTGAGTTGGGTCAAACTTTATGAGTTCGTATAACTCAAAACTATCTGAACTATACGAATAACTAGTTAGTGATTTCGGTCACTAACTAGTGTTATGGTAACCCTTGAATGTAGCATTCGATTTCAGTAACCCTCTAATGAAGCCTTCAATTTCGGTAACTCTCGAATGTATCGTTCGGTAAACCTCAAATTGGCCATAACACTCGAATGTAGCATGCGAAAACCTGACAATTACCTGATCGTGGGGGAGGAAGTATTTAAGGGAAACTGAAAAAAAATATTTGCCTTATCCATTCTATATTTTAATGCTGTCAGGATTTGACCCTTTTTTGCTCTGTGTTCCCTGTCACTAGATCTCCTCATGTCCTGTAGTCAGCTCACTCCTAGTAGTGTGCATGCTCTTCTCTCTATGTATCCACCCCCCCCAAAATCGAGGCACATTTGGAGTATGGAGCATGTGCAGTGGAGATGATCTGTGCCCCCCTACAGCCAATGCATTCATCACCACAGTGATTTTGTGTTATAGTGAAAGTAAACTGCTTTGCTATGGGAAGGTAAGCAGCACTGGGAGCTGTAATCACTGCTTGAATCAAGGTAGATTTTCTTTTAGCTGTAGGAGTGTGAAAGTGTGTGTGTTGGGGGGGGGGCTTTGTAATTGATTTCTTTAGTACAGTGCTACATTGGGACTTCACAACACAGACAGCAGCAAACTGGAGGATTGGGTTTATCTGCACAAAAAGAGCACAGAGTAACAGATAATGCTTTTTTCCCTTTCCTGATCTAATGCTGAATCAATTAGCCATGCAGTGACAGAGAAATAAGCATTACTTTAATAGAATGGATAGTTTTACATGTAGTGTGCCAGGGGGAGGGGATGGGTGATTGACAGTTCTTTACTGACTAGCTTTGCCCCGCCCCCTTTGAAAAGTAAAACTCCCAGCTAAAAAAAAAAAAAAACAAGGGATAGGAAGGTCAGAGAAGGAAAAAAACATTTAAGATTGGTGGTAATTAATCCTAATTACTGTGTGATTAAGTTAAAAAATTATTTGCCCCAGTTTACATGTCCTTTAAATAGGTTTTGGTGATATGGACATGTTCCCAGACCTTTCCAAGGTGCCACAGCCATTTACAGTAAGTTAACATTGTTATTTTTTCTGTATTACTTCCAAACTTTTCAAACATAACTTCCCATTGACTTTAATGGTTTTTGTTTTCGAACTATAGAACTTCCGAACTTTTACTGAAATAAACAGCGATGGTGTACATCTTATTTGTTTAGGGTAAACGCCCCAAACATAATTTGCCCAAATGTGGAAATTTTGCGATATCCCCTTAATAGTTACTATGTTGCACAACAATAACCCCTTCATTTAAAAACTGACTGCAATCAACCAAATTGAATTTACATTGTGTTCTTACTTTACACTGCACCATAGACATACTGTATAGCTATATTACGCCCGACCTACTATATACGCCTTGCTACACAGGTATGGATCCTGAGTATATGGTTGCAATTTTTTTATTTACTATCTCTACAGAATCATGGTTGAAATATATAGATTTGTCAGACCGAACCATGAAACAAGAAACATGGCAACTTTGCAAAAAGTATATTGGTACGTGTTTGGTTGCCTTAGGGACTGCAAACACTTTACCGTTCTACCCACTGACCAAATACCATGACATGTGGGGCTGCAAGGGAGAAATTAAAGGATATAGTTCACTTGCATTGAAGTTATTTTTTAACATTCTATTAACCATAATTGCTTTGCTATTTCCCAGGATCAGAAATTTTTCTGTAATCGTATATCTTTAATGTGTAAGACATTGTTATAAAATTGTATCTCCAAGAAACCAAAAAACTATTTAACTCAATAGTCGCTACAGGCAAAATGTGATGTAATAATAATGGTGCGGGTTGTAACAGAGATGGACGAACTTACTGAAGTTTGGTTCATTTCCGAAGAACTGAAGTGAAGTTTGGAAGTTTGAAAACAACCATTAAAGTCAATGGGGAGATAATAGTTCGAAGTTTGGATAAATGGCAACTTACTGTAAATGGCTGTGGCACCTGGGAAATCATTAAAAAAAAATAAATAAAAATACCCTTGCGGAAATATGTTTTAAATCTAATTTTAAAAAAAATTCCATTCTCAAATGGAAAATATTTCAGATAAATGTTTTTAATCAGAATTTTTTTTAAAATAAAAATAAAATGTTTTGCATTTTAAGAAAGATGTACAGTCGTAGAGTTAAACATTCAACAACAAGAAGAAATATGTCTCATCTCCTAATTAGAACGGCAAGATTTAATTAAAGGCCACAATCAACCATTAATCATTTTTGCCAATAGTCCTCATTTACACTGGTTGTCTTTGTAGAAACAATACTTAAGGAAACTGTAACTGACCAAAATAACTAAAACTAAAAGCCTAAAAAATAAATAAATAGGTGCTTTGAAAAAGGAATGAACGGGGGGGGGGTGTTTCATGTGAATTATTGTAATTGCCAAGTTGCCAAGAGTTAATTTAATAGCCCTATTTCTCTTTAAAACACATTTTCACTTCTAGAACTTTCTCCAATTTCCTATTTTACCAAATGCAATACCTCAATATTTGAACCGCACTAAGTTTCTAAGGCACTTCCATTCCATAACTGAAATACATTGATGAATAGTTTTATATATTACTATACATACGTATATATTACGTAAGATGTTCTGTGGTGGTCACTTGTGGGCAAAGTCATTCTATAATTAAAAAAAAAACAGAATTTTTTTTTTTTTTTTAAATATTGCCGCAATAAAATGGGAAGCTGATCAGATCATCAATAATTAAGTTCTCAAAAGCATTTAGGAAGGCGTAAATGGAAACTTCAACTCCTTTATAAAAATATACATGTTAAACCCATTAACTGCATTGTATTTTTATATATATATATTTATATCTCTAATGACTTGATGGCTACATTCAAGGGTTACGGCCAATTTAGAGTTACGGAACGATACTTTCTAGAGTTACGACATAAATTAGAGCCTAAAGAAATTGACCATTACATCTAGGGTCACCGAAATTGAACATTACATTTGAGGTTGCCAACGATACATTCGAGGGTTACTGAAATCGAACATACATTCGAGAGTTACCGAAATCCGCCGATACATTCAAGGGTTACTAAAGGCTACATTTGAGGGTTATCGAAATTCGAACGATACATTCAAGGGTTCAGGGTTACCAAAATCGACCACTACATTAGAGGGTTACCAATTGGCTGCTACATTTAAAGGTTAGTGAACATTGCATTGAGGTTAACGAAATCAACCGCTACATTTGAGGGTTACCAAAATCGACCACTACATATGAGGGCCTCCAAATGATTTACTGAAATGGAGGTTACATTTGAGGGTTACTGAAATCGAAGGCTACATTCGAGGGTTATCGAAATTGAAGGCTACATTCGAGGTTATCGAAATCGAAGGCTACATTCGGGTGTTACTGAAATCGAAGGATCCAAACTAGTTCAGATAGAACTCAGATAGTTTGAATTCATCCGAACTCATGAAGTTCAGCCAGAACTGGGTTTGTGTTTGGGTCCATCACTAATTGTCTTTAGATGCATTTGTTATCATGTTATTACCTTTCAAATGTAGATGCCTACTCTTTATTTTTGACATCTTCCATTCTTGCCACAAATACTCTTCCACTGGTTTTGCCATAGTGGAACTATCTCTAGAAAAGCCTTAAATATGTAGTGAGTAAAATAAGGAACTTAAATATGTCAGCAAACACATTTTTCAGCTCCAATCATTTTATAAAGACAAGGACCAGAAATAATTAATCTGTATAACACAACAATACATTCACTATACAAAGTAGAGAAATATACACTCACCAAATAAAGGACAATTGGGTTGTTGGTCATCGTAGTGATTGTACCCTCAATTCCTGTCCTTTTCCAAGTCCTATAACATCTCTCTTCCCAGTAAAATCATATTTATATTTTCTAAAAATAATATAAGCTTTATTAAGAGAGTTTAGGAGAGTTTAGCCAATAAAGCTCTGGAAATGGTTGGGCAGATCTTAATTTTCTCTTTAAACCAAGTTGCCATATATGCAAATGTATATATTAAGCATGTTTACCACATCCATGGATTTTTTTTTCTATAAAACCTGGACCCACCTAAACCTTAGGATTGCAATACTTACCTTGATCCCGAGCATCATTTAAAACGCTGCTGATTTCAGATCAGAGTTACAGCAAACTGAGAAAATATAAATTCATTTAGAACCTGCTGATTTCAGATCAGAGTTACAGCAAACTGAAAATATAGAATTCATTTAGAACGCTGCTGATTTCAGATCAGAGTGATACAGCAAACTGAGAAATTATAGAATTAATTTATAACGCTGCTGATTTCAGATCAAGTGATACAGCAAACTGAGAAATTATAGAATTCATTTAGAACGCTGCTGATTTCAGATCAGAGTGATACAGCAAACTGAGAAATTATAGATTCATTTAGAACGCGGCGTGATTTCAGATCAGAGGAATACAGCAAACTGAGAAAATATAGAATTCATTTAAACGCTGCAGATTTCAGATCAGAGTGATACAGCAAACTGAGAAATTATAGAATTCATTTGAACGCTGCTGATTTCAGATCAGAGTGATACAGCAAACTGAGAAATTAATGAATTCATTTGAAACGCTGTTGATTTCAGATCAAGTATATAGAAACTGAGAATATATATAATTCATTTAGAACGCTGCTGATTTCAGATCAGTGATACAGCAAACTGAGAAATTATAAATTCATTTAGAATTGTTGCTGATTCCCATCAAATTGATACGCAAACTGCAAAATTATAGAATTCATTTAGAATGTTGTTGATTTCAGATCAGAGTGAACAGCAAACTGAGAAATTATAGAATTCATTTAGAATGTTGCTGATTTCACATCAGAGTGATATAGCAAACTGCAAAATTATAGAATTTATTTAGAATGGCTGATTCAGATCAGAGTGATACAGCAAACTGAGAAATTATATAATTCATTTAGAACGCTGCTGATTTCAGATCAGAGTGATACAGCAAACTGAGAATTATAGAATTCATTTAGAACGCTGCTGATTTCAGATCGAGTGATACAGCAAACTGAGAAATTATAGAACTCAATTAGACTAATTGAATTAGACCAATTAACTAGTAATTCAAGCTATATCCCAGAATGGTGATTTAAAGATTTCTATATCTCTCCAAGTATCTGTCCTCTTTGTCAGTACAGTCTGTTTTTTTTTTCCTTTAAGGAGTAATTTATTTCTGAGCTTTTTGTGAAAATTCTCTTACAATTTATGGTTCTTGTAATAAAAAACTATTTCGGATTAATTAAGGCAAATTGGGGTTTGCAAAACCTTTAGTAATATTAAGTGGCTTGGCGCCCTTGGTCAAAACTAATTACTTCTGAGAAATTAAAATTCTGTCCAGATGTGACTTATAGTCTGGGATCATTATAAATTAAAGTCAGCAATGCACAACAATACTATCAATTACATTAGAATCTTGCTAAACTGTGACTTTCAAATCGATATAGTCAACATAATAAAATAGGCTGAGAAATTGGCTCAGTGGTTTGGTTAAATGGAAAAGAAAACAATGTACAGTGTAAAGTTATTTCATTCTTTACAATGTAAAATGGGATTTTACACGTTTGTATCGTACTTATGGAAATAATAGAATATTGCTCACACAGTAAAACTGCAGCTTGTGTAAAATGTTTGTATGTAGAATAGGACCTTAAAGGGCAAGTAAACATCTGAGCAACACTGAATCATAAGCAGAGCTACTTGACATAAAAAAGTTATTTGTGTTTCACTAACCTTTCTAACGTGGGGCTTTATTTCCCACATTCCAGTATTACCACAGTTTTGTCACTGACTACTGTGTTTCTTCAACCATGCCCAGTGCTAATAAGTGCAGGAACTGGTTACAGCAGGTTTGCCCGCTAGTAGTATCAAGTCAGTTCTGTTGCAGTCCAGATTAGGCAAGCGACATTTGATTGAGGTAAAGAGGCAGGGCCAGACAGTGCACATACACACCACACAACTATGTTATTCAGTTCTTTAGATGGTCACATTTGAATGCCATTTACTGGACTGGTATTTTACAGTTTATTGGTATCATTGGGGGGTATATTATGGAGAATAAAAATGCTGTGACCCTTACCTTAGGACTACAGAGGGGTGTTCCACTCACCAGTAGAGATGGACTAGAACTCAAACCCAAGTTCGAGCCGAACTATCGATTCGAACGAATTTGGACTTCTCAAACTATCCCGGACCCGGATTTTCAATATTTTCGGACTTTCGATAATATCGAATGTTCGACCGTTCGAATATGTGAGTAAAATGCCTATTATACCTAGACGCGAGCATCGAATCTGCAAGTAAAGTGTCCATTAAAACCTTACGCAAGCATCGAATCCGCAAATAAATGTCCATGGTATCTAGGTGCGAACGTGCGCATCGAATCCCGCGAGTAAAGTGTCCATTAAAACCTATACGCAAGCATCGAATCCGCAAATAAAATGTCCATGTATCTAGGTGCGAACGCGCGCATCGAATCCGCGAGTAAAGTGTCCATTAAATCCTATACGCGAGCATCGAATCTGTGAGTAAATGTCCATGGTATCTAGGCGTGAACATCAAATCCGCGAGTAAAGTGTCCATTAAACCTATACGCAGCATCGAATCCGCGATAAAATGTCCATGGTATCTAGGCGTGAACATCAAATCCGCGAGTAAGTGTCCATTAAAACCTATACGCAAGCATCGAATCCGCGAATAAAATGTCCATGGTATCTAGGTACGAACACGCGCATCGAATCCGCGAGTAAAGTGTCCATTAAAGCCTATACACGAGCATCGAATCCGCAGTAAAATGTCCATGGTAACTAGGCATGAACATCGATTCCGCGAGTAAAGTGTCCATTAAAACCTATGCACAGCATCAAATCCGCGAGTAAATGTCCATGATACCTAGGCGCGAACCAGTAAAATGTCTATTATACCTATACGCGAGCATCGAATCCACATATAAAATGTCTATTATACCTATAAGCGAGCATGGAATCCACAAATAAAATGTCTATTATACCTATACGCGAGCATCGAATCTGCGAGTATAATGTCTATTATACCTATACGCTAGCATCGAATCTGCGAGTAAAATGTCTATTATCCCTATACGCGAGCATCGAATCTGCGAGTAAAATGCCTATTATACCTATACGCAAGCATCGAATCCACAAGTAAAATGTCTATTATACCTATACGCGAGCATCGAATCCACAAGTAAAATGTCTATGATACCTATAAGCGAGCATGGAATTCACAAATAAAATGTCTATTATACCTATACGCGAGCATCGAATCTGCGAGTAAAATGTCTATTATCCCTATACACTAGCATCGAATCTGCGAGTAAAATGTCTATTATCCCTATACGCGAGCATCGAATCTGCTAGTAAAATGCCTATTATACCTATACGCGAGTATCGAATCAGTGAGTAAAATGTCTATTATACCTATACACGAGCATTGAATCCATGAGTAAAATGTCCATTATACCTGTACGCGAGCATCGAATCGGCGAGTAAAATGTCTATTATACCTATACGCGAGCATCGAATCTGCAAGTAAAATGTCTATTATACCTATACGCAAGCATCGAATCCACGAGTAAAATGTCTATTATATACCTATACGCGAGCATCGAATCTGCAAGTAAAATGTCTATTATACCTATACGCGAGCATTGAATCCACAAGTAAAATGTCTATTATACCTATACGCGAGCATCGAATCGGTGAGTAAAATGTCTATTATACCTATACGCGAGCATCGAGTCTGCAAGTAAAATGTATATTATACCTATACGCGAGCATCGAATCCACAAATAAAATGTCTATTATACCTATACACAAGCATTGAATCCATGAGTAAAATGTCCATTATACCTGTATGCGAGCATCGAATCGGCGAGTAAAATGTCTATTGTACCTATACGCGAGCATCGAATTCACAAGTAAAATGTCTATTATACCTATACGCGAGCATCGAATCCACAAATAAAATGTCTATTATACCTATACGCTAGCATCGAATCCAAGAGTAAAATGTCTATTATACCTATACGCGAGCATCGAATCCACAAGTAAAATATCTATTATACCTATACGCGAGCATCGAATCCACGAGTAAATTGTCTATTATACCTATACGCGAGCATCGAATCCACGAGTAAAATGTCTATTATACCTATAAGGGAGCATCGAATCCAAGAATAAAATGTCTATTATACCTATACACTAACATCGAATCTGCGAGTAAAATTTATATTATCCCTATACGCGAGCATCGAATCTGCAAGTAAAATGTCTATTATCCCTATACGCGAGCATTGAATCTGCGAGTAAAATGTCTATTATCCCTATACGCTAGCATCGAATCTGCGAGTAAAATGTCTATTATCCCTATACGCGACCATCGGATCTGTGAGTAAAATGTCTATTATACCTATACGCGAGCATCGAATCCACGAGTCGTTCATGTGATAATTAACGAATGTTCGAACGCGAGAGCTCGAAAGTAGTGCACGTAAGAGTAAAATTTTTGAAAGTCGTGGATATTCTCCAGACGATTTCCCAGGTCCCACAGCAATTTATATTAAGTTACCATTGATATTTAAGTTTTATTTCATTCAAACTTTTCTAACTATTTGACTCCCATTGACTTTAATGGGTCCGTTTTCAAACTTTCGAACTTTCCATATAGTTCGAAAGTTCGATAATGGACCGAACTTTCGAAAGTTCGGCCATCGCTAGTCCCGATCTGTGAAATCCCCTTTGGAACTGGGTTCCGGTTTGGGTCCATCTTAAAACCTCCAGATCAACTGGACTTAAAGTTTAGTTCTTGAAGACCTAGTCATCCGACTGGCTTTCTCAATTCCCTAGTCATCCGACTGGCTTTCTTAATTCCTCAGGTCAGGACTCAGCCGTCTACTTGCATCTTAAGGATAAAGGACATACCTTTGAAGATGGTAATGTTAACAAATTGGCAAAGGAACATGACTAGTTCAAGAGAGGTGTCAAGGAGGCCATTTATGTGAAAATAAAGAAACCAAGCCTAAATAGAGATGGGGGGGTTCGACACCAACTGTCTGCCATGTACAATGCTGTTTTGACACCTTACCCTGGGTGTTCCTATATGCAACCATGCCATGCATTCAGAAGGTCCCTAAATCCTGGCTGTGATATGCTAATTGGGATTTTCCAGGGTACATAATTGCCAACAGATTCTTGTACAAGTTATTCTGCATTGAGAAAGCTGGTCGGATGACTAGCGAAACGTCTTCTAGAACTAAACTTCAAGTCCAGTTGATCTAACTGAATACAACAGATATATGACCTGGATGAATGAGAACATTCACGAACATATCTATGCAGTAATACTGTAAATTAATAATTGCATTACTAATCATAGGTGCAACATGCCTTTTAATGGTTACCTTACAGGAAGATGGTTGGTAGATCATCCATTTAGCATAGGAGACGTATAAAATATGGTATATGACTTGTGACTACATTGCAAGTTCAATCAATTTACAACACAGTGAGTAGACTGATGCTTATATAAATACTTTAAAGAACTGTAAAGAGAGATGTAAGACGGGCCTGCTTGTAAAAGAGCATGAAGAAATGGGAGAGGAAGTGGAAACCTTTTGAAAGGAAGAGGGATGGGGGAGATTTTGCCACATAACAGATTAGCCCTACACCTGGCAGTGTCATTTACTATTATTTGTAAATGAAGAAGTGATCGTGTCCTTTAAACTAAACATATAAATAACCTTAAATCCCAATGCAATGCTGAAGAATTTGTCAAACAGCTTTGTTCAATGAAGCTCGATAAATAAATTCCCTCAGTGGTTAATTTAGTATCAAAGAAATGTACAAACAAATATTATCAGCATAAATAAAGTAGAGGAGGAAACCCCCAATATGGAAAAGAACACAGTCCGTGTAATTTACCAAGACAGCATTATTAATGTTCACCGATTCTCCCAGCTGTCTCCAGGCGAGATCTATACCTTCTATTGCTTAATTGTTCTTTTTAGCAATAGAAAGTTTAATAATTGTTCCTGCGAGATAAAAATCAAATTGCAGTGCTGAGTTGGTCAAAAGCAGTCGCAGAAATATGGATTCATCTTCATCAATATTTATCTGTTTTTCACGGTGTGACAATTTATTTTCATTATTTGCTCACTGCTGATTGCTTATTGTTACAATGCTATCCGTGAAAGCCAATCATCTCTTTGGATCAACCTTCATTTTACCTTGAAGAGGCTCTGCCTTTTTCCTGTGAATTCTATGCTCACCAGTAGATTTTGTTATACATTAAAAAAGTAGAGATCGACACAAACCACATACACTTTGTTTAAGGAGGCTACTGCCCCCTTCCTAAGGTGTAGACTCCCAATACATCATTTATATGGTGTGTGGAATAAAACTTGCATAAATGCAATAAGTGTGACACTTTTTACATTAAAGGGCATGTCCACCCCCACAACGAAAATTTGCCCCACTGCTGGCCCCAATATGTTGTGTTAAAAAATCCTTACCTTACTACTCTGCTCCATATGGTTGTCCTGCATTGGCTGCTGAAAGTCCAGAAAAGTGAAAAGTAGGAGCCTATCTGTGTGTCATCCAGTGCCTGCTATTTCCTGGTCCTCTTAGAGGACTCAGGCATGCACAGTGGGGCTCTCCTTACTTCCTCCCTCCCCCTTGGCGCTGCATCTGCCTATAAAAACATAAATAAAAAAAGCATCTTACAATGTAGGGCAAACCCCTCCAACCCTAAATGGTAGCTTTAAAAGTAGTTTAAAATTAGCACCAAATTGAACTTTCCCAGCTTCATTCCCTGTACTCATTCCCTCGACACATCAGAGATTGGCTGACTCTCAGGCAATCACAGACAAAGCTGCCGGTCAGGCCCCTTCTGCTGTTCTGTGCCTGGATATAGCATTAGCATAAGGGGCTGAGAGCGAGGGAATGAAGGTAGGTAAGAACATTTTGGGGCAGATTTAAACTTTTAAGCTAGTGTTTAGGGCTGAATTATATGTTTTTTTTTAATTTGGGGGGTGGAGATACCATTTAAAACAAAAACCTGGTAACTTCTCAGTTACCTGCTTTAAATTCCAAACAATGCATTCAGCACATTATTAGATGCATTACTAACCAGATATTTAAGGATAATTATTGCTCCAATAACTGGCAGAGGAAGCTAGCTCCTCCCTCCATGCAGTCACATGTTTGACTGCTCTACCCCCTGCTGCCTCCTCTGCACATGCTCAAGTTCCTAAAAGCTCATTGAGCAGGGTGGGGGAGGTTACAATCTTAGCTAGAAAAGGAGAGAAAGGGGCAATAACTATCATTAAATATCTGAATAGAAAGGTGTATAATAATGTGCTACACATAGTATTTGGGTTTGGGGACAAAACTTTAATATCACTACAGTAAACTAGAAACTGGATTGGGTATACTTATTAAAACAGAAAGAGGACAGTGTTCATGGGTAAATAAACTTCTCCTTTATGTTGGCAGTATAAAGTTGTTATCATTCTTTCAGTCCAAGAAGATTTATCCTGTATCCAGTTTAAGCTGTTACAATTATGTCTCGCTAGACAGAAACCTTTGCAGTATATGTTAGTACATCGCTAAACACAATTGTTTACATCAGACATTTATCACAAGTTACTTAAGCAGAGATCTGTTGAATTAGAGTACTTTGGATATGTTTCATTAGAGGGGAGGTGAACAGGGCGACGCTATATCGTCCGCTTTCTGGACAAATTGGTGTAAAACCCACAGTACCCACAATAGGGGTATTGCATTGTTAATACAAAATGGCGCAGGCCCGTAAAAATGTTATTATCGTGGGTTTAGCAGATAATGGCTTATATTAAATCTTCCCACAGATTTATTGGTTCATACATAAATTACTTTCATTGTAATCTTTTTGGGACAGAGCACATTATATATGGGTTAACTAATTGCCACAAAGTGTGTCCAGTGTTACACTGTGTAAGACAATAAATCGATACTTACATACTTACATAAATATTGGTAAAATAGAATTTCCTTTTCTTCCTATTGGTACAATGAACTGGTTAAATTCCTACAGTGATAAATCCTTGACTGCTTGGACTTATTATGCCCTGATAACTACCTACCCAACTAGGGAACAATATCCTATATATTGCACATCTGGTGTTACATGTAATTCTGGATTTTATCTGATCTTGATGACCATAAGGGGAAAGTTTAGAGGTTTTTCTCTCCCTAATTGGCTGTTAACATTGAGTACCTGTGCCAAAAATAGGACAATTAAATCAGACACACACACTACTCTTCTTTTAATAGGGGATTTTATATCAGTTTCAGTAAATTGTCATCTTCCAAACCACTCCGATATTTCAACATAGTACAGTATATTTTACAAATCTGTACACAGCAGAAACACCAACCTTTGAACAGAACCTGTTGTTTGCAGGTCTTTGTTTTGGGGAGCCTTGGGAAATTTTCCGTTTGCTTAGTGCTTACTGCTCCGAATCTCAAGTTGGTGGAATCTCTGTTCTGTTTCTCTAAGGGGAGTTAAAGGAACAAGTTGCAAAGTCTGATTCCTCATGGTAGACATCACTATATAACTTTACCTTCAACAACTCACTTTATTACCCGTACATGCAGAAAGAAGACTTTTATGAACAGTCTAAAAAGTATTAAGCTTCATATTTGCCAATAAAACTATTTCCACAAGAGTTTGTCACTGCTGTCAGTTACCAATGATGTTTGGATGGAAAATGCAACATTTAGAAAAACAGATGGATAGATATATCTACACACCTCTGCAATGTGGCAGGTTTTTGTTTAATAAAAAAGAAACCAAGATAAATCCTGTCCAGACTTATTTGAGCTTTATTGCATAATTGTCATCTAGAAGTAGACAGCAAATCAGAAATAGTTTAGTAAAACAAAGGAAAAAGAAATCATTCCAAGACCAGCCTACATTAGTTTGCATATACCCTATAATAACCAAGGATGGAGCTGCATTTAGAATCAGATAATCCCCTTAAGTCTCATTTTAAATAGAAGTCAGTATGCACTTGGCAGAAATTAAAGTTGCTCTGATTGAGCTCAGATAACAGTTTAGCTGGTTTTGTAGAATGGGCCCGGTTCCTTAAAAAACAATTACTCATTACTAAAAGGTATAAGGTATATTGGGAAAGGGGTACAAAACTATCCAAAGGGTCATTGAGAACATTTATCAACACGTAGAGAAAATATGGCTCAAAAAGTGGTCAAGAACAACTGGTCAAGAAGGAGATTAGGAGGATTTTGGCAACATTACAAAAACTAGTGGATTACAGTACTCAGTAAGTATCAGTTAAGCCAGTCCATTTATGTGACAGCAATAAGTTGTATTCTTTATATGACTTGGTTGTGAGGTAGGGAAGCAAGAAAAAAGTCTTAACTCACAAAGAAAAACATCCAAGCCTGGCTAAACTTTGCAAGAAGGTATATCCAACCTCCCACAACCATGCAGAAAAAAGTATTGTTGCCAAAAATACCACAGCATATCATCAAACGATCACCATAACCACAGTAAAGCATGGTGAAGCATTTCAGCTGGAAATGAGCTTTAGTTATGATTGTTGAAATCATAAATCACTCCGATTATTAGTTTACTTTGTTACAAACCCTTCAAATCTCTGGTAGGAAATAGTGATGATCTGAACTCGAATCTGAACCTGAGTTTGGGTCAAACTTTATGAGTTCGTATGAACTCAAAACTATCTGAACTATACGAATAACTAGTTAGTGATTTCGGTCACTAACTAGTGATTATGGTAACCCTTGAATGTAGCATTCGATTTCAGTAACCCTCTAATGAAGCCTTCAATTTCGGTAACTCTCGAATGTATCGTTCGGTAAACCTCAAATTGGCCATAACACTCGAATGTAGCATGCAGAAACCTGACAATTACCTGATCGTGGGGGAAGGAAGTATTTAAAGGGAAACTGAAAAAAAATTATTTGCCTTTATCCATTTCTATATTTTTAATGCTGTCAGGATCTTGACCCTTTTTTGCTCTGTGTTCCCTGTCACTAGATCTCCTCATGTCCTGTTCAGCTCACTCCTAGTTAGTGTGCATGTCTTCTCTCTATGTATCCACCCCCTCCCAAAATCGAGGCACATTTGGAGTATGGAGCATGTGCAGTGGAGATGATCTGTGCCCCCCTACAGCCAATAGCATTCACCCAGTGATTTTGTGTTATAGTGAAAGTAAAACTGCTTTGCTATGGGAAGGTAAGCAGCACTGGGAGCTGTAATCACTGCTTGAATCAAGGTAGATTTTCTTTTAGCTGTAGGAGTGTGAAAGTGTGTGTGTTTGGGGGGGGGGCTTTGTAATTGATTTCTTTAGTACAGTGCTACATTGGGACTTCACAAACACAGACAGCAGCAAACTGGAGGATTGGGTTTATCTGCACAAAAAGAGCACAGAGTAACAGATAATGCTTATTCCCTTTCCTGATCTTAATGCTGAATCAATTAGCCATGCAGTGACAGAGAAATAAGCATTACTTTAATAGAATGGATAGTTTTACATGTAGTGTGCCAGGGGGAGGGGATGGGTGATTGACAGTTCTTTACTGACTAGCTTTGCCCCGCCCCCTTTGAAAAGTAAAACTCCCAGAGCTAAAAAAAAAAAAAAACAAGGGATAGGAAGGTCAGAGAAGGAAAAAAAACAGATTTAAGATTGGTGGTAATTAATCCTAATTACTGTGTGATTAAGTTAAAAAATTATTTGCCCCAGTTTACATGTCCTTTAAATAGGTTTTGGTGATATGGACATGTTCCCCAGACCATTTCCAAGGTGCCACAGCCATTTACAGTAAGTTAACATTGTTATTTTTTCTGTATTACTTCCAAACTTTTCAAACTATAACTTCCCATTGACTTTAATGGGTTTGTTTTCGAACTATAGAACTTCCGAACTTTTACTGAAATAAACGAGCGATGGTGTACATCTTATTTGTTTAGGGTAAACGCCCAAACATAATTTGCCCCAAAATGTGGAAATTTTGCGATATCCCCTTAATAGTTACTATGTTGCACAACAATAACCCCTTCATTTAAAAGTACTGCAATCAACCAAATTGAATTTACATTTGTTTGTTCTTAACTTTACACTGCACCATAGACATACTGTATAGCTATATTACAGCCCGACCTACTATATACGCCTTGCTACACAGGTATGGATCCTGAGTATATGGTTGCAATTTTTTTATTTACTATCTCTAAACAGATCAATAGGTTGAAATATATAGATTTGTCAGACACGAACCATGAAACAAGAAACATGGCAACTATTGCAAAAAGTATATTTGGTACGTGTTTGAGTTGCCTATAGGGACTGCAAACACTTTACCGTTCTACCCACTGACCAAAATACCCATGACATGTGTGGGCTGCAAGGGGAGAAATTAAAGGAATAGTTCACTTGCATTGAAGTTATTTTTTAACATTCTATTAACCATAATTGCTTTGCTATTTCCCAGGATCAGAAATTTTCTGTAATCGTATATCTTTAATGTGTAAGACATTGTATGATAATTGTATCTCCAAAGGAAACCAAAAAAACTATTTAACTCAATAGTCGCTACAGGCAGAAATGTGATGTAATAATAATGGTGCGGGATTGTAATCAGAGATGGACGAACTTACTGAAGTTTGGTTCATTTCCGAAGAACTGAAGTGAAAGTTTGGAAGTTTGAAAACAACCCATTAAAGTCAATGGGGAGATAATAGTTCGAAGTTTGGATAAATGGCAACTTACTGTAAATGGCTGTGGCACCTGGGAAATAAAATTAAAAAAAAATAAATAAAAATACCCTTGCGGAAAATATGTTTTAAGATCTAATTTTAAAAAAAAATTCCATTCTCAAATGGAAAATATTTCAGATAAATGTTTTTAATCAGAATTTTTTTTTAAAATAAAAATGTTTTGCATTTTATAAGAAAGATGTACAGTCGTAGAGTTAAACATTCAACACAAGAAGAAAATATGTCTCATCTACTAATTAGAACGGCAAGATTTAATTAAAGGCCACAATCAACCAATTAATCATTTTTGCCAATAGTCCTCATTTACACTGGTTGTCTTTGTAGAAACAATACTTAGAGGAAACTGTAACTGACCAAAATAACTAAAACTAAAAGCCTAAAAAAATAAATAAATAGGTGCTTTGAAAAAGGAATGAACAGGGGGGGGGGGTGTTTCATGTAATTATTGTTAATTGCCAAGTTGCCAAGAGTTAATTTAATAGCCCTATTTCTCTTTAAAACACAATTTTCACTTCTAGAACTTTCTCCAATTTCCTATTTTACCAAATGCAATACCTCAATATTTGAACCGCACTAAAGTTCTAAGGCACTTCCATTACCATAACTGAAATACATTGATGAATAGTTTTATTATATTACATATACATACGTAATTATATTACGTAAGATGTTCTGTGGTGGTCACTTGGTGGGCTAAAGTCATTCTATAATTAAAAAAAAAAACAGAATTTTTTTTTTTTTTTTTTAAATATTGCCGCAATAAAATGGGGAAGCTGATCAGATCATCAATAATTAAGTTCTCAAAAGCATTTAAGGAAGGCGTAAATGGAAACTTCAACTCCTTTATAAAAATATACATGTTAAACCCATTAACTGCATTGTATTTTTTATATATATATATTTATATCTCTAATGACTTGAATGGCTACATTCAAGGGTTACGGCCAATTTGAGAGTTACGGAACGATACTTTCTAGAGTTACAGAACTATAAATTAGAGGCCTAAAGAAATTGACCATTACATCTGAGGGTCACCGAAATTGAACATTACATTTGAGGGTTGCCAGACGATACATTCGAGGGTTACTGAAATCGAACAATACATTCGAGAGTTACCGAAATCCGCCGATACATTCAAGGGTTACTAAAGGCTACATTTGAGGGTTATCGAAATTCGAACGATACATTCAAGGGTTCAAGGGTTACCAAAATCGACCACTACATTAGAGGGTTACCAAAATTGGCTGCTACATTTAAAGGTTAGTGAACATTGCATTTGAGGGTTAACGAAATCAACCGCTACATTTGAGGGTTACCAAAATCGACCACTACATATGAGGGCTCCCAAATGATTTACTGAAATGGAAGGTTACATTTGAGGGTTACTGAAATCGAAGGCTACATTCGAGGGTTATCGAAATTGAAGGCTACATTCGAGGGTTATCGAAATCGAAGGCTACATTCGGGTGTTACTGAAATCGAAGGATCCAAACTAGTTCAGATAGAACTCAGATAGTTTGAATTCATCCGAACTCATGAAGTTCAGCCAGAACTGGGGTTTGTGTTTGGGTCCATCACTAATTGTCTTTAGATGCATTTGTTATCATGTTATTACCTTTCAAATGTTAGATGCCTACTCTTTATTTTTGACATCTTCCATTCTTGCCACAAATACTCTTCCACTGGTTTTGCCATAGTGGAACTATCTTCTGAGAAAAGCCTTAAATATGTAGTGAGTAAAATAAAGGACTTAAAATATGTCAGCAAACACATTTTTCAGCTCCAATCATTTTATAAAGACAAGGACCAGAAATAACTTAATCTGTATAAACAACAACAATATCATTCAGCTATACAAAGTAGAGAAATATACACTCACAAATAAAGGAACAGATTGGGTTGTTGGTCATCGTAGTGATTGTACCCTCAATTCCTGTCCTTTTCCAAGTCCTATAACATCTCTCTTCCCAGTAAAATCATATTTATATTTTCTAAATATAAATATAAAGCTTTATTAAGAGAGTTTAGAGAGAGTTTAGCCAATAAAGCTCTGGAAATGGTTGGGCAGATCTTAATTTTCTCTTTAACCAAAGTTGCCATATATGCAAATGTATATATTAAGCATGTTTACCACATCCATGGATTTTTTTTTCTATAAAACCTGGACCCACCTAAACCTTAGGATTGCAATACTTACCTTGATCCCGAGCATCATTTAAAACGCTGCTGATTTCAGATCAGAGTTACAGCAAACTGAGAAAATATAGAATTCATTTAGAACGCTGCTGATTTCAGATCAGAGTTACAGCAAACTGAGAAAAGATAGGAATTCATTTAGAACGCTGCTGATTTCAGATCAGATGATACAGCAAACTGAGAAATTATAGAATTATTTATAACGCTGCTGATTTCAGATCAGAGTGATACAGCAAACTGAGAAATTATAGAATTCATTTAGAACGCTGCTGATTTCAGATCAGAGTGATACAGCAAACTGAGAAATTATAGAATTCATTTAGAACGCTGCTGATTTCAGATCAGAGGAATACAGCAAACTGAGAAAATATAGAATTCATTTAGAACGCTGCAGATTTCAGATCAGAGTGATACAGCAAACTGAGAAATTATAGAATTCATTAGAACGCTGCTGATTTCAGATCAGAGTGATACAGCAAACTGAGAAATATAGAATTCTTTAGAACGCTGTTTTTCAGATCAGAGTGATATAGCAAACTGAGAAATTATAGAATTCTTTAGAACGCTGCTGATTTCAGATCAGTGATACAGCAACTGAGAAATTATAGAATTCATTTAGAACGTTGCTGATTTCCATCAGATTGATACGCAAACTGCAAAATTATAGAATTCATTTAAATGTTTTGTGATTTCAGATCAGAGTGATACAGCAAACTGAGAAATTATAGAATTCATTTAGAATGTTGCTGATTTCACATCAGAGTGATATAGCAAACTGCAAATTTATGAATTTATTTAGAATGTGTGCGATTTCAGATCAGAGTGATACAGCAAACTGAGAAATTATATAATTCATTTAGAACGCTGCTGATTTCAGATCAGAGTGATACAGCAAACTGAGAATTATAGAATTCATTAGAACGCTGCTGATTTCAGATCGGAGTGATACAGCAAAAACTGAGAAATTATAGAACTCAATTAGACTAATTGAATTAGACCAATTAACTAGTAATTCAACTATATCCCAGAATGGTGATTTAAGAAGATTTCTATATCTCTCACCGTATCTGTCCTCTTTGTCAGTACAGTCTGTTTTTTTTTTCCTTTAAAGGAGTAATTTATTTCTGAGCTTTTTGTGAAAATTCTCTTATACAATTTATGGTTCTTGTTAAAAAAACTATTTCGTTAATTAAGGCAATTGGGGTTTGCAAAAACTTTAGTAAATTAAGTGGCTTGGCGCCCTTGGTCAAAACTAATCCTTCTGAAAATTAAAATTCTGTCCAGATGTGACTTATAGTCTGGATCATTAATAATTAAAGTCAGCAATGCACAACAATACTATCAATTACATTAGAATCTTGCTAAACTGTGACTTTCAAATCGATTATAGTCAACATAAATAAAATAGGCTGAGAAATTGGCTCAGTGGTTTGGTTAAATGGAAAAGAAAACAATGTACAGTGTAAAGTTATTTCATTTCTTTACAATGTAAAATGGATTTTACACGTTTGTATCGTACTTATGGAAATAATAGAATATTGCTCACACAGTAAACTGCAGCTTGTGTAAAATGTTTGATGTAGAAATAGGACCTTAAAGGGCAAGTAAAACATCTGAGCAACACTGAATCATAAGGCAGAGCTACTTGACATAAAAAAAGTTTTTTGTGTTTCACTAACCTTTCTAACGTGGGGCTTTATTTCCCAGCATTCCAGTATTACACAGTTTTGTCACTGACTACTGTGTTCTTCAACCATGCCCAGTGCTATAAGTGCAGGAACTGGTTACAGCAGTTTGCCCCTAGTAGTATCAAGTCAGTTCTGTTGCAGTCCAGTTAGGCAAGCGAGCATTTGATTGAGGTAAAGAGGCATGGCCAGACAGTGCACATACACACCACACAACTATGTTATTCAGTTCTTTAGATGGTCACATTTGAATGCCATTTACTGGACTGGTATTTTACAGTTTATTGGTATCATTGGGGGGGTATATTATGGAGAATAAAATGCTGTGACCCTTACCTTAGGACTACAAGGGGATGTTCCACTCACCAGTAGAGATGGACTAGAACTCAAACCCAAGTTAGCCGAACTATTCGAATTCGAACGAATTTGGACTTCTCAAACTACCCGGACCCGGATTTTCAATATTTTCGGACTTTCGATAAATATCGAATGTTCGACCGTTCGAATATGTGAGTAAAATGCCTATTATACCTAGACGCGAGCATCGAATCTGCAAGTAAAGTGTCCATTAAAACCTATACGCAAGCATCGAATCCGCAAATAAAATGTCCATGGTATCTAGGTGCGAACGTGCGCATCGAATCCGCGAGTAAAGTGTCCATTAAAACCTATACGCAAGCATCGAATCCGCAAATAAAATGTCCATGGTATCTAGGTGCGAACGCGCGCATCGAACCGCGAGTAAAGTGTCCATTAAATCCTACCGAGCATCGAATCTGTGAGTAAAATGTCCATGGTATCTAGGCGTGAACATCAAATCCGCGAGTAAAGTGTCCATTAAAACCTATACGCGAGCATCGAATCCGCGAGTAAAATGTCCATGGTATCTAGGCGTGAACATCAAATCCGCGAGTAAAGTGTCCATTAAAACCTATACGCAAGCATCGAATCCGCGAATAAAATGTCCATGGTATCTAGGTACGAACACGCGCATCGAATCCGCGAGTAAAGTGTCCATTAAAGCCTATACACGAGCATCGAATCCGCAAGTAAAATGTCCATGGTAACTAGGCATGAACATCGAATCCGCGAGTAAAGTGTCCATTAAAACCTATGCACGAGCATCAAATCCGCGAGTAAAATGTCCATGATACCTAGGCGCGAACATCGAATCCGTGAGTAAAGTGTCCATTAAAACCTATATGCGAGCATCGAATCCACGAGTAAAATGTACATGATACCTAGGCGCGAACATCGAATCCGTGAGTAAAGTGTCCATTAAAACCTATATGCGAGCATCGAATCCACGAGTAAAATGTACATGATACCTAGGCGCAACATCGAATGTTCAAATGCAAGAACTCGAAAATAGCGTGAGTGAAGTAAAATGATTTTTCTAAGTCCTGGATATTCAAACATGTTCCCCAGACCATTTCCCAGATCCCACAGCCATTTACATTAAGTTACCATTAATATTTTATTTGTATTTCATTAAACATTTTGAACTATTTGACTCCCATTGACCTTAATGGGTCCGTTTTCGAACTTTCGAACTTTCCATATCGAAAGTTCGGCCATCTCTACTCACCAGATGTTTGCAAACTACAACTCCAAGCATTCATCTGGAGGGCTGCTAGCTTCCAAAGAGAAAAGAAAATGGGCCAGATACTACAAAAGTGTCCAGCCAGTCACTTCCTCATCTCCCCTTAATACAGAATGATGCTGAGTATCTCATAGCAGAACCTCTCTCTAACTGCCTGAAAATTTAGAAAAATTAGACATTCTGGGCTCAGTGAGTGAGTTAGAGGGGTATAAAGGATGTTATTGAAGTGTTTGTAAATTACATTTGTTTCTCAGGAGCCTAAATCTGGTAGAAGTTAAGTGATACACTAATGAATCAGTTAATTCTGAGCATTAAAGCTCGTACACCCTTGCGATCGTAGCAGGCAGATGCCAACGAAAGCCTGTATTGGGCCATATCATACTGAACGGTCAATCTTCAGGCCTCATTCATTAATCCGCCGAGTCAGACCACCAATGGCCCCTCATTTCTCAACGATAACCTGCAGGATTGCACTTTAGTCTCATTGTTTGACTGTGCCCACTGAATATCTGGGGTCTTAGACAAAGTCTAGATTGTCCATGTTGGAATCTGATGCTTGGTGGCATTTGGCAGCAATTATCTTTGTTTTGTCAGATTGGCTGAGCTTAATTAGCCAATCATATGAAAATGAAGAAGAATACAACCTTTGCCTGGGCCATCTGGGCAGGACAGTGAAACAGAGCGTTACAAAGGCAATTCCTTAAACCCATTACAGAACAGTAGTATTCTCTATTGTGAAGCAAATAACTTACAATACAATGAAGAGACTGTCACGCATGACATCGCTGGAGGTTCATAGCCTGGTGTCATTCAGTGATACTGTGTTTTAATTGTCATTTTTTTCAACCATGGAAAGATGTTTTCTTTGGCTGTATCCATAACCAGACACAGACCACAGTTTAGTAAGTTTCTCACTTGTGCTACTAACTAATCGCTGAAAGGATTAGCTCTAAAAGACAGCCTCTAAATTACATGGCACATAAATTCCTTTAAACGGGCAGTTTAAAGGACAACCTTAACCAAATTAACAACTTAACCAAAATTACTGAGAGTCAGCCAATCACAGACACGGCTGCCGGTTACAGAGGGAACAAGGTAAGTAAGTACATTTAGGTGCTGATTCTAAACTTTTAAAGCTGGTGTTTAGGGTTGGATGCAGGTCCCCAACTTATATGAGCTTTAACCTTTTTTTTTAATAAAGCCAGAGTCCTCAAGGAAGACAAGGAAGAGCGCGCACCTTGACACACAGAGAGTGTTCATACTGTTCAGTTTCCCAGGACTTTCATAGGGAGCACTACACATTGGGGCCAGCAGTTGGTAAACTTTCAGTGGGGTGGGGGGTGGGCATGACCTTTAAGTATCCCTTCCCTCCAAATCTGTATGGAGTTGGATCATGTATTCCCCTCCAGTTTTGGGTAACTGTGGTCTCGATACATTCCCACTATTAAAAAAGAGCACACTCCTACATTTAAATGACTCAGGGATCATGCTTCCTGCTCAACAGTGAGCTGTGCAATCACCACAGGCCCATGGCCTAAACATGCCCACTTGTATCCTATTGGGACGAGTATCATCAGCTGCTAAGTGTCCATTACCAGAGGAAAGCACAAATCTTGAATGCAAGCCTGTTACTACTTCAGAAATATATATTTTTGGGGGCTTAAGACTCCAGCGCCTGTCAAATAGACAAAGACATTGCAGAGTAGGAGCGAGATTTTGGATGAACAACAGCTAAAACATCATCCTAGGCTCATTTGAAAGGTATGAAGAGTTTGTTATCAGACGTGTTCTTTTTAATATTCATTTAATTCTAGGGATGTAGAGGGAATGACATTTTAGTCTTATTTTTCAATTCCTTATACTAATATTCCTAATACTTGAGATCCTTCAGTGCTATTTGTGATCTAGAAGGTCTGCTGCATTCCCATAAATACTAGTTTGCATGGCACAAACACTTAATTACAAAATGGAATTTAAACGTGCTGAGCTACAAATACACTGTTATTCATTTATTAATCATATAGGATATTAATCTTTATTTCTGTCTCACCCACACTGCAGTTTGTACATATTATATTTGTATGTGCACAGAAACCCTTTCGTTATCAGTAATATCAGGCTCACACCAGCATGTAGTAATTGGCATTCCAACAGCAGCAAACAAACAGTTAATAAAGCCAGTGATTAAGTATTTTCCTTATTAATTATATAGGATATTAATCTTTATCTCTGCCTTACTCAGCACTGCAGAAGTGTTCCTTCTGGCCAAGCAGACCACTAATGAAATCCCTGGGGAATTACCTTACCAAACCAACGCCCAGTTTATTCTGATTTCTGCTTTAAAAAAAAACCCAAAACACTCTCCCTTTTTAAACATTTTTAAAGATCTATTTTCTTCTATTCTTCATCAAAGCCCAGCCAGAAATCACAAGACACATTATAACCTTTGATTTAAATGAGGTACTTAAAGACATAGTAAATACAAGCCAGGCAATAATCATAAGAATCATTCATGACATCTGAGTTCAATTATTTGCAATGTCTCATTTGTCTTCAACAGGGAAAGAATTCTCTTGAGAACGGACACAAATGAGCTGTAGAACCTACCATTCAATAGACTAGCATTTTTCTGTTCCTTTCTTCACTCCTGAGTATACTTTCCCAACATAAGCACTAGAAAATGGCCGATTGCTAATTGGTTTGGAAAGTAAAATTTCATATAGATAGCAGAGCACAACACCGTTTAAACCCAAGGAGAACTGAGCTATGAAATCATTGGAACCATCTACCAAAGCTATAATTCAGTATTTTCTTAATTTACACGGTAAAGTTACCGATAATAGGGTAACAACTATAAATAAAAGAGTAATAATAATAAACAATTCTTTAATTAGAGCTTATCTTTATGTGGCATGTAGGATATCTACTGTACAATTACCTGTCTCTACATAGTGTGATAACCCACTATTTATAATACCTCATCAGAAATGGGAACCCTTTTTCTAAAAATGGCTGCCAGTTTAGTTGGTTGGCCTCCATTATGAAATTTCCAATGATTCTGCCTGCTTGGTTGCCATGCAAAGAAAATATAGGTGCTAGGAATTTGATTGAGGGAAAAGAAAGATGGAACAGTACTATCCTCTTAAACATGAAATAATTTAAAGTAGCTACACAATTAGTGTAACTGGATAAAAAAAAGAAAGCTGTTGAGTCATTATAAAATGGCAGAAGCCATTATTAAGAAAACCAACTGTAGGAAATGTAGAAAGAAGTATCATGAAGGGATCAATTGGGTTAGGGAGAGATAAGGTTAGACCTCCTTTTTGATAAGAGCCTTTTAGTTACCACTTACACAAGCTAAGAGCAGTAAACACTTGTGTAAGCTGTGAAAGCCTCTTATCATGTATAGCATTTACTTAGAGCTACCATGGAAATTACTCCCTTATTCCAGAGACTATAGCAGCACTGTATAGACTAATATTCACCTAATATTATATAGGACAATCTGACTCCATAGGTTGTGGCAGGATAGGACAACCCATTCATTTTGCAGAAATGAAATATTTGAGGTCTGGGCCATGTTTATAAAACGACCGTTTTTTACGATATCGATCGTAATCCTATGATATGGTTATCGTAAATCTACGGTACTGATATCGTAAAATACACATCGTTATCATAAAATACAGATCGTTTTCTCAGAATAACGGTCGTTATCGTAGATAATGATTGTTTTGTAGAATAACGGTCATTACCGTTGAATCATTAATAACAATCTGTATTTTAGCATATCGGTATGGTAGATTTCGGTAGCGATATCGTAGGATTACAGTCGATATCGTAAAATAACGGTCCATATCGTAGAACACCGATCATTACTTTGACGATAACGATGTTTTATCAATATGGCCCTTCGTTCCTTGTCCTATACTATGCTTTGTGGCTGGCTTTTTTTTAGTTATATAATCTCTATTTTTTAAAATGTATACATGTCCCTCACCAACACAATACATGTTTTTTGGCAACTTATTGAGATAAAAAAAGATTAGTCAACCTCAATGATAATAAGATTCTGGGGATCACTATTTGTTTCATAACCCTTTATTCCACATCCCATGGACCAATGTCTCAGCCAATCACTGACAACGATGCCAGTCCAGCCCCTGCACAGAAGGCACGGAGCAGCAGCAGAAGACAGCCGAGGAACGAGCGATGGTATGCCTTACATAAACATTTAAACCTTGCGAGGTCAGGTTTGGGGAGGTGATTAGCCTATATAAGAATTTAGTTTGGGGTGAACATTCCTTTAAGATATGCTAAATTATTTTTAACTGGTCACTAGCAGATCCAAAGGACACGCATTGTACTAACAACTTACTTGCTATAGTTCAAGTATGACGAAAGGATGATATCCAAAACAGGACAATATTTTGTAAGGCAAAGCATATTGTTTTGATAATAAGCATATGGCCCAAGAATCAGATGTAATGAGATCATGAAAGTAAAAAATCCAAGGAAATCAAAAGCTAAATCACAAACTACACCACTTTTTAAATGTATCATTCGGTAACCCTCAAATGTAGCCTTTTATTTCAGTAACCCTCAAATGTATCATTCGGTAACCCTCAAATGTAGCCTTTTATTTCAGTAACCCTCAAATGTATCATTCGGTAACCCTCAAATGTAGCCTTTTATTCAGTAACCCTAAATGTATCATTCGGTAACCCTCAAATGTAGCCTTTTATTTCAGTAACCCTCAAATGTAGCCTTTTATTTCAGTAACCCTCAAATGTATTGTTCGGTAACCCTCAAATGTAGCCTTTTATTTCAGTAACCCTCAAATGTATCGTTCGGTAACCCTCAAATGTAGCCTTTTATTTCAGTAACCCTCAAATATATCATTCGGTAACCCTCAAATTAGCCTTTTTTTCAGTAACCCTCAAATTACCTTTTATTTCAGTAACCCTCAAAGGTATTGTTCGGTAACCCTCAATGTAGCCTTTTATTTCAGTAACCCTCAAATGTATCATTCGGTAACCCTCAAATGTAGCCTTTTATTTCAGTAACCCTCAAATGTATCATTCGGTAACCCTCAAATGTAGCCTTTTTTTCAGTAACCCTCAAATGTATCATTCGGTAACCCTCAAATGTAGCCTTTTATTTCAGTAACCCTCAAATGTAGCCTTTTATTTCAGTAACCCTCAAAGGTATTGTTCGGTAACCCTCAAATGTAGCCTTTTATTTCAGTAACCCTCAAATGTATCGTTCGGTAACCCTCAAATGTAGCCTTTTATTTCAGTAACCCTCAAATATATCATTCGGTAACCCTCAAATGTAGCCTTTTATTTCAGTAACCCTCAAATGTAGCCTTTTATTTCAGTAACCCTCAAATGTAGCCTTTTATTTCAGTAACCCTCAAAGTATTGTTCGGTAACCCTCAATGTAGCCTTTTATTTCAGTAACCTCAAATGTATCATTCGGTAACCCTCAAATGTAGTCTTTTATTTCAGTAAACCCTCAATGTAGCCTTTTATTTCAGTAACCCTCAAATGCATTGTTCGGTAACCCTCAAATGCATCTGTTGGTAACCCTCAAATGTAGCCTTTTTATTTCAGTAACCCTCAAATCATCGTTCGGTAACCCTCAATGTACCTTTTATTTCGTAACCTCAAATACCTTTTATTTTTGGTAACCCTCAAATGTAGCCTTTTATTTTGGTAACCCTCAATGTATTTTATTTCGGTAACCCTCAAATGTAGCCTTTTATTTCGGTAACCCTCAAATGTAGCCTTTTATTTTGGTAACCCTCAAATGTAGCCTTTTATTTCGGTAATCCTCAAATGTAGCCTTTTATTTCGGTAACCCTCAAATGTAGCCTTTTATTCGGTAACCCTCAAATGTAGCCTTTTATTTTGGTAACCCTCAATGTAGCCTTTATTTTGGTAACCCTCAAATGTAGCCTTTTATTTCGGTAATCCTCAAATGCATCGTTCTGTAACCCTCAAATGTAGCATTTTTTTCGGTAACCCTCAAATGTAGCCTTATTATTTTCGGTAACCCTCATGTGCATTGTTCGGTACCCTCATGCATCGTTCGGTAACCCTAAATTTAGTTTTTATTTCGGTAACCCTCAATGCATCGTTCTGTAACCCTCAAATGTAGCCGTCGATTCAGTAACCCTTGAATGTATCGCTCGGTAACTCTTAAATGTATTGTTCGGTAAGCCTCCAATCTAATGTTCGATTTCCTGATAACCCTCCAATAGACAACCCTTGGATTGGAGAGCTTTTTTTTCTCTCCCAGGATGATGCAGACTGACAGTGCCATAAAAATGTCAGTAGTTTTTTGAAGAAACGGGAAGTCGGAGATGGTAAAGAAGGGATCAAGCATTAGACAGTTTAAGCCTTACCATCGTCGTTCCTTATCAAACCAAAGCCTTCACTATATTTCTTGTATTTTAGATCCCAAGAGGATCAGCTGTTTTCTGGCTAGGGAATTTGATTACTGAAGATTTGTTACAACAGATCTTGCTGTCGAACAATTGGGATTTTGCTGTCTTTCTCTTTCTTTGTCTTTTGACAAGGATAATGAATGATATTTTGATTTCTGTCCTTGAGATACCATCAAACCTAATTTGTGTGAACAAGATATTGGAAAAATACTTTATCAGTACAAGTTGTGCCATTGGATATGGAAAATTCAATAAATGCCGACAAAGCACGGGACAATATTATCTTATTGCACCCACATAATCAGACCTTGAAACTGGAATTATATAATATTATATATTATAAGGATTCATATTAGGAAAAAGCAGATAGAAAATGTAAGTGGCCATAACGTTTGGAGATTTCTTGGACACCATCAGGCCGATGCTATATTTGTGTTAATTAGGGCAAACCCACGCTATCTGATGTAATATTGGGCAAGCTTGGGTTTTGAACTTATTTCGTTGGGCAGCGCCATTTTCAAAACTATATGGTGAAGGCTTAGTTAGGTTAGCGCAAAATGTTACACTATCTTAACACCATTTCTATTTTGGTGTATGGGGCCGATGTACTAATAAAAGCATTGCGGCCTAGGAATCATAACATAAATACCCAACTCTAATCAGTAGTTCTTTTACTTCTATTGTAAGGACTCTCTCCACAGACATGTCTTAAATAGAATTCATCTTCACTCTTACCTCTACCGAGAGTTGTAGCTCACATGGCCTCTAGTGAGTGACCTCTTGTAGAGATCCTTCTTGATCTTTTTCAGTGCAAGGTTTATGTTCACACATGAGAATTCACAAGAACACAACAGGTCCGGTATCTGAACCACATAAATTTCTGACTGTGGCAATTTGATTCAAGATTAGTAGAGTCTAGGAGAGTTTAGAATCATTGATTTGTTTTCACAGGAATTTTTGTTGACTTTTCCATGAACTTTTTCTGCTTTTAAAAACTAGATGCCCACAGTGGGTTAAAAATATCTTCAGTATGAAGAATTAAAAGGAATGTGAGATAATAAGCCAAATTCATTTGTTGCTGACTGATTTTCTAATTATTTTATCAAGCGAGGTATCAGCAACAAGCAGGACTTTCTTTCTGTGTCTGGCTTTAATCCATATTAGTCTTTATAGCACCGAGCCAATTCCTCTTGCACTGATGAGAAATAAAAGGTCAAAACAATCATTCATCGAACACACTGTGGTAATGCCCTATAACCCAAAACGACACTTGTTTTACAGGATGAATAAACACAAACCTTACATGAAATACGGAGGCATAAAAGATGAAATGTGGATCTTTGTTTCTTGAAATAGTGGAAATATAGATTCATGTCATTATAAGCAGAATGTCTACATGCTAACAAAGGAGGTTCAAACACAACAGACACAACAGATAAAATTCAATGGCATCGCTTCTGAACAGTAAATAGCCCACAAGAAGATTTAAGGGAAAGGTTGGCTAACCCTAGACATTTGAATGTAAGTTGTAATAAACATGGTTATTTCCTCTTTTTGCACTTTAATAATGACTTAACCAATGAAGGTGTACAACCCTATTTCAATATATTTCAGTTTAACACAATCAATATGTTACAAGTTGGAGCTCCTATTTAAACCCCCTCCTTATAAAACTACCAGTAAAAGCAGCTTACACACCCACCCCCTCCCAATAAAACTACCCATAGAGCAGATAACACCCCTCCCCCTCCCTATAAAACTACCCAGTAAAGCAGCTTAACATCCACCCCCCCATATAAAACTACCCAGTAGAAGCAGCTAAACACACACCCCCTGCCATAAAACTACACGGAAAGCAGCTAAACACCCACCCTGTCCCATAAAACTACATAGTAGAAGCACCTAAACCCCCACCCCCTCCCTATAAAACTACCATAGAACCCTAACATCCCCAATCCCCTCCCTAAACACCTGCTACCACATAAGAAGCACCTAACACCCACCACCCCCTCGCTATAAAACTACCCATGAAGCACCTAAAAACCACACCTAAAAAAACACCCTCGCTATAAACCTACCCAGTAGAAGCACTAAACACCACACCCCCCCTCGCTATAATACTACCCAGTAGAACACTAAACTGTTTGGTCCTCACCCCTAGCTTTTTATCTTTTAAGTTGAGTTCACTGGTTCGGTTCACCCCCACCTGTTTACGTCCAGGGTCTGACCAATTAAAATGTATTGTACAGAAAATGTCTTCCCATTTGCTGGTTCCCTCCTAGTGTGGAGGCAGACCAAGACGGACAGGCATCTCAACTTTGAACGCAACATTGCTGTCGATTAAAGTGAGCTTAGGGGTGATGCCTTTTGGGTGGTGGGTGGGGGGAAGGTGTTTACAGTTTCTGACGGTATGAGTGGTCCTTAAAGAATGAAAGATCATCAGGGATCTTAGGATCAGTAATGGGTACGGTAATAATGCCAACAGATTCTTGTACAAGTTATTCTGCATTGAGAAAGCTGGTGGATGACTAGCGAAACGTCTTCTAGAACTAAACTTCAAGTCCAGTTGATCTAACTGAATACAAAAGATATATGACCTGGATGAATGAGAACATTCACGAACATATCTATGCAGTAATACTGTAATAATAATTGCATTACTAATCATAGGTGCAACATGCCTTTTAATGGTTACCTTACAGGAAGATGGTTGGTAGATCATCCATTTAGCATAGGAGAGTATAAAATATGGTATATGACTTGTGACTACATTGCAGTTCAATCAATTTACACACACAGTGAGTAGACTGATGCTTATATAAATACTTTAAAGAACTGTAAAGAGAGATGTAAGACGGGCCTGCTTGTAAAAGAGCATGAAGAAATGGGAGAGGAAGGGGAAAACCTTTTGAAGGAAGAGGGATGGGGAGATTTTGCCACATAACAGATTAGCCCTACACCTGGCAGTGTCATTTACTATTATTTGTAAATGAAGAAGTGATCGTGTCCTTTAAACTAAACATATAATAACCTTAAATCCCAATGCAATGCTGAAGAATTTGTCAAACAGCTTTGTTCAATGAAGCTCGATAAATAAATTCCCTCAGTGGTTAATTTAGTATCAAAGAAATGTACAAACATATTATCAGCATAAATAAAGTAGAGGAGGAAACCCCCAATATGGAAAAGAACACAGTCCGTGTAATTTACCAAGACAGCATTATTAATGTTCACCGATTCTCCCAGCTGTCTCCAGGCGAGATCTATACCTTCTATTGCTTAATTGTTCTTTTTAGCAATAGAAAGTTTAATAATTGTTCCTGCGAGATAAAAATCAAATTGCAGTGCTGAGTTGGTCAAAGCAGTCGCAGAAATATGGATTCATCTTCATCAATATTTATCTGTTTTTCACTGGTGTGACAATTTATTTTCATTATTTGCTCACTGCTGATTGCTTATTGTTACAATGCTATCCGTGAAAGCAATCATCTCTTTGGATCAACCTTCATTTTACCTTGAAGAGGCTCTGCCTTTTTCCTGTGAATTCTATGCTCACCAGTAGATTTTGTTATACATTAAAAAAGTAGAGATCGACACAAACCACATACACTTTGTTTAAGGAGGCTACTGCCCCTTCCTAAGGTGTAGACTCCCAATACATCATTTATATGGTGTGTGGAATAAAACTTGCATAAATGCAATAAGTGTGACACTTTTTACATTAAAGGGCATGTCCACCCCCACAACGAAAATTTGCCCCACTGCTGGCCCCAATATGTTGTGTTAAAAAATCCTTACCTTACTACTCTGCTCCATATGGTTGTCCTGCATTGGCTGCTGAAAGTCCAGAAAAGTGAAAAGTAGGAGCCTATCTGTGTGTCATCCAGTGCCTGCTATTTCCTGGTCCTCTTAGAGGACTCAGGCATGCACAGTGGGGCTCTCCTTACTTCCTCCCTCCCCCTTGGCGCTGCATCTGCCTATAAAAACATAATAAAAAAAGCATCTTACAATGTAGGGCAAACCCCTCCAACCCTAAATGGTAGCTTTAAAAGTAGTTTAAAATTAGCACCAAATTGAACTTTCCCAGCTTCATTCCCTGTACTCATTCCCTCGACACACATCAGAGATTGGCTGACTCTCAGGCAATCACAGACAAAGCTGCCGGTCAGGCCCCTTCTGCTGTTCTGTGCCTGGATATAGCATTAGCATAAGGGGCTGAGAGCGAGGGAATGAAGGTAGGTAAGAACATTTTGGGGCAGATTTAAACTTTTAAGCTAGTGTTTAGGGCTGAATTATATGTTTTTTTTTAATTTGGGGTGGGTGAGATACCATTTAAAAACAAAAACCTGGTAACTTCTCAGTTACCTGCTTTAAATTCCAAACAATGCATTCAGCACATTATTAGATGCATTACTAACCAGATATTTAAGGATAATTATTGCTCCAATAACTGGCAGAGGAAGCTAGCTCCTCCCTCCATGCAGTCACATGTTTGACTGCTCTACCCCCTGCTGCCTCCTCTGCACATGCTCAAGTTCCTAAAGCTCATTGAGCAGGGTGGGGGAGGTTACAATCTTAGCTAGAAAAGGAGAGAAAGGGGCAATAACTATCATTAAATATCTGAATAGAAAGGTGTATAATAATGTGCTACACATAGTATTTGGGTTTGGGGACAAAACTTTAATATCACTACAGAAACTAGAAACTGGATTGGGTATACTTATTAAAACAGAAAGAGGACAGTGTTCATGGGTAATAAACTTCTCCTTATGTTGGCAGTATAAAGTTGTTATCATTCTTTCAGTCCAAGAAGATTTATCCTGTATCCAGTTTAAGCTGTTACAATTATGTCTCGCTAGACAGAAACCTTTGCAGTATATGTTAGTACATCGCTAAACACAATTGTTTACATCAGACATTTATCACAAGTTACTTAAGCAGAGATCTGTTGAATTAGAGTACTTTGGATATGTTTCATTAGGGGAGGTGAACAGGGCGACGCTATATCGTCCGCTTTCTGGACAAATTGGTGTAAAACCCACAGTACCCACAATAGGGGTATTGCATTGTTAATACAAAATGGCGCAGGCCCGTAAAAATGTTATTATCGTGGGTTTAGCAGATAATGGCTTATATAAATCTTCCCACAGATTTATTGGTTCATACATAAATTACTTTCATTGTAATCTTTTTGGGACAGAGCACATTATATATGGGTTAACTAATTGCCACAAAGTTGTGTCCAGTGTTACACTGTGTAAGACAATAAATCGATACTTACATACTTACATAAATATTGGTAAATAGAATTTCCTTTCTTCCTATTGGTACAATGAACTGGTTAAATTCCTACAGTGATAAATCCTTGACTGCTTGGACTTATTATGCCCTGATAACTACCTACCCAACTAGGGAACAATATCCTATATATTGCACATCTGGTGTACATGTAATTCTGGATTTTATCTGATCTTGATGACCATAAGGGGAAAGTTTAGAGGTTTTTCTCTCCCTAATTGGCTGTTAACATTGAGTACCTGTGCCAAAAATAGGACAATTAAATCAGACACACACACTACTCTTCTTTTAATAGGGGATTTTATATCAGTTTTCAGTAAATTGTCATCTTCCAAACCACTCCGATATTTCAACATAGTACAGTATATTTTACAAATCTGTACACAGCAGAAACACCAACCTTTGAACAGAACCTGTTGTTTGCAGGTCTTGTTTTGGGGAGCCTTGGGAAATTTTCCGTTTGCTTAGTGCTTACTGCTCCGAATCTCAAGTTGGTGGAATCTCTGTTCTGTTTCTCTAAGGGGAGTAAAGGAACAAGTTGCAAAGTCTGATTCCTCATGGTAGACATCACTATATAACTTTACCTTCAACAACTCACTTTATTACCCGTACATGCAGAAAGAAGACTTTATGAACAGTCTAAAAAGTATTAAGCTTCATATTTGCCAAAAAACTATTTCCACAAGAGTTTGTCACTGCTGTCAGTTACCAATGATGTTTGGATGGAAAATGCAACATTTAGAAAAACAGATGGATAGATATATCTACACACCTCTGCAATGTGGCAGGTTTTGTTTGTTAATAAAAAAGAAACCAAGATAAATCCTGTCCAGACTTATTTGAGCTTTATTGCATAATTGTCATCTAGAAGTAGACAGCAAATCAGAAATAGTTTAGTAAAACAAAGGAAAAAAAATCATTCCAAGACCAGCCTACATTAGTTTGCATATACCCTATAATAACCAAGGATGGAGCTGCATTTAGAATCAGATAATCCCCTTAAGTCTCATTTTAAATAGAAGTCAGTATGCACTTGGCAGAAATTAAAGTTGCTCTGATTGAGCTCAGATAACAGTTTAGCTGGTTTTGTGAATGGGCCCGCGTTCCTTAAAAACAATTACTCATTACTAAAAGGTATAAGGTATATTGGGAAAGGGGTACAAAACTATCCAAAGGGTCATTGAGAACATTTATCAACACGTAGAGAAAATATGGCTCAAAAAGTGGTCAAGAACAACTGGTCAAGAAGGAGATTAGGAGGATTTGGCAACATTACAAAAACTAGTGGATTACAGTACTCGTAAGTATCAGTTAAGCCAGTCCATTTATGTGACAGCAATAAGTTGTATTCTTTATATGACTTGGTTGTGAGGTAGGGAAGCAAGAAAAAAGTCTTAACTCACAAAGAAAACATCCAAGCCTGGCTAAACTTTGCAAGAGGTATCCAACCTCCACAACCATGCAGAAAAAAGTATTGTTGCCAAAAATACCACAGCATATCATCAAACGATCACCATAACCACAGTAAAGCATGGTGAAGCATTTCAGCTGGAAATGAGCTTTAGTTATGATTGTTGAAATCATAAATCACTCCGATTATTAGTTTACTTTGTTACAAACCCTTCAAATCTCTGGTAGGAAATAGTGATGATCTGAACTCGAATCTGAACCTGAGTTTGGGTCAAACTTTATGAGTTCGTATGAACTCAAAACTATCTGAACTATACGAATAACTAGTTAGTGATTTCGGTCACTAACTAGTGATTAGGTAACCCTTGAATGTAGCATTCGATTTCAGTAACCCTCTAATGAAGCCTTCAATTTCGGTAACTCTCGAAGTTATCGTTCGGTAAACCTCAAAGGCCATAACACTCGAATGTAGCATGCAGAAAACCTGACAATTACCTGATCGTGGGGGAAGGAAGTATTTAAAGGGAAACTGAAAAAAAATTATTTGCCTTTATCCATTTCTATATTTTTAATGCTGTCAGGATCTGACCTTTTTTGCTCTGTGTTCCCTGTCACTAGATCTCCTCATGTCCTGTGTCAGCTCACTCCTAGTTAGTGTGCATGTCTTCTCTCTATGTATCCACCCCTCCCCAAAATCGAGGCACATTTGGAGTATGGAGCATGTGCAGTGGAGATGATCTGTGCCCCCCTACAGCCAATAGCATTCACCCAGTGATTTTGTGTTATAGTGAAAGTAAAACTGCTTTGCTATGGGAAGGTAAGCAGCACTGGGAGCTGTAATCACTGCTTGAATCAAGGTAGATTTTCTTTTAGCTGTAGGAGTGTGAAAGTGTGTGTGTTTGGGGGGGGGCGTTTGTAATTGATTTCTTTAGTACAGTGCTACATTGGGACTTCACAAACACAGACAGCAGCAAACTGGAGGATTGGGTTTATCTGCACAAAAAGAGCACAGAGTAACAGATAATGCTTATTCCCTTTCCTGATCTTAATGCTGAATCAATTAGCCATGCAGTGACAGAGAAATAAGCATTACTTTAATAGAATGGATAGTTTTACATGTAGTGTGCCAGGGGGAGGGGATGGGTGATTGACAGTTCTTTACTGACTAGCTTTGCCCCGCCCCCTTTGAAAAGTAAAACTCCCAGAGCTAAAAAAAAAAAAAACAAGGGATAGGAAGGTCCAGAGAAGGAAAAAAAACAGATTTAAGATTGGTGGTAATTAATCCTAATTACTGTGTGATTAAGTTAAAAATTATTTGCCCCAGTTTACATGTCCTTTAAATAGGTTTTGGTGATATGGACATGTTCCCAGACCATTTCCAAGGTGCCACAGCCATTTACAGTAAGTTAACATTGTTATTTTTTCTGTATTACTTCCAAACTTTTCAAACTATAACTTCCCATTGACTTAATGGGTTTGTTTTCGAACTATAGAACTTCCGAACTTTTACTGAAATAAACGAGCGATGGTGTACATCTTATTTGTTTAGGGTAAACGCCCAAACATAATTTGCCCCAAAATGTGGAAATTTTGCGATATCCCCTTAATAGTTACTATGTTGCACAACAATAACCCCTTCATTAAAAGTACTGCAATCAACCAAATTGAATTTACATTTGTTTGTTCTTAACTTACACTGCACCATAGACATATGTATAGCTATATTACAGCCCGACCTACTATATACGCCTTGCTACACAGGTATGGATCCTGAGTATAGTGTTGCAATTTTTTTATTTACTATCTCTAAACAGATCAATAGGTTGAAATATATAGATTTGTCAGACACGACCATGAAACAAGAAACATGGCAACTATTGCAAAAAGTATATTTGGTACGTGTTTGAGTTGCCTATAGGGACTGCAAACACTTTACGTTCTACCACTGACCAAAATACCCATGACATGTGTGGGCTGCAAGGGAGAAATTAAGGAATAGTTCACTTGCATTGAAGTTATTTTTTAACATTCTATTAACCATAATTGCTTTGCTATTTCCCAGGATCAGAATTTTCTGTAATCGTATATCTTTAATGTGTAAGACATTGTATGATAATTGTATCTCCAAAGGAAACCAAAAAAACTATTTAACTCAATAGTCGCTACAGGCAGAAATGTGATGTTAATAATAATGGTGCGGGATTGTAATCAGAGATGGACGAACTTACTGAAGTTTGGTTCATTTCCGAAGAACTGAAGTGAAAGTTTGGAAGTTTGAAAACAACCCATTAAAGTCAATGGGGAGATAATAGTTCGAAGTTTGGATAAATGGCAACTTACTGTAAATGGCTGTGGCACCTGGGAAATAAAATTAAAAAAAATAAATAAAAATACCCTTGCGGAAATATGTTTTAAGATCAATTTTAAAAAAAAATTCCTTCTCAAATGGAAAATATTTCAGATAAATGTTTTAATCAGAATTTTTTTTAAAATAAAATGTTTTGCATTTTATAAGAAAGATGTACAGTCGTAGAGTTAAACATTCAACACAAGAAGAAAATATGTCTCATCTACTAATTAGAACGGCAAGATTTAATTAAAGGCCACAATCAACCAATTAATCATTTTTGCCAATAGTCCTCATTTACACTGGTTGTCTGTAGAAACAATACTTAGAGGAAACTGTAACTGACCAAAATAACTAAAACTAAAAGCCTAAAAAAATAAATAAATAGGTGCTTTGAAAAAGGAATGAACAGGGGGGGGGGTGTTTCATGTAATTATTGTTAATTGCCAAGTTGCCAAGAGTTAATTTAATAGCCCTATTTCTCTTTAAAAAACAATTTCACTTCTAGAACTTCTCCAATTTCCTATTTTACCAAATGCAATACCTCAATATTTGAACCGCACTAAAGTTCTAAGGCACTTCCATTACCATAACTGAAATACATTGATGATAGTTTATTATATTACATATACATACGTAATTATATTCGTAAGATGTTCTTGGTGGTCACTTGGTGGGCTAAAGTCATTCATAATAAAAAAAAAAAAACAGAATTTTTTTTTTTTTTTTAAATATTGCCGCAATAAAATGGGGAAGCTGATCAGATCCTCAATAATTAGTTCTCAAAAGCATTTAAGGAAGGCGTAATGGAAACTTCAATCCTTTATAAAAAATATACATGTTAAACCCATTAACTGCATTGTATTTTTTATATATATATATTTAATCTCTAATGACTGAATGGCTACATTCAAGGGTTACGGCCAATTTGAGAGTTCGGAACGATACTTTCTAGAGTTACGAACTATAATTAGAGGCCTAAAGAAATTGACCATTACATCTGAGGGTCACCGAAATTGAACATTACATTTGAGGGTTGCCAGACGATACATTCGAGGGTTACTGAAATCGAACAATACATTCGAGAGTTACCGAAATCCGCGATACATTCAAGGGTTACTAAAGGCTACATTTGAGGGTTATCGAATTCGAACGATACATTCAAGGGTTCAAGGGTTACCAAAATCGACCACTACATTAGAGGGTTACCAAAATTGGCTGCTACATTTAAAGGTTAGTGAACATTGCATTTGAGGGTTAACGAAATCAACCGCTACATTTGAGGGTTACCAAAATCGACCACTACATATGAGGGCTCCCAAATGATTTACTGAAATGGAGGTTACATTTGAGGGTTACTGAAATCGAAGGCTACATTCGAGGGTTTCGAAATTGAAGGCTACATTCGAGGGTTATCGAAATCGAAGGCTACATTCGGGTGTTACTGAAATCGAAGGATCCAAACTAGTTCAGATAGACTCAGATAGTTTGAATTCATCCGAACTCATGAAGTTCAGCCAGAACTGGGGTTTGTGTTTGGGTCCATCACTAATTGTCTTTAGATGCATTTGTTATCATGTTATTACCTTTCAAATGTTAGATGCCTACTCTTTATTTTTGACATCTTCCATTCTTGCCACAAATACTCTTCCACTGGTTTTGCCATAGTGGAACTATCTTCTGAGAAAAGCCTTAAATGTTAGTGAGTAAAATAAAGGACTTAAAATATGTCAGCAAACACATTTTTCAGCTCCAATCATTTTATAAAGACAAGGACCAGAAATAACTTAATCTGTATAAACAACAACAATATCATTCAGCTATACAAAGTAGAGAAATATACCACTCAAATAAAGAACAGATTGGGTTGTGGTCATCGTAGTGATTGTACCCTCAATTCCTGTCCTTTTCCAAGTCCTATAACATCTCTCTTCCCAGTAAAATCATATTTATATTTTCTAAATATAAATATAAAGCTTTATTAAGAGAGTTTAGAGAGAGTTTAGCCAATAAAGCTCTGGAAATGGTTGGGCAGATCTTATTTTCTCTTTAACCAAAGTTGCCAATATGCAAATGTATATATTAAGCATGTTTACCACATCCATGGATTTTTTTTTCTATAAAACCTGGACCCACCTAAACCTTAGGATTGCAATACTTACCTTGATCCCGAGCATCATTTAAAACGCTGCTGATTTCAGATCAGAGTTACAGCAAACTGAGAAAATATAGAATTCATTTAGAACGCTGCTGATTTCAGATCAGAGTTACAGCAAACTGAGAAAATATAGAATTCATTTAGAACGCTGCTGATTTCAGATCAGAGTGATACAGCAAACTGAGAAATTATAGAATTAATTTATAACGCTGCTGATTTCAGATCAGAGTGATACAGCAAACTGAGAAATATAAGAATTCATTTAGAACGCTGCTGATTTCAGATCAGAGTGATACAGCAAACTGAGAAAATAGAATTCATTTAGAACGCTGCTGATTTCAGATCGAGGAATACAGCAAACTGGAGAAAATATAGAATTCATTTAGAACGCTGCAGATTTCAGATCAGAGTGATACAGCAAACTGAGAAATTATAGAATTCATTTAGAACGCTGCTGATTTCAGATCAGAGTGATACAGCAAACTGAGAAATTATAGAATTCATTTAGAACGCTGTTGATTTCAGATCAGAGTGATATAGCAAACTGAGAAATTATAGAATTCATTTAGAACGCTGCTGATTTCAGATCAGTGATACAGCAAACTGAGAAATTATAGAATTCATTTAGAATGTTGCTGATTTCCCATCAGATTGATACAGCAAACTGCAAAATTATAGAATTCATTTAGAATGTTGTTGATTTCAGATCAGAGTGATACAGCAAACTGAGAAATTATAGAATTCATTTAGAATGTTGCTGATTTCACATCAGAGTGATATAGCAAACTGCAAAATTATAGAATTTATTTAGAATGTTGCTGATTTCAGATCAGAGTGATACAGCAAACTGAGAAATTATATAATTCATTTAGAACGCTGCTGATTTCAGATCAGAGTGATACAGCAAACGAGAAATTATAGAATTCATTTAGAACGCTGCTGATTCAGATCGGAGTGATACAGCAAACTGAGAAATTATAGAACTCAATTAGACTAATTGAATTAGACCAATTAACTAGTAATTCAAGCTATATCCCAGAATGGTGATTTAAGAAGATTTCTATATCTCTCACAAGTATCTGTCCTCTTTGTCAGTACAGTCTGTTTTTTTTTTCCTTTAAGGAGTAATTTATTTCTGAGCTTTTTGTGAAAATTCTCTTATACATTTATGGTTCTTTGTAAAAAAAACTATTTCGGATTAATTAAGGCAAATTGGGGTTTGCAAAAACTTTAGTAAATATTAAGTGGCTTGGGCCCTTGGTCAAAACTATTACTTCTGAGAAATTAAAATTCTGTCCAGATGTGACTTATAGTCTGGGATCATTAATATTAAAGTCAGCAATGCACAACAATACTATCAATTACATTAGAATCTTGCTAAACTGTGACTTTCAAATCGATATAGTCAACATAAATAAAAATAGGCTGAGAAATTGGCTCAGTGGTTTGGTTAAATGGAAAAGAAAACAATGTACATGTGTAAGTTATTTCATTTCTTTACAATGTAAAATGGGATTTTACACGTTTGTATCGTACTTATGAAATAATAGAATATTGCTCACACAGTAAAAACTGCAGTTGTGTAAAATGTTTGTATGTAGAAATAGGACCTTAAAGGGCAAGTAAAACATCTGAGCAACACTGAATCATAAGGCAGAGCTACTTGACATAAAAAAAGTTATTTGTGTTTCACTAACCTTTCTAACGTGGGGCTTTATTTCCCAGCATTCCAGTATTCACAGTTTTGTCACTGACTACTGTGTTTCTTCAACCATGCCCAGTGCTAATAAGTGCAGGAACTGGTTACAGCGGTTTGCCCGCTAGTAGTATCAAGTCAGTTCTGTTGCAGTCCAGATTAGGCAAGCGAGCATTTGATTGAGGTAAAGAGGATGGCCAGACAGTGCACATACACACCACACAACTATGTTATTCAGTTCTTTAGATGGTCACATTTGAATGCCATTTACGGACTGGTATTTTACAGTTTATTGGTATCATGGGGGGGTATATTATGGAGAATAAAATGCTGTGACCCTTACCTTAGGACTACAGAGGGGATGTTCCACTCACCAGTAGAGATGGACTAGAACTCAAACCAAGTTCGAGCCGAACTATTCGAATTCGAACGAATTTGGACTTCTCAAACTATCCCGGACCCGGATTTTCAATATTTTCGGACTTTCGATAAATATCGAATGTTCGACCGTTCGAATATGTGAGTAAAATGCCTATTATACCTAGACGCGAGCATCGAATCTGCAAGTAAAGTGTCCATTAAAACCTATACGCAAGCATCGAATCCGCAAATAAAATGTCCATGGTATCTAGGTGCGAACGTGCGCATCGAATCCGCGAGTAAAGTGTCCATTAAAACCTATACGCAAGCATCGAATCCGCAAATAAAATGTCCATGGTATCTAGGTGCGAACGCGCGCATCGAATCCGCGAGTAAAGTGTCCATTAAATCCTATACGCGAGCATCGAATCTGTGAGTAAAATGTCCATGGTATCTAGGCGTGAACATCAAATCCGCGAGTGAAATACGCTGGAAGTGTAAAGTGTCCTTAAAACCTATACAGCGAGCATCGAATCCGCGAGTAAAATGTCCATGGTATCTAGGCGTGAACATCAAATCCGCGAGTAAAGTTGCCATTAAAACCTATACGCAAGCACGAATCCGCGAATAAAAGTCCAGTATATAGGTACGAACACGCGCACGAATCCGCGAGTAAAGTGTCCATTAAAGCCTATACAGAGCATCGAATCCGCAAGTAAAAATGTCCATGGTAACTAGGATGACATCGAATCCGCGAGTAAAGTGTCCATTAAAACCTATGCACGGCATCAACAACGCGAGTAAAATGTCCATGATACCTAGGCGCGAACATCGAATCCGTGAGTAAAGTGTCCATTAAAACCTATATGCGAGCATCGAATCCACGAGTAAAATGACATGATACCTAGGCGCGAACATCGAATCCGTGAGTAAAGTGTCCATAAAACCTATATGCGAGCATCGAATCACGAGTAAAATGTACATGATACCTAGGCGCGAACATCGAATGTTCAAATGCAAGAACTCGAAAATAGCGTGATGAGAGTAAAAATGATTTTTCTAATGTCCTGGATATTCAAACATGTTCCCCAGACCATTTCCCAGATCCCACAGCCATTTACATTAAGTTACCATAATATTTTATTTGTATTTCATAGACATTTTGAACTATTTGACCCCATTGACCTTAATGGGTCCGTTTTCGAACTTTCGAACTTTCCATATCGAAAGTTCGGCCATCTCTACTCACCAGATGTTTGCAAACTACAACTCCAAGCATTCATCTGGAGGGCTGCTAGCTTCCAAAGAGAAAAGAAAAATGGGCCAGATACTACAAAAGTGTCCAGCAGTCACTTCCTCATCTCCCCTTAATACGAATGATGCTGAGTATCTCATAGCGAAACCTCTCTCTAACTGCCTGAAAATTTAGAAAAATTAGACATTCGGAGCTCAGTGAGTGAGTTAGGGGGTATAAAAGGATGTTATTGAAGTGTTTGTATAATTAACCGTGAACATCAAATCCGCGAGTAAAGTGTCCATTAAAACCTATACGCAAGCACATCGAATCCGCGAATAAAATGTCCATGGTATCTAGGTACGAACACGCGCATCGAATCCGCGAGTAAAGTGTCCATTAAAGCCTATACACGAGCATCGAATCCGCAAGTAAAATGTCCATGGTAACTAGGCATGAACATCGAATCCGCGAGTAAAGTGTCCATTAAAACCTATGCACGAGCATCAAATCCGCGAGTAAAATGTCCATGATACCTAGGCGCGAACATCGAATCCGTGAGTAAAGTGTCCATTAAAACCTATATGCGAGCATCGAATCCACGAGTAAAATGTACATGATACCTAGGCGCGAACATCGAATCCGTGAGTAAAGTGTCCATAAAAACCTATATGCGAGCATCGAATCCACGAGTAAAATGTACATGATACCTAGGCGCGAACATCGAATGTTCAAATGCAAGAACTCGAAAATAGCGTGAGTGAGAGTAAAAATGATTTTTCTAATGTCCTGGATATTCAAACATGTTCCCCAGACCATTTCCCAGATCCCACAGCCATTTACATTAAGTTACCATTAATATTTTATTTGTATTTCATTAGAACATTTTGAACTATTTGACTCCCATTGACCTTAATGGGTCCGTTTTCGAACTTTCGAACTTTCCATATCGAAAGTTCGGCCATCTCTACTCACCAGATGTTTGCAAACTACAACTCCAAGCATTCATCTGGAGGGCTGCTAGCTTCCAAAGAGAAAAGAAAATGGGCCAGATACTACAAAAGTGTCCAGCCAGTCACTTCCTCATCTCCCCTTAATACAGAATGATGCTGAGTATCTCATAGCAGAACCTCTCTCTAACTGCCTGAAAATTTAGAAAAATTAGACATTCTGGAGCTCAGTGAGTGAGTTAGAGGGGTATAAAAGGATGTTATTGAAGTGTTTGTAAATTACATTTGTTTCTCAGGAGCCTATAATCTGGTAGAAAGTTAAGTGATACACTAAATGAATCAGTTAATTCTGAGCATTAAAGCTCGTACACACTTGCGATCGTAGCAGGCAGATGCCAACGAAAGCCTGTATTGGGCCATAATCATACATGAACGGTCAATCAGTCAGGCCTCATTCATTAATCCGCCGAGTCAGACCACCAATGGCCCCTCATTTCTCAACGATAACCTGCAGGATTGCACTTTAGTCTCATTGTTTGACTGTGCCCACTGAAATATCTGGGTCTTAGACAAGAGTCTAGATTGTCCATGTTGGAATCTGATGCATTGGTGGCATTTGGCAGCAATTATCTTTGTTTTGTCAGATTGGCTGAGCTTAATTAGCCAATCATATGAAAATGAAGAAGAATACAACCTTTGCCTGGGCCATCTGGGCAGGACAGTGAAACAGAGCGGTACAAGGCAAGTTCCTTAAAACACCATTACAGAACAGTAGTATTCTCTATTGTGAAGCAAATAACTTACAATACAATGAAGAGACTGTCACGCATGACATCGCTGGAGGTTCATAGCCTGGTGTCATTCAGTGATACTGTGTTTTAATTGTCATTTTTTCAACCATGGAAAGATGTTTTCTTTTGGCTGTATCCATAACCAGACACAGACCACATGGTTAGTAAGTTTCTCACTTGTGCTACTAACTAATCGCTGAAAGGATTAGCTCTAAAAGACAGCCTCTAAATTACATGTGCACATAAATTCCTTTAAACGGGCAGTTTAAAGGACAACTTAACCAAAATTAACAACTTAACCAAAATTACTGAGAGTCAGCCAATCACAGACACGGCTGCCGGTTAGCAGAGGGAACAAGGTAAGTAAGTACATTTAGGTGCTGATTCTAAACTTTTAAAGCTGGTGTTTAGGGTTGGATGCAGGTCCCCAACATTATATGAGCTTTAACCTTTTTTTTTTTAATAAAGCCAGAGTCCTCAAGGAAGACAAGGAAGAGGCAGGCACCTTGACACACAGAGAGGTTCATACTGTTCAGTTTCCAGGACTTTCATAGGGAGCACTACACAGTGGGGCCAGCAGTTGGTAAACTTTCAGTTGGGGGTGGGGGGTGGGCATGACCTTTAAGTATCCCTTCCCTCCAAATCTGTATGGAGGTTGGATCATGTATTCCTACCTCCAGTTTTGGGTAACTGTGGTCTCGATACAAGTTCCCACTATTAAAAAAGAGCACACTCCTACATTTAAAATGACTCAGGGATCATGCTTCCTGCTCAAACAGTGAGCTGTGACATCACCAGCAGGCCCATGGCCTAAACATGCCCACTTGTATCCTATTGGGACAGAGTATCATCAGCTGCTAAGGTGTCCATTACCAGAGGAAAGCACAAATCTTGAATGCAAGCCTGTTACTAGCTTCAGAAAATATATATTTTTGGGGGGCTTAAGACTCACATGCCTGTCACATAGACAAAGAGACATTGCAGAGTAGGAAGCGAGATTTTGGATGAACAACAGCTAGAAACATCATCCTAGGCTCATTTGAAAGGTATGAGAGAGTTGTTATCAAGACAGTTCTTTTTTAATATTCATTTAATTCTAGGGATGTAGAGGGAATGACATTTTAGTCTTATTTTTCAATTCCTTATACTAATATTCCTAATACTTGAGATCCTTCAGTGCTATTTGTGATCTAGAAGGTCTGCTGCATTCCCATAAAGATACTAGTTTGCATGGCACAAACACTTAATATACAAAATGGAATAGTTAAACGTGCTGAGCTACAAATACACTGTTATTCATTTATTAATCATATAGGATATTAATCTTTATTTCTGTCTCACCCAGCACTGCAGTTTGTACATATTATATTTGTATGTGCACAGAAACCCTTTCGTTATCAGTAATATCAGGCTCACACCAGCATGTAGTAATTGGCATTCCAACAGCAGCAAACAAACAGTTAATAAAGCCAGTGATTAAGTAATTTCCTTATTAATTATATAGGATATTAATCTTTATATCTGCCTTACTCAGCACTGCAGAAGTGTTCCTTCTGGCCAAGCAGACCACTAATGAAATCCCTGGGGAATTACCTTACCCAAACGCCCAGTTTATTCTGATTTTCTGCTTTAAAAAAAAACCCAAAACACTCTCCCTTTTTAAACATTTTTAAAGATCTATTTTCTTCTATTCTTCATCAAGCCCAGCCAGAAATCACAAGACACATTATAACCTTTGAATTTAAATGAGGTACTTAAAAGGACATAGTAAATACAAGCCAGGCAATAATCATAAGAATCATTCATGACATCTGAGTTCAATTATTTGCAATGTCTCATTTGTCTTCAACAGGGAAAGAATTTCTCTTGAGAACGGACACAAATGAGCTGTAGAACCTACCATTCAATAGACTAGCAGTTTTCTGTTCCTTTCTTCACTCCTGAGTATACTTTCCCAGACATAAGCACTAGAAAATGGCCGATTGCTAATTGGTTTTGGAAAGTAAAAACATTTCATATAGATAGCAGAGCACAACCGTTTAAACCCAAGGAGAACTGAGCTATGAAATCATTGGAACCATCTACCAAAGCTATAATTCAGTATTTTCTTAATTTACACGGTAAAGTTACCGATAATAGGGTACAACTATAAATAAAAGAGTAATAATAATAAACAATTCTTTAATTAGAGCTTATCTTTATGTGGCATGTAGGAATATCTACTGTACAATTACCTGTCTCTACATAGGTGGATAACCCACTATTTATAATACCTCATCAGAAATGGGAACCCTTTTTCTAAAAATGGCTGCCAGTTTAGTTGGTTGGTCTCCAAGTTATGAAATTTCCAATGATTCTGCCTGCTTGGTTGCCATGCAAAGAAAATATAGGTGCTAGGAATTTGATTGGAGGAAGAAAAGAAAGATGGAACAGTACTATCCTCTTAAACATGAAATAATATTAAAGTAGCTACACAATTAGTGTAACTGGATAAAAAAAGGAAAGCTGTTGAGTCATTATAAAATGGCAGAAGCCATTATTAAGAAAACCAACTGTAGGAAATGTAGAAAGAAGTATCATGAAGGGATCAATTGGGTTAGGGAGAGATAAGGTTAGACCTCCCTTTTTGATAAGAGCCCTTTAGTTACCACATTACACAAGCTAAGAGCAGTAAACACTTGTGTAATGCTGTGAAAGCCTCTTATCATGTATAGCATTTACTTAGAGCTACCATGGAAATTACTCCCTTATTTGCCAGGACATATAGCAGCACTGTATAGACTAATATTCACCTAATATTATATAGGACAATCGTGACTCCAATAGGTTGTGGCAGGATAGGACAACCCATTCATTTTGCAGAAATGAAATATTTGAGGTCTTGGGGCCATGTTTATAAAACGACCGTTTTTACGATATCGATCGTAATCCTATGATATGGTTATCGTAAATCTACGGTACTGATATCGTAAAATACACATCGTTATCATAAAATACAGATCGTTTTCTCAGAATAACGGTCGTTATCGTAGAATAATGATTGTTATTGTAGAATAACGGTCATTACCGTTGAATCATTAAATAACAATCTGTATTTTACGATATCGGTATGGTAGATTTACGGTAGCGATATCGTAGGATTACAGTCGATATCGTAAAATAACGGTCCATATCGTAGAACACCGATCATTACTTTGACGATAACGATGTTTTATCAATATGGCCCTTCGTTCTCTTTTGTCCTATACTATGCTTGTGGCTGGCTTTTTAGTTATATATATCTCTATTTTTTAAAATGTATACATGTCCCTCACCAAACACAATACATGTTTTTTGGCAACTTATTGAGATAAAAAAAGATTAGTCAACCTCAATGATAATAAGATTCTGGGGATCACTATTTTGTTCATAACCCTTTATTCCACATCCCATGGGACCAATGTCTCAGCCAATCACTGACAACGATGCCAGTCCAGCCCCTGCACAGAAAGGCACGGAGCAGCAGCAGAAGACAGCCGAGGGAACGAGCGATGGTATGCCTTACATAAACATTTAAACCTTGCGAGGTCAAGGTTTGGGGAGGTGATTAGCCTATATAAGAATTTTAGTTTGGGGGTGAACATTCCCTTTAAGGATATGCTAAATTATTTTTAACTGGTCACTAGCAGATCCAAAGGACACGCATTGTACTAACTAACTTACTTGCTATAGTTCAAGTATGACGAAAGGATGATATCCAAAACAGGACAATATTTTGTAAGGCAAAGCATATTGTTTTGATAATAAGCATATGGCCCAAGAATCAGATGTAATGAGATCATGAAAAGTAAAAAAATCCAAGGAAATCAAAAAGCTAAATCACAAACTACACCACTTTTTAAATGTATCATTCGGTAACCCTCAAATGTAGCCTTTTAGGCAGTAACCCTCAAATGTTATCATTCGGTAACCCTCAAATGTAGCCTTTTATTCAGTAACCCTAAATGTATCATTCGGTAACCTCAAATGTAGCCTTTTATTTCAGTACCCTCAAATGTAGCCTTTTTATTTCAGTAACCCTCAAATGTATTGTTCGGTAACCCTCAAATGTACCTTTTATTTCAGTAACCCTCAAATGTATCGTTCGGTAACCCTCAATGTAGCCTTTTATTTCAGTAACCCTCAAATATATCATTCGGTAACCCTCAAAGTTAGCCTTTTATTTCAGTAACCCTCAATATTATCCTTTTATATTTCAGTAACCCTCAAAGGTATTGTTCGGTAACCCCATGTAGCCTTTTATTTCAGTAACCCTCAAATGTATCATTCGTAACCCTCAAATGTAGCCTTTTATTTCAGTAACCCTCAAATGTATCATTCGGTACCCTCAAATTTAGCCTTTTATTTCAGTAACCCTCAAATGTATCATTCGGTAACCCTCAAATGTAGCCTTTTATTTCAGTAACCCTCAAATGTAGCCTTTTATTTCAGTAACCCTCAAATGTATTGTTCGGTAACCCTCAAATGTAGCCTTTTATTTCAGTAACCCTCAAATGTATCGTTCGGTAACCCTCAAATGTAGCCTTTTATTTCAGTAACCCTCAAATATATCATTCGGTAACCCTCAAATGTAGCCTTTTATTTCAGTAACCCTCAAATGTAGCCTTTTATTTCAGTAACCCTCAAATGTAGCCTTTTATTTCAGTAACCCTCAAAGGTATTGTTCGGTAACCCTCAAATGTAGCCTTTTATTTCAGTAACCCTCAAATGTATCATTCGGTAACCCTCAAATGTAGTCTTTTATTTCAGTAACCCTCAAATGTAGCCTTTTATTTCAGTAACCCTCAAATGCATTGTTCGGTAACCCTCAAATGCATCTGTTGGTAACCCTCAAATGTAGCCTTTTATTTCAGTAACCCTCAAATGCATCGTTCGGTAACCCTCAAATGTAGCCTTTTATTTCAGTAACCCTCAAATAACCTTTTATTTTGGTAACCCTCAAATGTAGCCTTTTATTTTGGTAACCCTCAAATGTAGTTTTATTTCGGTAACCCTCAAATGTAGCCTTTTATTTCGGTAACCCTCAAATGTAGCCTTTTATTTTGGTAACCCTCAAATGTAGCCTTTTATTTCAGTACCCTCAAATATATCATTCGGTAACCCTCAAATTAGCCTTTTATTTCAGTAACCCTCAATTTATCCTTTTATATTTCAGTAACCCTCAAGGTATTGTTCGGTAACCCCAATGTAGCCTTTTATTTCAGTAACCCTCAAATGTATCATTCGTAACCCTCAAATGTAGCCTTTTATTTCAGTAACCCTCAAATGTATCATTCGGTAACCCTCAAATTAGCCTTTTTCAGTAACCCTCAAATGTATCATTCGGTAACCCTCAAATGTAGCCTTTTTTTTCAGTAACCCTCAAAGTAGCCTTTATTTTCAGTAACCCTCAATGTATTGTTCGGTAACCCTCAAATGTAGCCTTTTATTTCAGTAACCCTCAAATGTATCGTTCGGTACCCCTCAAATGTAGCCTTTTATTTACAGTAACCCTCAAATAGTATCATTCGGTAACCCTCAAATGTAGCCTTTTATTTCAGTAACCCTCAAATGTAGCCTTTATTTCATAACCCTCAATGTAGCCTTTTATTTCAGTAACCCTCAAATGTATTGTTCGGTAACCCTCAATGTGCCTTTTATTTCAGTAACCTCAAATGATCATTCGGTAACCCTCAAATGTAGTCTTTTATTTCAGTAAACCCTCAAATGTAGCCTTTTATTTCAGTAACCCTCAAATGCATGTCGGTAACCCTCAAATGCATCTGTTGGTAACCCTCAAATGTAGCCTTTTATTTCAGTAACCCTCAAATCATCGTTCGGTAACCCTCAAATGTACCTTTTATTTCAGTAACCTCAAATAGACCTTTTATTTTTGGTAACCCTCAAATGTAGCCTTTTATTTGGTAACCCTCAATGTAGTTTTATTTCGGTAACCCTCAAATGTAGCCTTTTATTTCGGTAACCCTCAAATGTAGCCTTTTATTTTGGTAACCCTCAAATGTAGCCTTTTATTTCGGTAACCTCAAATGTAGCCTTTTATTTCGGTAACCCTCAAATGTAGCCTTTTATTTCGGTAACCCTCAAATGTAGCCTTTTATTTTGGTAACCCTCAAATGTAGCCTTTTATTTTGGTAACCCTCAAATGTAGCCTTTTATTTCGGTAATCCTCAAATGCATCGTTCTGTAACCCTCAAATGTAGCATTTTATTTCGGTAACCCTCAAATGTAGCCTTTTATTTCGGTAACCCTCAAGTGCATTGTTCGGTAACCCTCAAATGCATCGTTCGGTAACCCTCAAATTTAGTATTTTATTTCGGTAACCCTCAAATGCATCGTTCTGTAACCCTCAAATGTAGCCGTCGATTTCAGTAACCCTTGAATGTATCGCTCGGTAACTCTTAAATGTATTGTTCGGTAAGCCTCCAATCTAATGTTCGATTTCCGATAACCCTCCAATAGACACCCTTGGATTGGAGAGCTGTTTTTTTCTCTCCCAGGATGATGCAGACTGAGCATGCCATAAAAATGTCAGTAGTTTTGATAGAAACGGGAAGTCGGAGATAGGTAAGAAGGGATCAAGCATTAGACAGTTAAGCCTTTACCATCTCGTTCCTTATCAAACCAAAGCCTTCACTATAATTGTCTTGTATTTTAGATCCCAAGAGGGATCAGCTGTTTTCTGGCTATGGAATTTGATTACTGAGAGTTGTTAAAACAGATCTTGCTGTCGAACAATTGGGATTTTGCTGTCTTTAATCTTCTTGTCTTTTGACAAGGATAATGAATGATATTTTGATTTCTGTCCTTGAGATACCATCAAAGCCTAATTTGTGTGAACAAGATATTGGAAAAATACTTTATCAGTACAAGTTGTGCCATTGGATAATGGAAAATTCAATAAATGCCGACAAAGCAACGGGGACAATATTATCTTATTGCACCCACATAAATCAAGACCTTGAAACTGGAAATTATATATATATTATATATTATATAAAGGATTCATATTAGGAAAAATGCAGATAGAAAATGTAATGTGGCCATAACGTTTGGAGATTTCTTTGGACACCATCAGGCCGATGCTATATTTGTGGTTAATTAGTGCAAAACCCACGCTATCTGATGTAATATTGGGCAAGCTTGGGTTTTGAACTTATTTCGTTTGGCAGCGCCATTTTCAAAAACTATATGGTGAAGGCTTAGTTAAGGTTAGCGCAAAAATGTTACACTAATCTTAACACCATTTCTATTTTGGTGTATGGGGCCGATGTACTAATAAAAGCATTGCGGCCTAGGAATCATAACATAAATACCCAACTCTAAATCAGTAGTTCTTTTACTTCTATTGTAAGGACTCTCTCCACCAGGACATGTCTTAAAATAGAATTCATCTTCACTCTTACCACGAGAGTTGTAGCTCACATGGCCTCTAGTGAGTGACTCTTGTAGAGATCCTTCTTGATCTTTTTCAGTGCAAGGTTTATGTTCACACATGAGAATTCACAAGAACACAACAGGTCCGGGTATCTGAACCACATAAATTTCTGACTGTGGCAATTTGATTCAAGATTAGGTAGAGTCTAGGAGAGTTTAGAATCATTGATTTGTTTTCACAGGAATTTTTGTTGACTTTTCCATGAACTTTTCTGCTTTTAAAAACTAGATGCCCACAGTGGGTTAAAATATCTTCAGTATGAAGAATTAGAAAGGAATGTGAGATAATAAGCCAAATTCATTTGTTGCTGACTGATTTTCTAATTATTTTATTCAAGCGAGGTATAAGCCAACAAGCAGGACTTTCTTTCTGTGTCTGGCTTTAATCCATATTAGTCTTTATAGCACCGAGCCAATTCCTCTTGCACTGATGAGAAATAAAAGGTCAAAACAATCATTCATCGGAACACACTGTGGTAATGCCCTATAACCCAAAACGACACTTGTTTTACAGGATGAATAAACACAAACCTTACATGAAATACGGAGGCATAAAAGATGAAATGTGGATCTTTGTTTCTTGGAAATAGTGGAAATATAGATTCATGTCATTATAAGCAGAATGTCTACATGCTAACAAAGGAGGTTCAAACACAACAGACACAACAGATAAAATTCAATGGCATCGCTTCTGAAGCAGTAAATAGCCCACAAGAAGATTTAAGGGAAAGGTTTGCTAAACCCTAGACATTTGAATGTAAGTGTGTAATAAACATGGTTATTTCTCTCTTTTTGCACTTTAATAATGACTTTAACCAATGAAGGTGTACAACCCTATTTCAATATATTTCAGTTTAACACAATCAATATGTTACAAGTTAGGAGCTCCTATTTAAACCCCCTCCTTATAAAACTACCCAGTAAAAGCAGCTTAACACCCACCCCCTCCCAATAAAACTACCCAGTAGAAGCAGATAAACACCCGCTCCCTCCCTATAAAACTACCCAGTAAAAGCAGCTTAACATCCACCCCCTCCATATAAAACTACCCAGTAGAAGCAGCTAAACAACCACCCCCTGCCAATAAAACTACACAGTAGAAGCAGCTAAACACCCACCCTGTCCCTATAAAACTACATAGTAGAAGCACCTAAACACCCACCCCCTCCCTATAAAACTACCCAGTAGAAGCACCTAAACACCCATCCCCTCCCTATAAAACTACCCATTAGAAGCACCTAAACACCCACCCCCTCGCTATAAAACTACCCAGTAGAAGCACCTAAACTGTTTGGTCCTCACCCCTAAGCTTTTTATCTTTTAAGTTGAGTTCACTGGTTCGGTTCACCCCACCCTGTTTACGTCCAGGGTCTGACCAATGTAAACATGTATTGTACAAGAAAATGTCTTCCCATTTGCTGGGTTCCCTTCCTAGTGTGGAGGCAGACCAAGACGGGACAGGCAATCTCAACTTTGAACAGCAACATTGCGTCGATTAAAGGTGAGCTTAGGGGTGATGCCTTTTGGGGGTGGGGGTGGGGGGAAGGTGTTTACAGTTTCTGACGGTATAGTGGTCCTTTAAAGAAATGAAAGATCATCAGGGATCTTAGGATCAGTAATTGTTCTCTATGGTATCAGTAATCTTTTTAAATGGGGATTGTGCAATACTGATGGCCACAAAATGCTTGATGATATTTTCCTGAACCAAACTGTTTTTGCAAAATAAATGACTTTATGTTAAATATATATATATATATATATATATATATATATATATATATTATTTTATTTTATTTTTTCCAACAGATAACAGATGCACTAAATCTTTTTTAAAGGAGAACAAAGACGTTTGAGAGAAAATAATGGCAGTGATCAAGCTCCCTGTCTGTAGAGTCGCACCCTGCTGTGACAGGACCAGCTCCTCCATAATGACGATGGAAAGAGTAACGAGATCCTGGGTGTTGGATCATTAACTTATTTTATTTCAAACCTTGATAAGGGCTAAATAAGATCTGTCCTTGCTGCCTTTACTATATTTTAGATGGTTACACTTATATCTCTCTTAGTTGTAGCTCTGGGGGGTAAGTACAAAAGGGTTTCCCAACCAGCAGGTGGGTGCGTCAGCCATGTCAATACTGAGAGGTATCTGGATTACGGGATATTGCAATGTTAAATTTCACAGTATGGAAGGAGACCACAATAGGGACAAAATCATGTGATCTTTATGAATTGCCTATGCTATTAATTTGTAGTAACCAATCAGATATTCTTATTTTTACTTGGTTACTTCACTTAAATAATATTTGATTGGTTAGTACCTTTTATAGCCTTAGCCCCTGTTTTTTGTTAGACTGATTTTCTCCCAGTATACTAAAGTTACAGAATGTGCTGTACCTTGTATCCTGTATTCTCTATGGCTGCATCTTTGTAGAAATCGCTGATGTCACACTTTTGATGTATTATTCTAATATCCCAGCAACCTTCACAAAGATGTACCAGTAATTAATGGAAGCAATTAACTATAGATGATCTGCATAGCAATAGTCTATTTATATTGACTGAAAATAAATTCTCCTGGCAGAATCGAAAAACTGATGGAGAGACATATATGTGATTAGTATGTATTAATAATTCAAATGGCAGTAGTTTAAACATAAAATGTAGCGTAGTCTTGCTCGAAACGGGTTGTAAACCTTCAGTTTGTTATAGACGGTGTATTAACTGTGCTTTCTGTGTGTAGTCAAGGGCTGTTGTAGCTTAATGATATAGAATCTCGTTTAGTCTATGACCCTCCAACTCTACACTGCCCCCTATCATTCAAGTCCAGTCTGTACATCATTTCCTATTATTTCTAGATTTTCATTAATTCTAGATTATAAAAAAGTAATGTCCAACTTGCAGTCCTCCAGATTTTTAAAAACTACAATTCCAAGATGCAGCAGGGGAATGCTGGAAATTATAGTTCTCAAACATCTGGATTGCCATGCAATGTTTACCCTTTCTAACACCCATGGCTAATATACCACTGTTTAAATAACATTTTACATTGGATTACTCTATAAAAGTAGAATCAGTAAGTAAGAACATTCTAATCACAATGCAGATACTTTCTATAATAAATCACCATCATGTTTTTACCGGAGATGTAGAAAGTAGCAAGTAACAGTTTGCTGTGTCCAAATTGTGTGTGACAGCTCATCAGTGCTTCCATTTCAGTGAATAGCAAGTTAACTCGCCTAATATCATTCACTGGGGGTGGCTCCTTCTGCGCTGTTGACTTGCAGGAAACAGCTCTGTGTCAGAACCCTAAGTACCAGGCTAGCCCAAGGACTATGAATAAACCACACAGAGGGTTTATAATAATAAGGATTCTAATGGTAGTTGCCATAAAATATATATACAGTATGTAATGTACATTTATTATGTATACCGTCATTGAATGGGGAATTACAATGGATTATATATTTACAATAATCATTTCTTTATTTTAAAGGGCATGTCCACCCCCAAAACTATAATTTAACTCATTACTGGCCTTGCTAAGTTGTTTACAAAAATCCTTAACTTACATCTCTGCTCCAAATTGTTCTCCAGCAGTGCTTGTCCAAAGTCCAGGAAAGTGAAGAGGAGGTGTCTATGAGCCATCCGCTCCTTGCTGATTCCTCAACCTCAACAAGGAATGTGACATGCGCTGTGGAGCCCTTTACTGCCCTCCCTCCCTACATCAGGATCCATCCTCTTCGGCCATTGCACTTAGTGTGAAAAGGTTTTGTTACAAGGTAGGTGCCCCCTGCCCACTCCCAATCAATCAGCCAATCACAGACCTGGCTGCGAGTCCAGCCCATGCTTGCATCTTCCGCAAGTAGGGAGCTGGATTAGAGACGGCGCGGGAGAGAATGGTCCGTATGTAACGATCGGAGCATTATTTTGCAAAAATATTTCGGAAGTTGGGGGTGGGCAGGGGGCAACTACATTGTAGCAAAAAGTGAGGTTTGGGGCTGGACATGCCCTTTAAAGCAACCATAGTACTTAATAAAATAATTAAAGGACATGTCCTCCTCAGCAAACACACAATTTCCTCTAAACTTAACAAAAAATGCTTCTATCTACATAGCCCGACCCCTCACCGGCAGAAGCCTCATCTGCTGCTGTAACATACTAAATATGTTTCACACAGAAGCAGCTCTGGGAATGGAAGTCAGCGATTGGCTGTGACATCAGCATCAAGGCATTGACTGACTGCCAGACCCAGAAGCAGCAGAGGAGAGAGCAGAGCAGCAGCGAGGTATCAGTCTGTGTAAGTAATGTTAGAACTTTGGTGGCGAACTGCGTGCCATAGGTGACACTCAGAGCCCTTTCTGTGGGCAATCATGCACAGCAGAATTCACCAGAGTTTATTATCAGAAAAGCAGAGAGACATGGCCTTTCTGGTAACGAGAGAGAGCAAATCAAATGCACTCAAACACACCCCTTACCCTGGGGTTGATCCAACCTCAAATCAAAGAGGAGCACACTACATCACTGTATCAAAATGAATGGTGCAAACAACATTCAATGTTAATCTATAATCATTTCTATCTACTGTATCTGTCGCTGTCTATCTGTTTTGAGGTTTTTTTTCTGAAGTAAAACCTCAGTATTCATGTTAAACTATCATGTTGGCACTATGTAATAAATAAGTGGCTTTTGGGCTGCAGTTTGGGCTCTCAGTCTATAAAGGTTCGCCATCACTGTGATAGAAGTATTTCTGGTAGTATAGAGAAAATTGTGTATGGGGGTCATAAGCTGCTTCTAACTGAGAGTGGACATGCCCTTTAAACAAAATGAAAATGCAGCAGAACTGCAGAAACACTGCTGTACATCATAGGGCACCAGAAATCAGCTGACCTTTCTGCCTGTGCTTTACATGAACAGCAGTATTCTTTCAAGTCGTCTTGTCCTGTTACGGTATTCAACACTGTGCTGGTAAATTACTGACATAGAAAAGATAATCAATGCATGTTCCTAGGCCCCATACAATATCATATTATCTGCACACTAGCATACTTTATAAACAAAGGGGTTTTAGTATACATTACTGTGATCACATGAATGAAAAGCCTTCCAACCACGTCAAGGTAACCCCAGCCTGGAAGGTCCTAACTTCTAAGCTTTTTTACTGCAATTACCATTAGCAAACATTTGCATTTCTCATAGTTGTGCACTGGATACTCCCAAAAAAGTTCCTATGCCTTTAATATAGAGCACTGGATGGATGGCCTCTTCCCTCATTTTAAAAAGCCAAAGGGCTGGGGGGAAGTGAGAGAGCCTGTTATATGGATCCAGTGCACAACTATGAGAAATGCAAAAGTTTGCTAATGGTAATTGAAGTAAAAAAGGTTAGAAGTTAGGACCTTCCAGACTGGGGTTACCTTGGCATGATTGGAAGGCTTTTCATTCATGTGATCACAGTAATGTATACTAAAACCCCTTTGTTTATAAAGTATGCCAGTGTGCAGATAATATGATATTGTATGGGGCCTAGGAATGTGCATTGATTATCTTCTCTATGTTTGTATAAATGTTTGACCAGATCAGTAGCACTTCCGCTAAATGTAGTTGTAAATTAGCCTAATTGGAGTGCTTCCACAATCCTTGTATTGCTGGTAAATTACTGACATGGTTATTAAAATAATGGGAATGGAAATACATGCAATCTACACTAAGGGACATATTTATAAAGGTGCAGTATGGCTATTTTGCGATACCGCGCCTTTAACGATAGTTGCGTAAATCGACAATTTGTTTTTAAATCTACAATCGCGATCGTGGATTTGCAGTATGGGGTGGATTTACGATCGCCCATGAAATACCATTGAGGTATTTTGCTACTGCGTGTTTTTTTTTACGGTCACAGACGTACAATTACGGCCACAATCATACTTTTACGATAACCTACGGTATTGCAAATCGTAAAAGCACATGCCAGGAAAATGTGGGGCATAGACAATGCAATTATTTATAGCACAGAAAATAAATTAAAAAATTGCAAAGAGCAATGTATTAAAGGCAATTTTGTTTCCATTTACAGTTTTTATGTACATTTTTAAGTAAAAGTGCACAAAGGGTTAAACAAAACAGCGTCGCCCTGATCTCTTCTTCCGTAAACCATTGAGGAGCAGACAGTAGTAAAGTTCTCAGAGTCTGCCCCACCCCATTTGCTGTTCAGTAGGACATGCTCAGTGTCTTTCACCCAGCGAGACAGAGGGCGGGGCTCTCCAGTAGGGGGAAGTGAGAAGATGTCTTAATGTTCTTTTGTGAAGGAATCCCTTTTGTATTGTGATACAATATTTTTATCCTGGACTTTAAGATGGAAAAAAGTATTTTAAACTAAATATTTAATTTAAAAATAAAACACAGCATACAATAATAAGGTGCATATAAGCTGCTCACACATTTTAGAAGCTTAACAATCTGGTATACAGTATTCAGGGTCAGCAGTTAGCACAGATCATTATTCTTCTGTCTTTACCAATGTTCAGTCTTATTTGCAGTTTACATGCCCCATTGAAATTCCTTCTAACGACTTCATAAAACAACAACGAAAAGGAAACCTCCTGCCCCGAGCTTATTTATTTGCATAACTCAGTGTCATTGGCAGAGACAGAGATGCTCATTTTGATGCCAAAACAAAGTCATATTAAGAACAATTAAAACTAAGTGGACCAAAGAGAGAATGTTGAGGTACTTCACTTACTTGTAAACCAAGTGCTTGGTAGTCCCTTAACAGCAACTCTAAGCACTCTGCCTGTCAGCCAGAGTCCAATTAAACTAGAAGTCAAGGCCGGCATTCTTTAATCTATATACTCACCTTCTGTAGAGAACATTAATAAAAGTCTGTTTGCCAGTTTGTTTTCATACAGAGAGCTGTCAGCTCAAACAAAGTGATCCTAAATATAAATTCGTCATAAGCCATCATTTCCATTTGCCAAGATTCTCAATATATAATTTACCAATGAATAGTGTGCTCTGATACCCCGATATGTGCTGCTTACCAGCTCCCTGATATACTAGCAGTCCCCTGATACCCCGATATGTGCTGCTTACCAGCTCCCTGATATACTAGCAACTTTTCCTCAACCATTTTAGACTATTGTTACTGTCCTATACCTCTTATGTGACTGTTACTTGAATCCCCGATTTTTTTTTTTTACGGTTTGTCGAGACGGCTAGTGTGGCCGGAGGTGAACTGTGTCGAGGGTTTGTTCCCCGAAAGCCTGAGGCCCGTGATCCTAGCCTTACCCTTGTTACTGAGTTTTTACCCATCCCTCTGTACTGTCCTACCTATTGTTTTTGGGGAACGGAGGACCGAAGGCGAGCCGAGGGTGGGAGGCCAGGGACGTGGGGGACATGCCCGAGTGGACGCCAGGGGTGCGAAGAGCCGGAGGGGGGGTCCGAGAACGGGTAGGTGGGGGGGGAAAATAGGGGGTGGTGAACGGCGGGGGTATGGGGGGAACGGGGGACGAGGGCCGAGGGGGGGGGCGAGGGGGGGGGGCGAAGCCGGTGAGGCCTGGGGGGGGGGGGGAGGGGAACGAAGGTGTGTGACGAGGACGAGACGGGAGGACGTGGGGGGGGCCGAGGGGGGGGACGTAGGAAATGAGGTGGGGGGGGGGGGGGACCGAGGCCGAGCCGAGGCCTGAGGGGTGCGAGGGGCCGGAGGCGCCGAGGGAGAAAGGGGGGGACGAGGGGGGGGGGGGCAGAGGACGAGGGGGCCAGCCGAGGAACGAGGGCCGAGGGGGGGGCCTAGCCGAGGGCCGGAAGGGCCCGAGGGGGGTGTGACGAGGGGGGGGGAACGGGACGAGGGGGTTGAGAGACGAGGGGACGGGGCCAGCCGAGGGACGGACGGAGTCCCAGCCAGGGGGACGAGGCCGAAAGGGCCGAAGGGTGGGAGGGGGTGGTTGGCGGGCGAAGCCCGAGGGGGGGGACGAGGGGACGAGGGGGCCGAAGGCCGGAGAACGAGTGCGCGAGCCGAGGGGGGGGGGGCCTAAGGGGGGGGGCCGAGACGTATGAACGGAAGGGGGGGTGGGAACGAGGGGGACGATGTGAAACGATAAGGGGGGGGGGGGGCCTGGAGCCGAGACGGGTAAGGAGGCGGAGGGCCGAGGACGGTGGGGGAAGCGAAGACGGGGGGACGATGCCGGAGGTGGGGACGGAGGGCGAGGGGCCGAGTCCCGGAGGCCCGAAGGGGGGGGGGGGTTGAACGGATTGGTTTGACGAGACGAGACGGGGGTAAACGAGGGGGGGTCCGGAGGCCGATTTGACGGGATACGATGGCGAGGGGGGGCGAAAGGCCGAGTGGGTGGTGTACGTGATTTTTATGTACTTTTGCCGTATCATTATGTCTGAACCCCGAGGGCCAATGTTCCTAGACTATGACGGTTTACGGTTGACACTGTTGTACGGATCCGGAGCCGAGGGACGAGGGACGAAGGGGCGAGGGCCGAAGACGGGAGACGGAATGGGGGGGGGGGGGGGTTGGGGGTGTGGGGGGGTGGGGTTGACGAAGGGAGGGGTTGTGGCCGAAAGGGGGGGCCGGAGGAACGTAGTTGGGTTTGGTTTGTAACTACTTTTGTTTGTGGAAAGGTCCCTTATCCTTGCCTAGACTTTGTTTAACGAAGTTCTAGACTATTTAACCTATTACTATGTTTTTTACTATTGACTATACTATTTTCCTATGACTTATTACAAGAGTAAAAACATATTGGAAGGGGGAAAAAAAAAAAAACCTTTTTAAAACTTTAAAACTATACCATTTTTTCATTTTTTCCATAATCCAAACCTTTGGCATGGGAATTGGGATTGTTTGGACCAAAAAGGTTTTTAAAGGTTAAACCTGTTCAAGGGAAGAATTTCATTAGGGAAAAAACGGGGGGGGGGGGGACCCCACGTGAAGCGGCACCGGAAGAAAAATTCAAATCCGGCAGATGTAGGGAAATCCTTTTGAGGCTCAGGCCTTTCCTTCCGTAATCTATTGTTGCGCTGAGGCTGGTGTGTTGTATTAGTTCGGTGTGTCAAGGGAAAAGGAGCGCACAACTTCTTCCAGTTGCCACAGAGTAGCACAAGGGATGTTTCCAACTTCCCTAACCCAACATTAAGGGAATCCTTGTATGTAGGCTACCATTCTAATCCAAAAAGTTTTAATTTAGTCTTTATTAATCGCCCGTACAATTACCCATTGCGATTTTGCTCATGCCTGGTCCGTGGTCGGTTTACTTTTGCGATAAACCCACGGTAAATTTCAGAAAGTTTTACGATTTAATGTAGGTTAACATCAACACATGGCCCCATTTTTATTTCAAGCAAACCCGTTCACCATTGAATATTGTTTGTAAGGATTTACGAAATTGTGACATTTTTGCTAAAGGGCTTTTTTACTGTATAATGTTGTTCGGCAGGAACAGCTTAGGAAAAAACAGTAGGGACTGTGTACCCACCACAGCGATTCTTGCAAAGCCAAAACTTGGGACAAAATGTTCCAATAATTAAACCTACAATTTGCTTGGACTGTATAGTAAAATCACAGAAATTGGTTACGTTGTGTCATGGCAGTTATTAAAAAAACATCCACCAAAAGATGGTGCAAAAAATAAAATGTAAAAAAAACAAAGATAAAAACTACGGAATTGTTTCTTTTTACTGTTTTTTTTTTTTTTTTTTTTTTTTCGGGGCAATTGTTTTGAACAACACCAGATGGCAGTAAAAGTATAAGTCATCACACAATCAAAACATTGTTAGTATTGAAAAACTACAACATTTGATTGAAAACACACTAGAGAACAGAGGCATTGCAGTCTCATGCAATATGAAATTAGCATTGCACCACAAAAAATTTTCTAAAAAAAAAAACAGGGAAAAGTAATTCTCTCCCCAGTTGTTTTCCCCAGAGTAAGATTGCGGGAGATATGCAAAAAAATTTGACCACCTTTATTATGTCCCTTAACCGTATGGCAGTGCCAGAAACTGCTGGCTAATAAAAACAAGGCAAATATAGGCTTAATATATTAGAGCCAATCATCTGAACCTGCAGACACAACATCTTTCAAAAATCCATGTTAAGGGAAAAACCATTCGTTGCAAGGATACAGATTATCAGGCTCTTTGGTGTAAGGGGACTATGGCGTTTTAACATTAGACCAAGGGGCCCAGCTAGAAAAGGAAGGCAAAAAAAATGGTGAAAACAACCTCTTTATGAAACAGAAAGGACTTGGGCAGGGTCTCATTTGGCTACATGAATCCCGGCATTGCCCACCAAAAAAATTTTTCTTGGAAAAACAAGAAAATAGATTGCATATTGGCATATAAGCACCCACACAATTTTCTTAAAATGTTTTGGGCTGATGTATTAGAGATTGCCAATGTTTAAAAACTGGGGGACCCCAAAAATCTTTTGGTTGTGCAATATTAAAAAAGGGTTGCAAGCGAGTCGGTGATAAAAGCAGGCATTAAAATTAAAAGTTTGGTAGGGGAATTAAGGAAACCCATACTTTTGCTTGTGGGGGACTGTGTTCCAAATAGGTCTGTCTACCCACTGGGAACCACTTAAAGGACCAGACTGCACAAAATTTTTTTTTAGTTTATTTTATTTTGCTTTTATTTTTTCCCCCCAACACATCCCTCTCAGGGATTAGTACCAGGAGGAGAAACTTAATTGGGTCTTACCTTAAAACCCTGGGGTCTTACCTTATCACTGGGAAAGATCCCTCTGAAGCCGGCTTTGGAAAAAAAGCAACGATTTGTACAGCATTTTTTTTAGAAAAAATGTCCCCAGGAAGCAAAAAGAAGGATTTCAGGCGCATTTCAGGTTAATCTTCACATCTTTCAGATTTTTTTGGTGTTTAGGGGTATTTACCTTTATAGACTTTCATGTTGAGGGTAAAAATTGCCAGGTTGAATATTCCTGAAGGGGGCCAATTTTTTTTTTAGGAATTTAATTCCTGCTTTGATTTGGGTATAAATTTGTATGGTCCTTGTCTGTTAGAATACCAGTTCAACAGACAAGCTGCAGGAAAGAACCTAATTATAATTTATATATTTACCACCTTGCTCAATTTATTTATTTTTTAAAGGGGCGGTACGGCAATCCATAAGAGCAAAATCGAAGCTGAGAGTTAAACATTTAATGCCACCATTAAAGGAAAGCAAAAGGCTAAAAAATTAAAACAGCAAGGTTACAGAAGATAAGGCAGCAATCCTACAACCTTTAATCAAGGATGGCGGGGGGGAGACCAGCTAGTCGTGCTGCATCCAATCAGAAATAAGATTTTCAACCTCTCCATCACAGAAACTCTGGAGCTAATTTAAAATCAAAAAAAACACAAACAATGGTTTTCGGGTTGAGTTTTAACCTTCTACTAGTATTTTAGGCTTATCCTTGATGTCTGAAGGTTCCTTTACCTGGTTACATTGGCTACTATGGCTTTTGATAATCTCTATATTTAAACCCTGACACATGGCTGGATGTGTTGAATGTTCATGTTATATCATTGCCAGAGGTGGTTAAAAAAACAAAAAACCCTTTTCCTCACACAGAGGAATTTTGCCGATTAAAGAGCTGAGGCTTAGGGGCCCCAAAATCCCAATGGGGAATGTTCCCATGAGCAATGTGGGGGACTTCATTTGCATTGGGTTACGGGCTCATCCCAGCTTGCAGTAAAGCCTTTCCATTGATGTAGTCAGAGGGTCCCCAGAGGATTCCTTGTTCAGAGAAATGCTTGTATTAAAACCGAGGAAGGGTGAACCTTGAAAATTTGCTGGACTTAAAAGAAAATGCCTCTCATTGGTTCTCCCCTTATTAGCTGCAATATCATAACCCTCAGCGGCTGGTTCTCTATCCGTTTAAAACTTAAAGAAGCGCAGAGTTCGTGCTTGTATGTCACAAGCTGAAAGAATTTTCCTTTCTTTTTTATTATTCCTACCGCTGGGAATGAATGTTCGAAAAAAAAAAAAACCATGGGACATTGATAGTAGCACACATCCTGCAACTTGGAAAAAGGGAAAAGGTCAAGCAATGCCCAGATTATAATAATGGGAGATTTAACCTCTTAGTGTGCCAAGGATCTTTCATTGGTTATGGTACGATTTTCTTAGATAAGCGGGCCCCTCCTTTAGGCTGTACTGCCCCGTTACAAATGCCTGCTAGTATTCAGGGAATTCTGGGTTTGAGAAAATGTTTTCTTAGTTGGGGGTCAAACCAGTTTTATTGAATGAGACTATAAGTACCTTTCCGCCCTATCAGCAAAAAATAAAACTGCTATAGGTATACATTACTATACTGTTACATGGCCTATACACTTTTGTTTGTTTGAGAGGATGGAGATTCCCTTTAGGACTGAGGCCACAGTGAAAGCGCTCACCAGCCACCAGAAAAAACGGCACATTGCCAGTGCGCTCATTGCAGTGAGCTGCGAACTACGCCAAAAAAATTGTGTAATGTCGAACTCAACGGGCATGCAATGCACAAAAAAAAAAAAAATGCGGGATAGCATTGCGCTAACAAAAAATTTAAACGGGGCGACAACATATGCCAGTGGCCATATGGAAAAAAACAAAGTGCCAGGCAAAAAAATTTCCCCTCGACCCATCTTAAGCCCCCAGCATCTTTTTCTGCAGCTCAGCAGCTCAGTTGGAGAAACTTATTGGTTCTTCTGATCGGAATAAAACATTTGCCAGGAAGCTAACCTACCAGTATTCTGTAATTTACGATATTGTAATGTGTTTGGTGCCTGATGACAAAAAATTCAATAGTAGGGAAATCAGGTTGTTTTCCATTTTACATTGAAACCAAAATTGGGATAAGTTGGTTGGGGCAAAGATTGCTTGAGTGGTCAACAAAAAAACTGGTAAGATTTAGGGGTTTGAAAATGGAAACAAATGGGTTTTTAAAAAACTTTGTGGATCCGGTTGGTAACTTTCTGAGCTAAGTGGTGATAGTTTAGAAAAATTTCCTCCGGATCCACAAATTTCCAAACATTTTCTAAATCAGGTTCAGTTGCGAAACCAGAACTCTTTCACCCCTTTGTCTGAATAAATTGAGGATGGGTCCCTTTAGGGGGTGTTGAAAATGTTTACATGAGTTGACTTGTAGTTAATACTCTACAAATGCATTTTTATTTTCTTTGTACAGGAGCGCCACAAAAACTGTTATTATGTGTAATAAAGGTTTGGGAAAATCAAATGAAAAAACCAGGTATTAAACTGTAACTTGTCTTGTGCTTTACAAAGCTTCTCTATTCATTTAGACCTAAAGGGTATAAACACACATGGGCTTTTAATCCTGCTGGCCTGGCATATTAGATTTATTAAATGCGGGGGGGCTACTTTTGGGAACTGTTGTAAGTTCCCCAGGGTAACTACATAAAAAAAGACCAACACTTACTTCCTCCTTTGCTGATTTGTTCTCTTGATTCAGTAATCCACCAGTCTGATTTTTTTCACATACTCACCATTAAAGTTATAAACTGTTTGCCAGTCATTAAGCACCATTAAGTTAAAAAAAAATTTTTTTTACTCCCTGCTATGGAATTTATGATGGGCAAAAATTATTATTCTTTTTCTACATACCCGCCTACCTAGTCTACTAAAACCCAATATGTCCATATAAAAAACCTAGCCATTCTACCCATGGCAGATTTTCTCGATCGGAGCGCAACGATCAAGAAAGCCATCAGGAAGAAGCGCTTCAAAAGATCCCCACTTTGAGGGCCTCCAATCTTTCTGCAGATTCCCCTTGGGAATCTGCGGAGGACATGGGGACATAAGGATGGGGTTGGCGTAAAATATTCCACCTGGTTCCAATCTTCGTTTTTTTCGATAAAACTGCTCGATGTTGTTGAATGGGTCAATCGGAAAAGAAAAAAACAAACAGAAAATAGTTTTCGATATTTTGAGCGGATTCAATCAAATTTACGCTCAAAATATTCAACCCATGAATGGGGGCTTAAACAAAACCAAATCTAAAACGGGCCAAAGCATTATACAGGGCCAGTCTGTCTTTTCAGGTCTAGAACGTTTGAAGGCAGATTCTGAAATATATAAATGGAAATCTCTAGGGAAGAATATTAAAAAAACCAATCATGGGGCTTGTTTACTGAGAATTTTCAGGCAAGCTCCAGGCACATGAAATAAAAAAACTATCACAAGGCAATTAATTAGATCACATTGTGACAAAATCTAAAGGACAAGGAAAAAAAAACCGTGATTTTTCATCCAGATGGGGCTTCAGATGGTTGCCCTGGCTGTGACAATGAATGATGGGATTGCATTAATATTTATTATTGGCCAAGTTCCATTTCAATTTTAGGATCGGGAAAATACAAGAGCCAAAACAGCATATTATTTATTTACAAATGAAAAAAAACTGGGGCTTCCAAGCCGGGTGTGCTGTGTAAGATAGGCTGTAGAAAATACACAAAGGTGGTATCTGTGGGTTTCTGGGTTTCCTTAATTAAGGAATAATTTTGCATGCCCATCATGTTTTATTGGGCAGAATTGTTGCAGTTTGGTGTTTTATTGGAAACCATTAAGCCCAAGATTATCTAATGTCTTTGCAATGGTTTTTCCATGTCACAGGAGGAGTGTAAAAGTTGACATATGTGATGTGGGTAAATTTGGGGTTCTTCTAACTAAGTTATGATGGACTGTAGAGATGAAAGAATCTACAGGGGACACATTTTTTTTATGGATGATTGACCATCAAATCTGCTAAATACAAAACTTAAAGGACAACTCACTCATAACACTTTTAGAAGAATGACCTCTGTAACAAAATATTGTGAATATCTATACTTTTTTAACTGTCCTTCTTCATTAACTGTATGCCTGCTGGATTTCTGGATACTCTCAGGGAAATGAGTAATTAGAAAACTGTTTTATGGACCTTTGTGTTTTACTGAGGGGGCCCCTGGGCATGCCTTTTCAGAGGGAGGCAGGCGGGACAGTGGATTAAATTTCAGTAATTAGCTGTGATGGTCAACTGTCAAAACAATCATAAAACTGACTGAAAGTAAAAACGAAAACACAGGAAGCAAGAAAACAGGGGAAACAGGACAATTGTGCAGGATTTCAGGGCTAGACTTACAGGTTTAGGGTTTTGGGGGAATGATCACCTGTATTATAAGTTTTCATTTGAGGAGCTGGACTTTGTCCTTTATCAGTGTAGTAATTTCTTGTGATTCCGTGTTTTAATTCCCATCTGTAGTTTTGACCGGCGAAGTCAAGTCAGAATTCCAGCAACATCACTAAATGACTAAAACCAGATCTTGCAAACCCCAGGCAGTTCTGGCAAGTTATGTGCTGTTCTAATTGGACTTCATGGTCAACTGGTGTTAGGAGCAGTTGGACATCAACTGTTGGAAAAAGCTGTTTTTCAGGACGAGATGGCTTGTATCTAATCACTCTTTACATTTTACTTTTTTTAATGAAAGCAAAGCACTTGTCATTTGCCAATAAAGTGTCCATTAGCTCAATCACATATTAATTGCATATGTTTTCCAATTATTGCTCCTGTCAAGGACCTGAACCAAGGACTGGGCTGGGTTACCCCATGTGATCCATTTTTTTTCTATCTGTAGAATTAGATTTGTTTTTCAATTATAATATTTAGTGTGTCTTGGAGCCCCCACTACATTTTCATCCATTTGCACTGGGGTAAATTCAGATCTGCTCAATTTTACTTTGTTTACCTCCTTGTTTAAACCTCACACTTGGCCTGTTGTGCTCCCTGGGAGTCACTGAGTTACTTTGTCTCTGGACTTGGTTCTTGTTTTATGGATTCCCCTGTAACAACCAGGTTTGTATCTGGTTTTACTTTCCTTGAATGTGACCTGTTTATTTGTTTTTCTATTTTCCTGAATTCCCCGGCTCTTCTTTTTTGCTCATTTTCTATTCTTCCCTGAACTCGACTTGTTAATGTTTTATATTTTTTACTTAAAACAAACCTTGACCTGTTTATCTTTCAAATTGTACCTATACACTTTACCATCTGTTGGAAAAAAATACTAGTCGAATCCACAATGTGTATAACACTTGTTATGTGTAAAACTCACCTTGCAGCGACAACAGGCCCAGTTTAAAAAAACTTCCCAATGAGCTGATGCAATAAAAGGTGCAAAAGGTTTTCTGTGGATTATTTGCAGGCAACCAATCAGATGTTAGATTCTTACTGAGTTAAGTAACATCTAATTGGTTGCTGCAAAGTTAGGAAAGTGTAGTAGGGTCAACGTTTTTCACCTTAATGCATCAGCCACCCAAGACTCATAGGGGGATATTTATAAAGGATGTCTTTTTCGCCAAATAATTAGCGCAGCACATCGCACGAAAATAGCGGGCATTTGGGGCTTCGTTTCGCCTTATTTATAAAAAAAGCGAAAAAAAAAAAACACCACTGGAAAAAGGCGAAGGGAGCGATTTAAAGAGCGAAAAGTAATCGCAGGCGGAAAATTAAACGCAAATCTAAGATAAAAAGCGGAACTTGGCAATTTGTTGATGGAAAAACCATTCGGAAACCAGAAAAAGCCCACTAGAAAATTGAGGCAAGTTCAAAATGGGGCCACCCTCACATTTACCAAAGAAGTCAGCCATGTCTTATTTAGTCAATTTTAGAATTTCTCAATTGGGAATACAATTTTTTTTGGCATGCACATTCGCCTTTCTAATGCGCGTTCGCCTTTCCAAGGCATATTCCCATTATAAGAATGTGCGTTTGGCCTTTCTAATGTGCGTCGCCTTGTCTAATGCGCGTTCGCTTTTCTAATGCGCGTCGCTTTCGCGCGGCTTTTCCAAGGCATATCCATTATTTATGTGCGTTCGCCTTTTAATGTGCGTTCGCTTTCCAAGGGCATATTCCATTTATTTAATGTTTTTTGCGTTCGCCTTTTTAATGTGGCGTTCGCTTCTAATGCGCGGTTCGCTTTTCTAATGCGCGTTCGCCTTTTTTCTAATGAGCGTTCGCTTTCAAGGCATTCCAATTAATGTGCGTTCGCTTTCTAATGTGCGTTCGCCCTTTTTTCTAATGGCGCGTTCCGCCCTTGTGCGTTGCCTTTCTAATGCGCGTTCACTTTTTCAAGGCATAATTTCATTATTAATGTACGTACGTTTTTTAATGAGCGTTCGCCTTTTAATGCGGAGTTCGCCCTGTGCGTTCGGCCTTTCTAATGCGGCGTTCGCTTTTCCAAGGCATATTATATTCTAATGCGTGATCGCCTTCTAATGTTGCTTTTCCAAGGCATTTTTACATTCTTAATGCGCATTCGCCTTTCTAATGTCGCTTTTCCAAGGCATATTACACTCTAATGCGCGATCGCCCTTCTAATGCGCGTTCGCTTTTTCAAGGCATATTACCCATTGAATGCCTTTTCGCTCAAACAATGACTTTTCACCAACCTTCAGGGTCGCGCTAATCTTTCGCTCTTTTTAACGCAAAAAAACCACCTTTCGCTCTTTTATAAATCGCGTTATGCCTTTTTGCTCCTTTTTCGCAAAATTAACATTGCGAAGTTAGGCGAAAAGGGTTTAGCGATAGCTCGCGGAAACGGTTTCGCCATTTCGTTAACGCTACCTTTATAAATAGCGTTAACTGTCTTTTTTGGCGAAAAACCCATGCGAAAAGCGAATGCGGAAAACATTTCGCTACTTTTCGCTCTTTTATAAATTGCCCCATAGTATTTGAGGTTGAATAAAGACATATGGTCCATCCAGTCCAACCAATCTAGCAATATCCTCATTTCCTGCTAAATGTTGATCCAGAGGAAGGCAAAAAAAAACCCACCAAATTTATAAAGGGGGAAAAAATTCCTTCCTGACTCCAAGTGGCAATCGGAAATTTCCTGGATCAACTCTACTTTATGTACAGTACCAGTAATTGTAACATTCCTTGTTTGCAGAAACTCATCCAGCTTTTTTGAAAATGAACAAATGAAAACTCTGCCATTACAACAACGTACCATGGAAAGACCAGTTCCATAGCTTTACCGTTTCTCACAGTGAAAAACCCTTTCCAAGCTTGAAGCCTTAAACCTTTTTTCTTTTCAAGTTTCTTAAGGGATGTCCTCGTGTCCTCTGACATGTTCTATGGTGAACAATGCCCCAGATAGGTTATTGTATGGCCGCGTTAATGTATTTATTACACAGTAATCATATTCCCACGCAATCGCCTTTTCTCAAGCGTACATAATTGTAACTTATCAGTCTCTATAAGAACTAATGGTGTCCATAGAGGCAAAACAACATGGCCATATTATCTGACGGGCAAAAAAGTTAACCTGCCCAATAGGAAAATTTATTGGATGGGAGCATACGATATTGTGATATTACGATATCGTACGATGGTCGTATTGTGTATGGATAAGTATAATATAAACACAATACAGTGAAAAGTAAACTGCAACAAAACTAATTTAGTAAAAGATCAATCTGATATCGTGTCATATAGAACATAACAATCTGCCATGATGGTGGTGGGTCTAGATAAAAGACAATTGTGTTCAAGGAATTCTGATTTAAAAAGAGACAGTTCAGCTTACAACCACCATTAGTAACTAGAAGGAATGGATAAAAGGAAGTTTGTCAGCAGCGGAGGGACTGGCCCAATTGTGTGCTATCACAAGGTCCCTAACACCTGGATATTATAGGCTGATGGGACACATTCCAAGGTAACTATTGCCAACAGATTCTGTACAAGTCACTGTGAATTGAGATAGCCAGTCGGATGACTGTGAAACGTCTTCAAGAACTAAACTTAATGTCCAGTTGATCTAACTGAATACAAACAGATATACCATAACCTGGGAAAATTAGAACCTTCGCAAGCAACCTTAGCAGATCCCTTAGGAGGTCATGCTGGCTAGTTATGCACATGAGCACTTTATTAAGGATCAGTTTCTTGGGGGTCCTTTGGTTGTTAGATTTCATCACATGGATGGGGTGTATTGGGGAAAGTTTTTTTAGGAAGTTCCGTGTGTTTGCACTGATGTCCTGATGACGGCCCATACAGTGGGCAGAAACGTGTTTAAACATGGAGCAAGGAATATGTTATCTTTGTTTCGGCTGAGGCCACACTACAACGCTTGTGTATGCAATTCTTGCGCGTTATCTGCATTCGCAATTTCGTCAATTCGCCCTTATTGGAGCAAATCACACCAGAAATTGTGATCGCATGCGCTTTGATAAGCGAATCGCAGCACAGCAAACACCCCAGCGAAGATGATGGGGCCAAACGCATAGCCCAAACTTGTGAGCTAAAAGCGCACTAGTGTGGCCTAGCCCTTCAAGTCCGAGGAGTGCATGGTTCTGGGGGGGTTTATATATGATAAGAGATGCACACGGGCATCGCTGCTTTGATTAGAGTGCCAGCTGAATTAACTCTACAAAACACACACAAACACATATATTAAAACATCTAAATGAGGTCAATGTAGTGTAACTTTTACACTTCATTGATTTTGATGAAATTCGATTACAATATACACAGTAATGTGTATAACATATGGGTAATTGCAACATTGAGTCCAACATTAAGAACACGGGTGTGCCGCCAGCAAAATTTGCATTGCTAAGTGTGAGTTGGTCTAAAAAAGTTTGCAGAAGCTTCATATAAGAGGATTAGAGGGTAGTAATTTTCCTAATTATTATTGCTATAATTTTCATTTGTGTTCTATTTAAAGGATTATGTATTTTGTACGGGATTACTCAAGAAACTGTAAATGTGCCAAACAATACGTAAAACCTCGACAAATATGGTAAAAGAAATGGAACAAACGTTGACTCATATAACACATAATAAATCTTTTACTCTTGTGACTATGATTAATCAAAACAATTGTTTCCATATTTCCGCATTGGAAAATGGGATTTCAAAGTGCAGATATTAGGTCTTTGCTAAATAAATGGGGAAAATGAAAATGTCTGTCGGCTCCTTAGAACCGGATATTCAGCTTCTATTAATTGTATCCTCATTGGTTTTACCCTGAACAAAAATGGTTTTGCTAAATATCCAGCTAAAAAAAGAAGGATTACAGCAGCATAGCTGTGTTGGAAGAAAAGTAGAATTTTTGATTAAGTTTCTGTTATGTCCTATTTAATATCGTTATGTCCATCTAATAGTTATGTCCTATGTAAAGGGCCTGAGAGATATTGACCATTCCAAAAATGCTGATACGAAAATCCAGGACTATAGTACCCACCTGTCTTTCTCCTGAATGAAGAGCTTGAGTGGTTTTTGGTATTTGGTGTGGGGCTACCAACACCCCCCTCTTTTTATGGAACCAATTATTGGGGGCTTAATATTATTAGTTCCCTCTACCAGTAGAAAAGTGAGAGATACCGACCAATGGAAATTTTCCACCAGACCAATCAGTCCTGATACATATTCTCTTCCATATTGAAAAATCAGTTGATTTCATACCCTTTGCTGTCCCTGCTGTTGACATAAGTGGAGCTGATGCACCACCATCCTTGGAATGTTCCTAACAGTGATTTCTACTGATTGGCTGTTGGATGGGTCAAACATGCTCAGATCTCTTACTGAGCACACTGAATCAACCCAGGTGCTGGGTCAAGGGCAAGACCAAACGGTCTCTACTAGGGGTCCTGCAAACAGGAAGTCAGTATTTCGGTTGCATTATTTATACACGACAAAAGCCGAATGCCAGATTAAGGTCATGGGATGAAAAAATACTGCTCTTTTTCTGAAAAGTACATGTATTTGAACTGAACTTCCCCTTTAATGTTGGGATAAAGCGTTCTATTGGGAAAAGACAACAAACATTCAGTGTTTCTGGGGCCTCCCACGATGTTAACCACAATAAATGGGTTATTCGCGACATGGCCCATGCATAGCTACCCAAGAATGTACCCTGTCTACAGGAAATTCTTGAAAGAGCTGTCCAGAAGGCAGAAGAAAAACAAAACATGAGTAGACACCAAATTATCTTTTTAAACCAGGGACCTAAGAACTTTAGTACTATAAAAACAGTTAAACAAACTCTGATAAAGTCAGTGTTTAGATGCTTAGTCAGTGGGAAAATTATAGGCGCAAAAACATTTTATTAGTTGGTATTGGCAGACAGGATGTAGTGAAGATTTACATTAGGGCCAATGAGGTTTGTAATGTGGCCTGTGGAAAAGAGGAGGTATTGAAAATTTCATTGGGGACAATGAGGTTTGTAATGTGGCCTGTGGCAGACTGGATGTATTGATGATTTACATTAGGGACAATGAGGTTTGTAATGTGGCCTGTGGAAAAGGGAGGTATTGAATATTACATTGGGGACAAGAGGTTTGTAATGTGGCCTGTGGCAGACATGGATGTATTGATGATTTACATTAGGGACAATGAGGTTTGTAATGTGGCCACAGTGTCATAAAATTCCAGAGGTATTAAAGACTGCAAGTGTGGAACTCACATTTTTGTTGAATGGTATTTTGTGACACAAACATAAAATACCCACACAGGTATTATATATTTGTATATAGAAACAAAACAATTAATAGAGCAATGCCGATTGCAGCTTGATTCTAATGCCATGTCGAGAATTACAAGGACATTGTGGAATTTACTCAAAGACACAAGATTGTTACCCAGGAACTGAAAAGGCCTTTCCAGACCAGTAACTAAATTACCGAGCAACTATAATATATGACTTATAGTCTGGGCATTGGGGCAGAGCAGGATTATTCTGTTTTCTATATAAAATATAACAAACATTTGTCAAGGTGACAACGCATTTCGCTTGCTTGCTATGGCTTCTTGACTTGGAAAATGATTGTGACTACTACAGGTGCTGCCTGTTGTGAGAGCCTGGAGCAGGGTCATAGCCTTTATAGTAGTAGAAGGGAGAGTTTTCTTATAAAGATTACACTCAGTTCAGAAGGCAGTGTTTACTTACAGAGAATGATGCTATTTATAAACAATAAAGATCTTAAAGACAACATACGGCTCGTCTATAAGCACAAAAGTTAAAGCTTATTAAGAAAATTCAGAATAATACATACAAAGAAAATAAAACACCAGTGGACACTCAATTCAATTTAAATGCATTGCTATATTCCATTACGTTGCTGCTCAAAAGCCTTTTATTTATCCATAGAGAAGGGCAGGATTTTATTCTGTTTGCATATATTTATTTTCGGCCTCATCTGAACTATTATGGATAGTAATTGACAGTTTGACAAAGCCTCTCCCCAAAGTTTGATCATGTGTTCATTTAAAGTACTTAAATGGTATGTGAACTAAAAAAATGAATTTATCTTAATCTTTAAAGTAATACAATTGGATTATGAATTGTGAGTTGCTGCATGCCTTTGATCCACCACCCTAACTAATCTAACGTGCAAGGCAAGCATGTCAGTAATCACTAATAAGGCAATACTTGGAGAGATTTTCATTCATGCAATTCACACATACACCTGTCACCATTCCAGCTACAGCAGAACTGCAACAGCAGAAGAGTTTATGATAATATGGCACTGATTGACAGTTGAAATTTAAAATGCTAATTAAAAATCTATATTGAAAAAATAATAATTATATTTTTCAGTAAAAAGGAAATTAAACAAAGTTATTTTTTCAGTTTTAATACCCTTTAAAATATGAATCAGCTTTTAGAAAATAAGACACATAGCAAACATAGCAAAGGCTTCAGTTCAGAAAAGGCAAGCAGTAGTTGGACCGTTGGTTTTGCAAAGAAGACTAGCAATCTTTAATCTTTGGTTGAAAACACCTTGGTGGGTGGTTGGGCTTAAATAATTTGATCAGTAATTAAACTAATTGCTTTTCATTTATCTATAGAGTAGGCTTTTAATGCAACATAATGGAAATATAAATATAAATACCACCTCGCTAACTCTCTAACAACCAACCTGTTATTCAATCCTACATAACTATCATAAATTAATCTAATACATCACTAGTGCTCGGATATACCATGAGCAAAAGGTGCTCGTTCATGGATAAAGTATATCACTGACAAGTAATCCCACGCTCACTTTATTGTTAGGGATAATAAAGTTATTAACATAAATATGGTATAGTGGTGAGCACAGGTTTTTGTCATTGACATGATTTGATTTGAATGTACACTAGTATTTTATTATAGTTTTATTTACTAGTTGTACAGTAGTATAATTGTTAGTTTAGCATACTACAGTAGTCTAATTACCAGTTAAGCAACTAATAGGTGAACTTCCTAAGGATCCTTCTAATCAGGACTGAGCAGTAAGAAAATAAGTTTTTGCTCACTAGGACAGAAAAGTCAGAAGCCTTCCAAATGATAGATATTTATCCATAATTGCTGTGTTGTACCTGCTAGTTATGCATTATAGATACATTCAGCTTCATTTTATACATTTTCTTAGTGCTCCATTAAAATTTGCAATACATTTTGTATGTCACATTTTCCTATTTAAACATGGTTCGATTAATGCAAAAGGTCATTCTGTCTAAATGTATTCTTTCCAGGTAAAATATAATAAATGACATAGGGGGAGCTCTATCTCCATACTATGCAAGCACCCTCACTATCCCCTGGTGCTCATGGCTCTAAACACTTCTCATTGGGGAGACCTCTGTAGGAGGATTCTCTACATAATCAGTGGATGATAGAATTTAGCCAAGAATATTCATTAAAAATCTATTTGTATAGATAACACAGGTGATAGTAGGGTAAGGTGTTTGAATAAACACCGCAGAGTGTGGTGGTTACATGGATAGCAAGTTGTAGCAGTTATAAATATATGTCATAGGTAACCCACAAGGGGAGAAGCTGAGATATTTGCTGCAGATTTGATGTCTGCCTGTTGGGGAGGGAAAACTTTTTTCCTTTCAATTTATCTCAGAATATCAATTAAATAAAAGGTTGATGTGCTTTTCTAAACCCCCAAAACTCCCACCCCCCACCTCCGATATTTCAGCTTTCCTGAAAGTTATATAACAGTAAGGAATAATAAGGAATTATATGCTGTTATTGTACAAATCCACTTTATATCATATAATGTTGTTTCATCAGATTGAAAGTACAGTATGTCTAATAAAGCCCAAGCTTCCCAGGCTAAGTATGCAGAACTTTATTATCTCATCATACACAAGGGATGGATCCACGCCAAGCCCAATCGATGAGCATCTAATTTCATGTTATCAATGGATAACTTTTTAATAACACAAATTACTGCTGGACAGAAACATCATTTTAAGCAGTTTTAGTGCTTACCCCAAAGCAGAGCCAGATTATCGCCTAGGGCCAAAATTTTTGTTTACAGTACTTTGTGTTTTTGTTTCTTTATATAAATTAGTAGACTATACAAGCACGTATCCCACCCCTCCTGTTAGTTCCAGGAGTCAAGCCATGACTAAGAGTGTATGTGAATGCTCGAAACGCGTCAGGCATTATCTGTGTAAGTACTTTTTAATGTAAGTTTGAATAAAGGATTGTTTTTAATATAATGCCAGTGGAACTCTTTATCTGACCGAGGGTGCGGACCAATACCCTATGGGCAGTAAGAGGACAGTTCAGGAGTCTCTGGTGGGGTCTTCGGCCACACCATCCGCGAGTGCCTGGATTCACGAAGAAACCCTGAGAAATGCATGGCAAGGTAGGGAAATGCCCTAAAAATTACATCTTTCCCAGCAGTGTTCACAGGGATAGGGTAGTCTAGGGGAGAGGGGGCTTGGGTGTGTGTCCCGGATAGCACATTTGCCAGGGTGGAGTAGCAAAGGAGTAGAGCCTTGGAGGGAGCTTGTCATGGTCTATTAAATCCCTTTAAATGGAGACAATTCCCAAGTTCTCCAGCATATGGCCTGGGATGACTGACTTTGCTCAAAAAGGGATATGCAGTTGTATCATACCTCACAAAGAGAATGCGGGCAGAATCTATCCGGAGCCTGCCCAGTCCAGCCCCTGGACCAACTAGCCACACGTCAGACCACCCTTTGCAGATTGGGATAGTGGGGTGGGTATATCTTATTTGATTTGAAATGTTGTGTTGGGTATAATTTCTTAAGGCTGGATGGGCAGGCGTTTGGCTGGATGGACAGGCCCTGTTTGGCTGGACTGGGCAGGCCCTGTTTGGGATAGGGGTACAGTCTTTGCTTTAATAAGACTTACATTTTACTGATTTGTTAACATTCTGGTACTTACATCCATGCTAGCTATGAAATACACTGCAAAGATTACTTTTCTTTTTTGAATGAAAACTAAATATTATATCATTGTTAGGACAGGAGCCTTGAATACTTTGGAAAATAAAAACTGAATCCTTGTTCTGTGTCAGGGAGAGGAAGGATGTTGTTCTGTTATGTAATTGGCTGTCAGCTTCAAGGAAGCAAGACGCAACATCGATGAGAACTACAAGTGATATGCATGTACGGCGAAACTTAGCTGGGGGCTTACCCTGCTAAGGTGGATTATGGGAGCTGATGCCTTTTCCCACAGGTTATCGGCTCCCTTACTGTAGTAAAGGAGTGGAATGGAAATTTTCCATCTTGCCAATAGGTCCTGATACCAAACATATTCAGCAAATTCTGTAAGATCCGCCCATCGTGTCACAGCTCTGACTATGAAAGACACTAATGATAATGAAGTGCAAATGTGGATTTCTCAGTAAGGGGTACACACCAGCCGATATTTCGGCAAACCGGACGATTCACAGCACTTTCGGAAGGTTGGTCGAAAAAGCTGGTGTGTACCCAGCCGACCTCGATCGTTTGTTCGTCGGATCTGACGAATGAATGATCGGATGTGCTGTAAAGTTACAATCAATGTTCGGTTTCCAATGGGAACGCTCGATCGATCGTTCACATTTTCGGATGCGTCGAATTGCTGTGATAACAGACAATTGTCCCAGCCGAACGCTCTCTCATAGGAGCGCTCGGTCAACAAATAGTCCCTTTTGTGTACCCAGCCTAAAACAGAACGTTAAAGTGCATGTTACTGAAAAAATGACTTTGGTCATCTTAATCTTAAATAAATAAATGTAAGTAGCACTTACTGCATGCTGATGCCTTCAATACAGTAATTGTTTTGCTCAGGCTCTGGCCAATGACCTGACTATTTTCCCACATACCAACTGTCAAATTATCTGTATAATTGCTTGCACTTATCCCCTTGTTTGTATACTCTGTATTTTATAATGTACAGCGCATAAGTGGCTCTATATAAATAACATATACATACATAATGCATACATGTTTGTGAATGTGCTCTGTCTATTGGGACATTTTTTGTTCTGGAACTTAATTTCTCCCTTAACTGTATCACATCTATTACCAATACCCCCCAAAGACAAACATCGCTGCCTTTTTCACCACTGTGTGAGATAGGCATTAGACAACTTGGTAATGGAGGTTGAATAAGACATACGTCCATCTAGTCAAACGTTAAACTCCACTATTAACCCTAACTAACAGTTGATCGAGAGGAAAGCAAAAAAAAAAAACTGAAAAGGGGAAAAAAAATCCTGGATCCCTGGATCAACCAGAAATACAGTATATGTATTAATACCAGTAATTCTCAATATTATCTATATCCCGTACCAACCAGAACTACAGTATATGTATTAATACCAGTAATTCTCATATTATATAGTATCCCTGTACCAACCAGAACTACAGTATATGTATTAATACCAGTTATTTCTTAATATTGTATAGTATCACTGTACCAACCATAACTACAGTATATGTATTAATAACAGTAACTCTCAATATTATATAGTATCCCTGTACCAACCAGAACTACAGTATATGTATTAATACCAGTAATTCTCAATATTATATAGTATCCTTGTACCAACCAGAACTACAGTATATGTATTATACCAGTTATTTCTTAATATTGTATAGTATCCCTATACCAACCAGAACTACAGTATAGTGATAATATCAGTATTTTAAATATTTATTTAGTTTTAGAAACTTATCAGTCCACTTTAAGGTAGACAAGGAAACCAGGATCACTTTCACACAAGGGTACTGGTGAACAGAGAATTAGGGTATCAGGGGATAGGTAAAAAGCACATTCTGGATCAGTGTATCAGAGGAATAGTTGTGGATTAGGCAACTGGTAATAGGCAAATATCAGAATATTGGGACTGGGGGGTAGGGGACTGGGAAACAGCACATAACGGTTATCAGGGGACTGGTTTGGGTATTAGAGGAGTGGTAATCAGCACATTCAGGGTACAGGGGACTGGTAGGGTATGAGGGGAGTCGTAATCAGCACTATCAGGGTATTGGGACTGGTAGGGATTAAGGGGAGTGGTAATCAGCACATATCAGGGTATTGGGACTGGTAGGGTATGAGGGAAGTGGTTATCAGCACATATCAGGGTATCAGGGGAATGGTAGGGTATGAGGTGAGTGGTAATCAGCACATATCAGGGTATCAGGGGAATGGTAGGGTATGAGGGGAGTTGTAATCAGCACTTATCAGGGTATTGGGACTGGTAGGGTATGAGGGGAGTGGTAATCAGCACATACCAGGGTATCAGGGGAATGGTAGGGTATGAGGGGAGTGGTAATCAGCACATATCAGGGTATCGGGACTGGTAGGATATGAGGGGATAGGCAATCAGCACATATTAGGGTTACAGGGGGACGTGGTAGGGTATTAGATGAGTGGTAATCAGCATACATCAGAGTATCAGGGCACTGGTAGGGTATGAGGGGATAGGTAATCAGCACATATCAGAGTATCAGGGGACTGGTAGGGTATGAGGGGAGTGGTAATCAGCACATATCAGGGTATCAGGGGAATGGTAGGGTATTAGGGGAGGTGGTAATCTCACATATCAGGGTATCAGGGGACTGGTAGGGTATTAGTTGAGTGGTATCAGCATACATCAGAGTATCAGGGCACTGGTAGGGTATGAGGGGATAGGTAATCAGCACATATCAGAGTATCAGGGGACTGGTAGGGTATGAGGGGAGTGGTAATCAGCACATATCAGGGTATCAGGGGAATGGTAGGGTATGAGGGGAGTGGTAATCTGCACATATCAGGGTATCAGGGGACTGGTAGGGTATTAGATGAGTGGTAATCAGCATACATCAGAGTATCAGGGCAACTGGTAGGGTATGAGGGGATAGGTAATCAGCACATATCAGAGTATCAGGGGACTGGTAGGGGATTGAGGGGAGTGGTAATCAGCACATATCAGGGTATCAGGGGAATGGTAGGGTATGAGGGGAGTGGTAATCAGCACATATCAGGGTATCAGGGACTGGTAGGGTATTAGATAAGTGGTAATCAGCATTCACAGAGTATCAGGGCACTGGTAGGGTATGAGGGGATAGGTAATCAGCACTTATCAGGGTATTGGGACTGGTAGGGTATTGATGAGTGGTAATCAGCACACATCAGGGTATGAGGGGAGTCGTAATAGCACTTATCAGGGTATTGGGACTGGTAGGGTATGAGGGGAGTCGTAATCAGCACTTATCAGGGTATTGGGACTGGTAGGGTATGAGGGGAGTGGTAATCAGCACATATTAGGGTATCAGGGGACTGGTAGGGTATTAGATGAGTGGTAATCTGCACACATCAGAGTATAGGGTATGAGGGATAGGTAATCAGCACAATCAGGGTATAGGGGATGGTAGGGTATGAGGGGAGTCGTAATCAGCACTTATCAGGCTATTGGGACTGGTAGGTATGAGGGGAGTGGTAATCAGCACATATCAGGGTATCAGGGAACTGGTAGGGTATGAGGGGAGTTGTAATCAGCACATTTTAGGGTATCAGGGGACTGGTAGGGTATTAGATGAGTGGTAATCAGCACACATCAGGGTATCAGGGGACTGGTAGGGTATGAGGAGAGTGGTAATCAGCACATATCAGGGTATAAGGGGACTGGTAGGGTATGAGGGGAGTGGTAATCAGCACTTATCAGGGTATTGGGACTGGTAGGGTATGAGGGGAGTGGTAATCAGCACATATCAGGGTATCAGGGGACTGGTAGGGTATGAGGGGAGTTGTAATCAGCACATTTTAGGGTATCAGGGGACTGGTAGGGTATTAGATGAGTGGTAATCAGCACACATCAGGGTATCAGGGGACTGGTAGGGTATGAGGAGAGTTGTAATCAGCACATTTTATGGTGTCAGAGCACAGGTAGGGTATGAGGGGAGTGGTAATCCGCAGATATCAGGGGACTGGTAGAGTATGAGGGGAATGGTAAACTACATGTATCAGGGTATTAGGGGACTGGTAATCAGCACATATCAGGGTATCAGGGGACTGCTAGTATAACAGGGAGCTGATAAGCAGCACATATCAGGGTATCAGGGGACTGCTAGTATACAGGAGCTGGTAAGCAGCACATATCAGGGTATCAGGGGACTGCTAGTATAACGGGAGTTGATAAGCAGCACATATCAGGGTATCAGGGGACTGCTAGTATAACAGGGAGCTGTAAGCAGCACATATCAGGGTATCAGGGGACTGCTAGTATATAGGGAGCTGGTAAGCAGCAAATATCAGGGTATCAGGGGACTGCTAGTATATACAGGGAGCTGATAAGCGCACATATCAGGGTTATCAGGGGACTGCTAGTATATCAGGGAGCTGGTAAGCAGCACATATCGGGTATCAGGGGACGTAGATCCCAAGAGGGATCAGCTGTTTTCTGGCTATGGAATTTGATACTGAGGTTTGTTAAACAGATCTTGCTGTCGAACAATGGGATTTTGCTGTCTTTAATCTTCTTGTCTTTTGACAAGGATAATGAATGATATTTTGATTTCTGTCCTTGAGATACCACACAAAGCCTTATTGTGTGGAACAAGATATGGAAAAATACTTTTCAGTACAAGTTGTGCCATTGGTAATGGAAAATTCAATAAATGCGCCCAAAGCAACGGGGACCATATTATCTTATTGGACCCACATAATCAAGACCTTGAAACTGGAAATTATATATATATTATTATTATATAAAGGATTCATATTAGGAAAAATGCAGATAGAAAATGTAATGTGGCCATAACGTTGGAGATTTCTTTGGACACATCAGGCCGATGCTATATTTGTGGTTAATTAGTGCAAAACCCACGCTATCTGATGTAATATTGGGCAAGCTTGGGTTTTGAACTTATTTCGTTTGGCAGCGCCATTTTCAAAAACTATATGGTGAAGGCTTAGTTAAGGTTAGCGCAAAAAATGTTACACTATCTTAACACCATTTCATTTTGGTGTATGGGGCCGATGTACTAATAAAAGCATTGCGGCCTAGGAATCATAACATAAATACCCCACTTAAATCAGTAGTTTTACTTCTTGTAGGACTCTCTCCACCAGGACATTTCTTAAAATAGATTCATCTTCACTCTTACACGAGAGTTGTAGCTCACATGGCCTCTAGTGAGTGACTCTTGTAGAGATCCTTCTTGATCTTTTTCAGTGCAAGGTTTATGTTCAAACATGAGAATTCACAGAAACACAACAGGTCCGGGTATCTGAACACATAAATTTCTGACTGTGGCAATTTGATTCAAGATTAGGTAGAGTCTAGGAGAGTTTGAATCATTGATTTGTTTTCACAGGAATTTTTGTTGACTTTTCCATGAACTTTGCTTTTAAAAACTAGATGCCCCACAGTGGGTTAAAATATCTTCAGTATGAAGAATTAGAAAGGAATGTGAGATAATAAGCCAAATTCATTGTTGCTGACTGATTTTCTATTATTTTATTCAAGCGAGGTATAAGCCAACAAGCAGGACTTTCTTTTGTGTCTGGCTTTAATCCATATAGTCTTTATAGCACCGAGCCAATTCCTCTTGCACTGATGAGAAATAAAGTCAAAACAATCATTCATCGGAAACACTGTGGTAATGCCCTATAACCCAAAACGACACTTGTTTACAGGATGAATAAACACAAAACCTTACATGAAATAAGGAGGCATAAAAGATGAAATGTGGATCTTTGTTCTTGGAAATAGTGGAAATATAGATTCATGTCATATAAGCAGAATGTCTACATGCTAACAAAGGAGGTTCAAAACAAACAGACACAACAGATAAATTCAATGGCATCGCTTCTGAAGCAGTAAATAGCCCACAAGAAGATTTAAGGGAAAGGTTTGCTAAACCCTAGACATTTGAATGTAAGTGTGTAATAAACATGGTTATTTCTCTTTTTTGCACTTTATAATGACTTTAACCAATGAAGGTGGTACAACCCTATTTCAATATATTTCAGTTTAACACAACAATATGTTACAAGTTAGGAGCTCCTATTTAAACCCTCCTTATAAAACTACCCAGTAAAAGCAGCTTAACACCCACCCCCTCCCAATAAAACTACCCAGTAGAAGCAGATAAACACCCGCTCCCTCCCTATAAAACTACCCAGTAAAAGCAGCTTAACATCCCCCCCCATATAAAACTACCAGTAGAAGCAGCTAAACAACCACCCCCTGCCATAAAAACTACACAGTAGAAGCAGCTAAAACACCCACCTGTCCCTATAAAAAAACATAGTAGAAGCACCTAAAAAACCACCCCCTCCCATATAAAACTACCCAGTAGAAGCACCTAAACACCCATCCCCTCCTATAAAACTACCCATAGAAGCACCTAAACACCCACCCCTCCTAAAAACCTAACAGTAGAAGCACCTAAACACCCACACCCTCGCTATAAAACTACCCAGTAGAAGCACCTAAAACACCCACACCCTCGCTATAATACTACCCAGTAGAAGCACCTAAAACTGTTTGGTCCTCACCCCTAAGCTTTTTATCTTTTAAGTTGAGTTCACTGGTTCGGTTCACCCCACCCTGTTACGTCCAGGGTCTGCCAATGGAAACATGTATTGTACAAGAAAATGTCTTCCCATTGCTGGGTTCCCTTCCTAGTGTGGAGGCAGACCAAGACGGGACAGGCAATCTCAACTTTGAACAGCAACATTGCGTCGATTAAAGGTGAGCTTAGGGGTGATGCCTTTTGGGGGGGGGGGGTGGGGGGAAGGTGTTTACAGTTCTGACGGTATAGTGGTCCTTTAAAGAAATGAAAGATCATCAGGGATCTTAGGATCAGTAATTGTTCCTATGGTACAGTAATCTTTTAAATGGGGATTGTGCAATACTGATGGCACAAAAATGCTTGATGATATTTTCCTGAACCAAACGTTTTTGCAAAATAAATGACTTTATGTTAAATATATTATATATATATATAATATATATATATAATATATATTTTTTTTATTTTTTCCAACAGAAAACAGATGCACTAAATCTTTTTTAAAGGAGAACAAAGACGTTTGAGAGAAAATAATGGCAGTGATCAAGCTCCCTGTCTGTAGAGTCGCACCTGCTGTGACAGGACCAGCTCCTCCATAATGACGTGGAAAGAGTACGAGATCCGGGTGTGGATCATTAACTTATTTATTTCAAACCTGATAAGGGCTAAATAAGATCTGTCCTTGCTGCCTTTACTATTTTAGATGGTTACACTTATATCTCTCTTAGTTGTAGCTCTGGGGGGTAAGACAAAAAAGGGTTTCCAACCAGCAGGGGGTGCGTCAGCCATGTCAATACTGAGAGGTATCTGGATTACGGGATATTGCAATGTTAAATTTCACAGTATGGAAGGAGACCAAATAGGGACAAAATCATGTGATCTTATGAATGCCTATGCTATTAATTTGTAGTAACCAATCAGATATTCTTATTTTTACTTGGTTACTTCATATAAATAATATTTTGATTGGTTAGTACCTTTTATAGCCTTAGCCCCTGTTTTTTGTTTAGACTGATTTTCTCTCCAGTATACTAAAGTTACAGAATGTGTGTACCTTGTATCCTGTTCTCTATGGCTGCATCTTGTAGAAATCGCTGATGTCACACTTGATGTATTATCTAATATCCCAGCAACCTTCACAAAGATGTACCAGTAATTAATGGAAGCATAAACTATAGATGATCTGCATAGCAATAGTCTATTATATTGAATGAAAATAAATTCTCCTGGCAGAATCGAAAAACTGATGGAGGACATATATGTGATTAGGATGTATTAATATTCAAATGGCTAGTAGTTTAAACATAAAATGTAGCGTAGTCTTGCTCGAAACGGGTTGTAAACCTTCAGTTTGTTATAGACGGTGTATTAACTGTGCTTTCTGTGTGTAGTCAAGGCTGTTGTAGCTTAATGATATAGAATCTCGTTTAGTGATGAACCTCCAACTCTACACTGCCCCTATCATTCAAGTCCAGTCTGTACATCATTTCCTATTATTTCTAGATTTTCATTAATTCTAGATTATAAAAAAAGTAATGTCCAACTTGCAGTCCTCCGATTTTTAAAAACTACAATTCCAAGATGCAGCCGGGAATGCTGGAAATTATAGTTCTCAAACATCTGGATTGCCATGCAATGTTTACCCTTTCTAACACCCATGGCTAATATACCACTGTTTAAAACATTTTACAGGATTACTCTATAAAAGTAGAATCAGTAGTAAGAACATTCTAATCACAATGCAGATACTTTCTATAATAAATACACCATCATGTTTTTACCGGGGATGTAGAAAGTAGCAAGTAACAGTTTGCTGTGTCCAAATGTGTTGGGACAGCTCATCAGTGCTTCCATTTCAGTGAATAGCAAGTTAACTCGCCTAATATCATTCACTGGGGGTGGCTCCTTCTGCGCTGTTGACTTGCAGGGAACAGCTCTGTGTCAGAACCATAAGTACCAGGCTAGCCCAAGGACTATGAATAAACCACACAGAGGGTTTATAATAATAAGGATTCTAATGGTAGTTGCCATAAAATATATATACAGTATGTAATGTACATTTATTATGTATACCGTTATTGAGGGGAATAACAATGGATATATATTTACAATAATCATTTCTTTATTTAAAGGGCATGTCCACCCCCAAAACTATAATTATTAATCATTACTGGCCTTGCTAAGGTGTACAAAAATCCTTAACTTACATCTCTGTCCCAAATTGTTCCAGCCGTGCTTGTCCAAAGTCCAGGAAAGTGAGAGGAAGGTGTCATGAGCCATCCGCTCCTTGCTGATTCCTCAACCTCAACAAGGAATGTGACATGCGCTGTGGAGCCCTTACTGCCCCCCTCCCTACATCAGGATCTCCTTTCGGCATTGCACTTAGTGTGAAAAGGTTTTGTTACAAGGTAGGTGCCCCCTGCCCACTCCAATCAATCAGCCAATCACAGACCTGGCTGCGAGTCCAGCCCATGCTTGCATCTTCGCAAGTAGGGAGCTGGATTAGGACGGCGCGGGAGAGAATGGTCCGTATGTAACGATCGGAGCATTATTTTGCAAAATATTTCGGAAGTTGGGGGTGGGCAGGGGGCAACTACATTGTAGCAAAAAGTGAGGTTTGGGGCTGGACTGCCTCTTAAAGCAACCATAGTACTTAATAAAATAATTAAAGGACATGTCCTCCTCAGCAAAACAACAATTTCCTCTAAACTTAACAAAAAATCTTCTATCTACATAGCCCGACCCCTCACCGGCAGAAGCCTCATCTGGCTGTGTAACATACAAATATGTTTCACACAGAAGCAGCTCGGGAATGGAAGTCAGCGATTGGCTGTGACATCAGCATCAAGGATTGAACTGACTGCCAGACCGAAGAAGCAGCAGAGGAGAGAGCAGAGAGCAGCAGCGAGGGTATCAGTCTGTGTAAGTATGTTAGAACTTTGGTGGCGAACTGCGTGCCATAGGTGACACTCAGAGCCCTTTCTGTGGGCAATCATGCACAGCAGAATTCACCAGAGTTATTATCAGAAAAGAGAGAGACATGGCCTTTCTGGTAACGAGAGAGAGCAATCAAATGCACTCAAACACACCCCTTACCCTGGGGTTGATCCAACCTCAAATCAAAGAGGAGCACACTACATCACTGTATCAAAATGAATGGTGCAAACAACATTCAATGTTAATCTATAATCATTTCTATCTACTGTATCTGTCGCTGTCTATCTGTTTGAGGTTTTTTTTCTGAAGTAAAACCTCAATTCATGTTAAACTATCATGTTGGCACTATGTAATAAATAAGTGGCTTTTGGGCTGCAGTTTGGGCTTCTCAGTTATAAAGGTTCGCCATCACTGTGATAGAAGTATTTCTGGTAGTATAGAGAAATTGTGTATGGGGGTCATAAGCTGCTTCTAACTGAGAGTGGACATGCCCTTAAACAAAAAATGAAATGCAGCAGAACTCGAGAAACACTGCTGTACATCATAGGGCACCAGAATCAGCTGACCTTTCTGCCTGGCTTTACATGAACAGCAGTATTCTTTCAAGTCGTCTTGTCCTGTTACGGTATTCAACACTGTGCTGGTAAATTACTGACATAGAAAAGATAATCATGCATGTTCCTAGGCCCCATACAATATCATATTATCTGCACACTAGCATACTTTATAAACAAAGGGGTTTTAGTATACATTACTGTGATCACATGAATGAAAAACCTTCCAACCACGTCAAGGTAACCCCAGCCTGGAAGGTCCTAACTTCTAAGCTTTTTTACTGCAATTACCATTAGCAAAACTTTGCATTTCTCATAGTTGTGCACTGGATACTCCCAAAAAAGTTCCTATGCCTTTTAATATAGAGCACTGGATGGATGGCCTCTTCCCTCATTTTAAAAGCCAAAGGGCTGGGGGGAAGTGAGAGAGCCTGTTTATAGGATCCAGTGCACAACTATGAGAAATGCAAAAGTTTGCTAATGGTAATTGAAGTAAAAAAGGTTAGAAGTTAGGACCTTCCAGAACTGGGGTTACCTTGGCATGATTGGAAGGCTTTTCATTCATGTGATCACAGTAATGTATACTAAAACCCCTTTGTTATAAAGATGCCAGTGTGCAGATAATATGTATATGTATGGGGCCTAGGAATGTGCATTGATTATCTTCTCTATGTTTGTATAAATGTTTGACCAGATCAGTAGCACTTCCGCTAAATGTAGTTGTAAATTAGCCTAATTGGAGTGCTTCCACAATCCTTGTATTGCTGGTAAATATCTGACATGGTTATTAAAATAATGGGAATGGAAATACATGCAACTACACTAAGGGACATATTTATAAAGGTGCAGTATGGCTATTTTGCGATACCGCGCCTTTAACGATAGTTGCGTAAATCGACAATTGTTTTTAAATCTACAATGCGACGATCGTGGATTTGCAGTATGGGGTGGATTTACGATCGCCCATGAAATACCATTGAGGTATTTTGCTACTGCGTGTTTTTTTTTTACGGTCACAGACGTACAATTACGGCCACAATCATACTTTTACGATAACCTACGGTATTGCAAATCGTAAAAGCACATGCCAGGAAAATGTGGGGCATAGACAATGCCATTTTTATAGCACAGAAAATAAATAAAAAAATTGCAAAGAGCAATGTATTAAAGGCAATTTTGTTTCATTTACAGTTTTTTGTACATTTTTAAGTAAAAGTGCACCAAGGGTTAAACAAAACAGCGTCGCCCTGATCTCTTCTTCCGTAAACCATTGAGGAGCAGACAGTAGTAAAGTTTCAGAGTCTGCCCCACCCCATTTGCTGTTCAGTAGGACATGCTCAGTGTCTTTCACCCAGCGAGACAGAGGGCGGGGCTCTCCAGTAGGGGGAAGTGAGAAGATGTCTTAATGTTCTTTTTGAAGGAATCCCTTTTGTATTGTGATACAATATTTTTATCCTGGACTTTAAGATGGAAAAAAGTATTTTAAACTAAATTTAATTTAAAAATAAAACACAGCATACAATAATAGGTGCATATAAGCTGCTCACACATTTTAGAAGCTAACAATCTGGTATACAGTATTCAGGGTCAGCAGTTAGCACAGATCATTATCTTCTCGTCTTTACAATGTTCAGTCTTATTTGCAGTTTACATGCCCCATTGAAATTCCTTCTAACGACTTCATAAAACAACAACGAAAAGGAAACCTCCTGCCCCGAGCTTATTATTTGCATAACTCAGTGTCATTGGCAGAGACAGAGATGCTCATTTTGATGCCAAAACAAAGTCATATTAAGAACAATTAAAACTAAGTGGACCAAGAGAGAATGTTGAGGTACTTCACTTACTTGTAAACCAAGTGCTTGGTAGTCCTACAGACAACCTAAGCACTCTGCCTGTCAGCCAGAGTCCAATTAAACTAGAAGTCAAGGCCGGCATTTTCTTCTATCTATTCACCTTCTGTAGAGAACATTAATAAAAGTCTGTTTGCCAGTTTGTTTTCATACAGAGAGCTGTCAGCTCAAAAAAGTGCCTAAATATAAATTCGTCATAAGCCATCATTTCCATTTGCCAAGATCTCAATATATAATTTACCAATGAATAGTGTGCTCGATACCCCGATATGTGTGCTACCAGCTCCCTGATATACTAGCAGTCCCCTGATCCCCGATATGTGCTGCTTACCAGCTCCCTGTATACTAGCAGTCCCCTGATACCCCGATATGTGCTGGCTTACCAGCTCCCTGATATACTAGCAGTCCCCTGATACCCTGATATGTGCTGCTTATCAGCCCCTGTTATACTAGCAGTCCCCTGATACCGATATGTGCTGCTTACCAGTCCCTGATATACTAGCAGTCCCCTGATACCCTGATATGTGCTGCTTATCAGCTCCCTGTATACTAGCAGTCCCCTGATACCCTGATATGTGTGCTATCAAATCCTGTTATACTAGCAGCCCCTGATACCCTGAATGTGCTGCTAACAGCTCCCTGATATACTAGCAGTCCCCTGATACCCTGATATGTGTGCGTATCAGCTCCCTGTTATACTAGCAGTCCCCTGATACCCTGATATGTGCTGATTACCAGTCCCCTAATACCCTGATACATGAGTTTACCATTCCCTCATACTCTACCAGTCCCCTGATATCTGCGGATTACCACTCCCCTCATACCCTAACCTGTGCTCTGAACACATAAAATGTGCTGATTACAACTCTCCTCATACCCTACCAGTCCCCTGATACCCTGATGTGTGCTGATTACCACTCATCTAATACCCTACCAGTCCCTGATACCCTAAAATGTGCTGATTACAACTCCCCTCATACTACCAGTCCCCTGATACCCTGATATGTGCTGATTACCACTCCCCTCATACCCTACCAGTCCCAATACCCTGATAAGTGCTGATTACCACTCCCCTCATACCCTACCAGTCCCCTTATACCTGATATGTGCTGATTACCACTCTCTCTATACCCTACCAGTCCCCTGATACCCTGATGTGTGCTGATTACCACTCATCTAATACCCTACCAGTCCCTGTAAACAAAATGTGCTGATTACAAACTCCCCTATACCCTACCAGTTCCCTGATACCCTGATATGTGCTGATTACCACTCCCCTCATACCCTACCAGTCCCAATAGCCTGATAAGTGCTGATTACGACTCCCCTCATACCCTACCAGTCCCCTGATACCCTGATATGTGCTGATTACCTATCCCCTCATACCCTATACTCTGATGTGGGCAGATTACCATCATCTAATACCCTACCAGTCCCCTGATACCCTAATAGTGCTGATTACCACTCCCCTCATACCCTACCAGTCCCAATACCCTGATAAGTGCTGATTACGACTCCTCATACCCTACCAGTCCAATACCCTGATAAGTGCTGATTACGACTCCCCTCATACCCTGATGTGTGCTGATTACCACTCATCTAATACCCTACCAGTCCCAATACCCTGATAAGTGCTGATTACCATCCCCTCATACCCACCAGTGCCCTGATACTCTGATGAATGCTGATTACCACTTATCTAATACCCTACCAGTCCCCTGATACCCTGATATGTGCTGAATACACTCCCCTCATACCCTACCATTCCCCTGATACCCTGATTGTGTGATTACCACTCCCTCATACCCTACCAGTCCCCTGATACTCTGATATGTGTGATTACCTATCCCCTCATACCCTACCAGTGCCCTGATACTCTGATGTATGCTGATTACCACTCATCTATACCCTACCAGTCCCCTGATACCCTGATATGTGCAGATTACCACTCCCCTCATACCCTACCATCCCCTGATACCCTGAATTTGCTGATTACCACTCCCCTCATACCCTACCAGTCCCCTGATACTCTGATATGTGCTGATTACCTATCCCCTCATACCCTACCAGTGCCCTGATACTCTGATGTATGCTGATTACCACTCATCTAATACCCTACCAGTCCCCTGATACCCTGATATGTGCAGATTACCACTCCCTCATACCCTACCATTCCCTGATACCCTGATATGTGCTGATTACCACTCCCCTCAACCCTACCAGTCCCCTGATACTCTGATATGTGCTGAATCTATCCCCTCATACCCTACCAGTGCCCTGAACTCTGATGTATGCTGATTACCACTCATCTAATACCTACCAGTCCCCTGATACCCTATATGTGCTGATTGCCTATCCCCTCATATCCTACCAGTCCCGATACCCTGATATGTGCTGATTACCACTCCCCTCATACCCTACCATTCCCCTGATACCCTGGTATGTGCTGATTACCACTCCCCTCATACCCTACCAGTCCCAATACCCTGATAAGTGCTGATTACAACTCCCCTCATACCCTACCATTCCCCTGATACCCTGATATGTGCTGATTACCACTCACCTCATACCCTACCATTCCCCTGATACCCTGATATGTGCTGATAACCACTTCCCTCATACCCTACCAGTCCCAATACCCTGATATGTGCTGATTACCACTCCCCTTAATCCCTACCAGTCCCAATACCCTGATAAGTGCTGATTACGACTCCCCTCATACCCTACCAGTCCCCTGATACCCTGAAATGTGCTGATTACCACTCCTCTAATACCCAAACCAGTCCCCTGATAACCTGTTATGTGCTGTTTCCCAGTCCCCTACCCCACCAGTCCCAATATTCTGATATTTGCCTATTACCAGTTGCCTAATCCACAACTAGTCCTCTGATACACTGATACAGAATGTGCTTTTTACCTATCCCCTGATACCCTAATTTCCTGTTCACCAGTACCCTTGTGTGAAAGTGATCCTGGTTACCTTGTCTACCTTAAAGTGGACTGGATAAGTTTCTAAAACTAAATAAATATTTAAAATACTGATATTAATACATATACTGTAGTTCTGGTTGGTATAGGGATACTATACAATATTAAGAAATAACTGGTATTAATACATATACTGTAGTTCTGGTTGGTACAAGGATACTATATAATATTGAGAATTACTGGTATTAATACATATACTGTAGTTCTGGTTGGTACAGGGATACTATATAATATTGAGAGTTACTGTTATTAATACATATACTGTAGTTATGGTTGGTACAGTGATACTATACAATATTAAGAAATAACTGGTATTAATACATATACTGTAGTTCTGGTTGGTACAGGGATACTATATAATATTGAGAATTACTGGTATTAATACATATACTGTAGTTCTGGTTGGTACGGGGATACTAGATAATATTGAGAATTACTGGTATTAATACATATACTGTAGTTCTGGTTGATCCAGGGATCCAGGATTTTTTTTCCCCTTTTCAGTTTTTTTTTTTGCTTTCCTCTCGATCAACTGTTAGTTAGGGTTAATGAGTAGAGTTTAACGTTTGGACTAGATGGACGTATGTCTTTATTCAACCTCCATTACCAAGTTGTCTAATGCCTATCTCACACAGTGGTGAAAAAGGCAGCGATGTTTGTCTTTGGGGGGTATTGGTAATAGATGTGATACAGTTAAGGGAGAAATTAAGTCTCCAGACAAAAAATGTCCCAATAGACAGAGCACATTCACAAACATGTATGCATTATGTATGTATAATGTTATTTATATAGAGCCACTTATGCGCTGTACATTATAAAATACAGAGTATACAAACAAGGGGATAAGTGCAAGCAATTATACAGATAATTTGACAGTTGGTATGTGGGAAAATAGTCAGGTCAGTGGCCAGAGCCTGAGCAAAACAAGTACTGTATTGAAGGCATGCAGCATGCAGTAAGTGCTACTTACATTTATTTATTTATAGATTAAGATGACGCAAAGTCATTTTTTCAGTATACATGCACTTTAACGTTCTGTTTTAGGCTGGGTACACAAAAGGGACTATTTGTTCTGACCGAGCGCTCGCTATGAGAGAGCGTTCGGCTGGGACAAATGTCTGTCGATCACAGCAAATTCGGACGCATCCGAAAATGTGAACGATCGATCGAGCGTTCCCATTGGAAACCGAACAATTGATTGTAACTTTACAGCACATCCGATCATTCATTCGTCAGATCCGGACGAACAAACGATCGAGGTCGGCTGGGTACACACCAGCTTTTTCGACCAACCGTCCGAAAGTGCTGTGAATCGTCCGGTTTGCCGAAAATATCGGCTGGTGTGTACCCAGCCTTACTGAGAAATCCACATTTGCACTTCATTATCATTAGTGTCTTTCATAGTCAGAGCTGTGACACTGATGGCGGATCTTACAGAATTTGCTGAATATTGTTGGTATCAGGACCTATTGGGCAAGATGGAAAATTTCCATTCCACTCCCTTTACTACAGTAGAGGGAGCCGATAACCTGTGGGAAATAGGCATCAGCTCCCATAATCCACCTTAGCAGGGTAAGCCCCCAGCTAAGTGTCGCCGTACATGCATATACTCTGTAGTTCTCATCAGATGTTGCAGTCTTGCTTCCTTGAAGCTGACAGCCAATTACATAACAGAACAACGATCCTTCCTCTCCCTGACACAGAACAAGGATTTCAGTTTTTATTTTCCAAAGTAATTCAAGGCTCCTGTCCTAACAATGATATAATATTTTAGTTTTCATTCAAAAAAGAAAAGTAATCTTTGCAGTGTATTTCATAGCTAGCATGGATGTAAGTAACAGAATGTTAACAAATCAGTAAAATGTAAGTCTTATTAAAGCAAAGACTGTACCCCTATCCCAAACAGGGCCTGCCCAGTCCAGCCAAACAGGGCCTGTCCAGTCCAGCCAAACAGGGCCTGCCCAATCCAGCCTTAAGAAATTATACCCAACACAACATTTCAAAATCAAATAAGATATACCCACGTCCCACTATCCCAATCTGCAAAGGGTGGTCTGACGTGTGGCTAGTTGGTCCAGGGGCTGGACTGGGCAGGCTCCGGATAGATTCTGCCCGCATTCATCTTTGTGAGGTATGATACAAAACTGCATATCCCTTTTTGAGCAAAGTCAGTCATCCCAGGCCATATGCTGGAGAACTTGGGAATTGTCTCCATTTAAAGGGATTTAATAGACCATGACAAGCTCCCTCCAAGGCTCTACTCCTTTGCTACTCCACCCTGGCAAATGTGCTATCCGGGACACACACCCAAGCCCCCTCTCCCCTAGACTAACCTATCCCTGTGAACACTGCTGGGAAAGATGTAATTTTTAGGGCATTTCCCCTACCTTGCCATGCATTTCTCAGGGTTTCTTCTGGAATCCAGGCACTCGCGGATGGTGTGCCGAAGACCACACCAGAGACTCCTGGAACTGTCCTCTTACTGCCCATAGGGTATTGGTCCGCACTCCTCGGTCAGATAAAGAGTTCCACTGGCATTATATTAAAAACAATCCTTTATTCAAACTTACATTAAAAAGTACTTACACAGATAATGCCTGACGCGTTTCGAGCATTCACATACACTCTTAGTCATAGGCTTGACTCCTGGAACTAACAGGAGGGGTGGGATACGTGCTTGTATAGTCTACTAATTTATATAAAGAAACAAAAAACACAAAGTACTGTAAACAAAAATAACTTTGGCCCTAGGCAGGATAATCTGGCTCTGCTTTGGGGTAAGCACTAAAACTGCTTAAAATGATGTTTCTGTCCAGCAAGTAATTTGTGTTATTTAGAAAGTTATCCATTGATAACATGAAATTAGATGCTCATCGATTGGGCTTGGCGTGGATCCATCCCTTGTGTATGATGAGATAATAAAGAGATTCTGCATACTTAGCCTGGGAAGCTTGGGGCTTTATTAAGGACATACTGTACTTTCAATCTGATGAAACAACATTATTATGATATAAAGTGGATTTGTACAATAACAGCATATAATTCCTTATTATTCCTTACTGTTATATAACTTTCAGGAAAGCTGAAATATCGGAGGGTGGGGGTGGGAGGTGTTGGGGGTTTAGAAAAGCACATCAACCTTTTATTTAATTGATATTCTGAGATAAATTGAAAGGAAAAAAGAGTTTTCCCTCCCCAACAGGCAGACATCAAATCTGCAGCAAATATCTCAGCTTCTCCCCTTGTGGGTTACCTATGACATATATTTATAACTGCTACAACTTGCTATTCCATGTAACCACCACACTCTGCGGTGTTTATTCAAAACACTTACCCTACTATCACCTGTGTTATCTATACAAATAGATTTTTAATGAATTATTCATCGTGCTAAATTCTATCATCCACTGATTATGTAGAGAATCCTCCTACAGAGGTTCTCCCCAATGAGAAGTGTTTAGAGCCATGAGCACCAGTGGATAGTGAGGGTGCTTGCATAGTATGGAGATAGAGCTCCCCCTAGTGTCATTTATTATATTTTACCTGGAAAGAATACATTTAGACAGAAATGACCTTTTGCATTAATCGAACCATGTTTAAATAGGAAAATGTGACATACAAAATGTATTGCAAATTTTAATGGAGCACTAGAGAAAATGTATAAATGAAGCTGAATGTATACTATAATGCATAACTAGCAGGTACAACCAGCAGCATTATGGATAAATGATCTATCATTTGGAAGGCTTCTGACTTTTCTGTCCTAGTGAGCAAAAACTTATTTTCTTACTGCTCAGTCCTGATTAGAAGGAATCCTTAGGAAGTTCACCTATTAGTTGCTTAACTGGTAATTAGACTACTGTAGTAGATGCTAAACTAACAATTATACTACTGTACAACTAGTAAATAAAACTATAATAAAATACTAGTGTACATTCAAATCAAATCAATGTCAATGACAAAAACCTGTGCTCACCACTATACCATATTTATGTATTAATAACTTTATTATCCCTAACAATAAAGTGAGCGTGGGATTACTTGTCAGTGATATACTTTATCCATGAACGAGCACCTTTTGCTCATGGTATATCCGAGCACTAGTGATGTATTAGATTAATTTATGATAGTTATGTAGGGATTGAATAACAGGTTGGTTGTTAGAGAGTTAGCGAGGTGGTATTTATATTTATATTTCCATTATGTTGCTGATTAAAAGCCTACTCTATAGATAAATGAAAGCAATTAGTTTAATTAACTGATCAAATTATTTAAGCCCAACCACCCCACCAAGGTTGTTTCTAACCAAAGATTAAAGAGTGCTAGTCTTCTTTGCAAAACCAACGGTCCAACTACTGCTTGCCTTTTCTGAACTGAAAGCCTTTGCTATGTTTGCTATGTGTCTTATTTTCTAAAAGCTGATTCATATTTTAAAGGGTATTAAAACTGAAAAAATAACTTTGTTTAATTTCCTTTTTACTGAAAAATATAATTATTATTTTTTCAATATAGATTTTTAATTAGCATTTTAAATTTCAACTGTCAATCAAGTGCCATATTATCATAAACTCTTCTGCTGTGTGCAGTTCTGCTGTAGCTGGAATGGTGACAGGTGGTATGTGTGAATTGCATGATATGAAAATCTCTCCAAGTATTGCCTTATTAGTGATTACTGAGCATGCTTGCCTTGACAGTTAGATTAGTTAGGGTGGTGGATCAAAGGCATGCAGCAACTCACAATTCATAATCCTATTGTATTACTTTAAAGATTAAGATAAATTCATTTTTTTAGTTCACATACCATTTAAGTACTTTAAATGAACACATGATCAAACTTTGGGGGAGAGGCTTTGTCAAACTGTCAATTACTATCCATAATAGTTCAGATAGAGGCCGAAAATATAATATATGCAAACAGAATAAAATCCTGCCCTTCTCTATGGATAAATAAAAGGCTTTTGAGCAGCAACGTAATGGAATATAGCAATGCATTTAAATTGAATTGAGTGTCCACTGGTGTTTTATTTTCTTTGTATGTATTATTCTGAATTTTCTTAATAAGCTTTAACTTTTGTGCTTAATAGAACGAGCCGTATGTTGTCTTTAAGATCTTTATTGTTTATAAATAGCATCATTCTCTGTAAAGTAAACACTGCCTTCTGAACTGAGTGTAATCTTTATAAGAAAACTCTCCCTTCTACTACTATAAAGGCTATGACCCTGCTCCAGGCTCTCACAACAGGCAGCACCTGTAGTAGTCACAATCATTTTCCAAGTCAAGAAGCCAATAGCAAGCGAAATGCGTTGTCACCTTGACAAATGTTTGTTATATTTTATATAGAAAAACAGAATAATCCTGCTCTGCCCCAATGCCCAGACTATAAAGTCATATATTATAGTTGCTCGGTAATTTAGTTACTGGTCTGGGAAAGGCCTGATTTCAGTTCCTGGGTAACAATCTTGTGGCTTTGAGTAAATTACACAATGTCCTTGTAATTCTCGAACATGGCATTAGAATCAAGCTGCAATCGGCATTGCTCTATTAATTGTTTTGTTTCTATATACAAATATATAATACCTGTGTGGGTATTTTATGTGTGTGTCACAAAATACCATTCAACAAAAATAGTGAGTTCCAACATTGCAGTCTTTAATGACCTCTGGAATTTTATGACACTGTGGCCACATTACAAACCTCATTGTCCCTAATGTAAATCATCAATACATCCAGTCTGCCACAGGCCACATTACAAACCTCATTGTCCCCAATGTAAATATTCAATACCTCCTCTTTTCCACAGGCCACATTACAAACCTCATTGTCCCTAATGTAAATCATCAATACATCCAGTCTGCCACAGGCCACATTACAAACCTCATTGTCCCCAATGTAAATTTTCAATACCTCCTCTTTTCCACAGGCCACATTACAAACCTCATTGGCCCTAATGTAAATCTTCACTACATCCTGTCTGCCAATTACCAACTAATAAAATGTTTTTGCGCCTATAATTTTCCCACTGAGCTAAGCATCTAAACACTGACTTTATCAGAGTTTGTTTAACTGTTTTTATAGTTACTAAAGTTCTTAGGTCCCTGGTTTAAAAAAGATAATTTAGGTGTCTACTCCATGTTTTGTTTCTTCTGCCTTCTGGACAGCTCTGTTCAAGAATTTCCTGTAGACAGGGTACATTCTTGGGTAGCTATGGCATGGGCCATGTCGCGAATAACCCATTTATTGTGGTTAACATCGGTGGAGGCCCCAGAAACACTGAATGTTTGTTGGTCTTTTCCACAATAGAACGCTTTATCCCAACATTAAAGGGGAAGTTCAGTTCAAATACATGTACTTTTCAGAAAAAAGAGCAGTATTTTTTCATCCCAATGACCTTAATCTGGCAATTCGGCATTTTGTCTGTGTATAAATAAATGCAACCGAAATACTGACTTCCTGTTTGCAGGACCCCTAGTAGAGACCGTTATGGTCTTGCCCTTGACCCAGCACCTGGGTTGATTCAGTTGCTCAGTAGAGATCTGAGCATGTTTGACCCATCCAACAGCCAATCAGTAGAAATCACTGTTAGGAACATTCCAAGGAAGTGGTGCATCAGCTCCACTTATGTCAACAGCAGGGAACAGCAAAGGGTATGAAATCAACTGATTTTTCAATATGGAAGAGAATATGTATCAGGACTGATTGGTCTGGGTGGAAAATTTCCATTGGTCGGTATCTCTCACTTTTCTACTGGTAGAGGGAACTAATAATATTAAGCAACCCAATAATTGGTTCCTATAAAAAGAGGGGGGCTGTTTGGTAGCCCACACCAAATACCAAAACACACTCAAGCTCTTCATTCAGGAGAAACTGACAGGTGGGTACTATAGTCCTGGATTTTCGTATCAGCATTTTTGGAATGGTCAATATCTTGCTCAGGCCCTATTACATAGGACATAACAGATATTAGATAGGACATAACAGATATTAAATAGGACATAACAGAAACTTAATCAAAAATTCTACTTTTCTTCCAACACAGCTATGGCTGCTGTAATCCTTCTTTTTTAGCTGGATATTTAGCAAAACCATTTTTGTTCAGGGTAAAACCAATGAGGATACAATTAGATAGAAGCTGAATATCCGGTTCTAAGGAGCCAGACAGACATTTTCATTTTCCCCATTTATTTAGCAAAGACCTAATATCTGCACGTTATGAATCCCATTTTCCAATGCGGAAATATGGAAACAATTGTTCTGATTAATCATAGTCACAAGGAGTAAGAAGTTTATTATGTGTTATAATGAGTCAACGTTTGTTCCATTAATCTTTAGCCATATTTGTCGAGGTTTTACGTATTGTTTGGCACATTTACAGGTTTCTTGAGTAATCCCGTACAGAAATACATAATCCTTTAAATAGAACACAAATGAAAATTATAGCAATAATAATTAGGAAAATTACTACCCTCTAATCCTCTTATATGAAGCTTCTGCAAACTTTTTAGACCAACTCACACTTAGCAATGCAAATTTTGCTGGCGGCACACCCGTGTTCTTAATGTTGGACTCAATGTTGCAATTACCCATATGTTATACACATTACTGTGTATATTGTAATCGAATTTCATCAAAATCAATGAAGTGTAAAAGTTACACTACATTGACCTCATTTAGATGTTTTATATATATGTGTTTGTGTGTGTTTGTAGAGTTAATTCAGCTGGCACTCTAATCAAAGCAGCGATGCCCGTGTGCAGTCTCTTAATCATATATAAACCCCCCCAGAACCATGCACTCTCGGGACTTGAAGGGCTAGGCCACACTAGTGCGCTTTTAAGCTCACAATAGTGTTGGGCTATGCGTTGGCCCCATCATCTTCGCTGGGGTTTGCTGTGCTGCGATTCGCTTATCAAAGCGCATGCGATCACCATTTCTGGTGTGATTTGCTCCAATAAGGGCGAATTGACGAAATTGCGAATGCAGATAACGCGCAAGAGATTGCACAGTCACAAGCGTTGTAGTGTGGCCTCAGCCGAAACAAAGATAACATATTCCTTGCTCCATTGTTAACACGTTTCTGCCCACTGTATGGGCCGTCATCAGGACATCAGTGCAAACACACGGAACTTCCTAAAAAAAACTTTCCCCAATACACCCCATCCATGTGATGAAATCTGAACCAAAGGACCCCCAAGAAACTGATCCTTATAAAGTGCTCATGTGCATAACTAGCCAGCATGACCTGCTAAGGGATCTGCTAAGGTGCTTGCGAAGGTTCTAATTTATCCAGGTTATGGTATATCTGTTGTATTCAGTTAGATCAACTGGACATTAAGTTTAGTTCTTGAAGACGTTTCACTAGTCATCCGACTGGCTATCTCAATTCACAGTGACTTGTACAAGAATCTGTTGGCAATAGTTACCTTGGAATGTGTCCCAATCAGCCTATAATATCCAGGTGTTAGGGACCTTGTGATAGCACACAATTGGGCCAGTCCTCCGCTGCTGACAAACTTCCTTGTTATCCATTCCTTCTAGTTACTAATGGTGGTTGTAAGCTGAACTGTCTCTTTAAAATCAGAATTCCTTGAACACAATTGTCTTTTATCTAGACCCACCATCATGGCAGATTGTTATGTTCTATATGACACGATATCAGATTGATCTTTTACTAAATTAGTAGTTTGTTGCAGTTTACTTTTCACTGTATTGTGTTATATTATACTTATCCATACACAATACGACCATCGTACGATATCGTAATATCACAATATCGTATGCTCCCATCCAATAAATTTTCCTATTGGGCAGGTTAACTTTTTTGCCCAGTCAGATAATATGGCCATGTTGTTGCCTCTATGGACACCATTAGTCTTATAGAGACTGGATAAGTTACAATTATGTACGCTTGAGAAAAGGCGATTGCGTGGGAATATGATTACTGTGTATAAATACATTAACGGGCCATACAATAAACTATCTGGGGCATTGTTCACCAATAGAACATGTCAGAGGACACGAGGACATCCCTTAAGACTTGAAGAAAAAAGGTTTAGGCTTCAAGCTTGGAAAGGGTTTTTCACTGTGAGAACGGTAAAGCTATGGAACTGTCTTCCAGTGGACGTTGTTATGGCAGGTTCATTGGTCATTTTCAAAAAAAAGCTGGATGAGTTTCTGCAAACAAGGAATGTTACAAGTTACTGGTACTGATACATAAAGTAGAGTTGATCCAGGGAAATTTCCGATTGCCACTTGGAGTCAGGAAGGAATTTTTTCCCCCTTTATAAATTTGGTGGGTTTTTTTTGCCTTCCTCTGGATCAACAGTTAGGCAGGAAATGAGGATATTGCTAGATTGGTTGGACTGGATGGACATATGTCTTTATTCAACCTCAAATACTATGGGGCATATTTATAAAAGAGCGAAAAGTAGCGAAATGTTTTCGCATTCGCTTTTCGCATGGGTTTTCGCCAAAAAGACAGTTAACGCTATTTATAAAGGTAGCGTTAACGAATGGCGAAACCGTTTCCGCGAGCTATCGCTAAACCCTTTTCGCCTAACTTCGCAATGTTAATTTTAGCGAAAAAGGAGCAAAAAGGCATAACGCGATTTATAAAAGAGCGAAAGGTGGTTTTTGCGTTAAAAAGAGCGAAAGATTAGCGCGACCCTGAAGGTGGTGAAAAGTCATTGTTTGAGCGAAAAGGCATTCTAATGGGTAATATGCCTTGAAAAAGCGAACGCGCATTAGAAGGGCGATCGCGCATTAGAGTGTAATATGCCTTGGAAAAGCGACATTAGAAAGGCGAATGCGCATTAGAATGTAATATGCCTTGGAAAAGCAACATTAGAAAGGCGATCACGCATTAGAATATAATATGCCTTGGAAAAGCGAACGCGCATTAGAAAGGCGAACGCACAGGGCGAACGCGCATTAGAAAGGCGAACGCGCATTAGAAAAACGTACGTACATTATAATGGAATATGCCTTGGAAAAGTGAACGCGCATTAGAAAGGCGAACGCACAGGGCGAACGCGCATTAGAAAGGCGAACGCACATTAGAAAGGCGAACGCACATTATAATGGAATATGCCTTGGAAAAGCGAACGCGCATTAGAAAGGCGAACGCGCATTAGAAAAGCGAACGCGCATTAGAAAGGCGAACGCACATTAGAAGGAGAAACGCACATTATAATGGAATATGCCTTGGAAAGGCGAACGCACATTAGAAAAGCGCAAGCGCATTAGAAAGCGCGAACGCACATTATAATGGAATATGCCTTGGAAAGGCGAACGCGCATTAGAAAGGCGAATGTGCAGTGCAAAAGAAAATTGTATTCCAATTGAGAAATTCTAAGAAGATTGACTAAATAAGACATGGCTGACTTCTTGGTAAATGTGAGGTGGCCATTTTGAACTTGACATCATTTTCTAGTGGGCTTTTCTGGTTTCGAATGGTTTTCACAATGCAGTCTTCTTAGATGCGTTAAGTTTTCGCTGCGATACTTTTCGCTCTTTATCGCGCCCGTTCGCCTTTTTCAGTGTGTTTTTCGCTTTTTTATAAATAAGGCGAAACGAAGCCCCAAATGGCGCTATTTTCGCTGCGATGTGCTGCGCTAATTATTTGGCGAAAAAGACAATCCTTTATAAATATGCCCCTATGAGTCTTGGTGGCTGATGCAATAAGGTGAAAAACGTTGACCCTACTACTTTCTAACTTGCAGCAACCAATTAGATGTTACCTAACTCAGTAAGAATCTAACATCTGATTGGTTGCTGCAAATTAATACCACAGAAAAACTTTTGCACCTTTTATTGCATCAGCTCATTGGAGTTTAATGGGCACTGGTTGTCGCTGCAAGGTGAGTTTTACTACAAGGTGTATACACATAGTGGATTCGACTAGTAGTTTCAACAGATGGTAGTGTATAGGTACAATTTGAAGATAAAGCAGGTCAAGGTTGGTTTTAAGTAAAAATATAACATTAAACAAGTCGAGTTCAGGGAAGATAGAAAATGAGCAAAAAAGAAGAGCCGGGGATCAGGATAGAGAAACAAATAAACAGGTCACAATCAAGGAAAGTAAAACCAGATACAAACCTGGTTGTTACAGGGAATCCATATAAACAAGAACAAAAGTCCAGAGACAGTAACTCAGTGACTCAGGGAGCACAGGCCAGTGTGAGGTTTAAACAGAGGAGTAACAAAGTAAATTGAGCAGATCTGAAGTTACCCAGTGCAAATGGATGAAAATGTAGTGGGGGCTCCAAGACAGACTAAATATTATAATTGAGAAAACAATCTAATTCTACAGATAGAAAAAAATGGATCACAGTGGTAACCCAGCCAGTCCTTGGTTCAGGTCTTGACAGGAGCAATAATTGGAAACATATGCAATTAATATGTGATTGAGCTAATGGACACTTATTGCAAATGACAAGTTGCTTTCATTAGAAAGTAAAATGGTAAAGAGTGATTAGATACAAGCCATCTCGTCCTAGAAACAGCTTTTTCCAACAGTTGATGTCCAACTGCTCCTAACACAAGTGACCATGAAGTCAATTAGAACAGCACATAACTTGCAGAACTGCCTGGGTTGCAAGATCTGGTTAGTCATTTAGTGATGTGCTGGAATTCTGACTTGAACTTCCGCCGGTCAAAACTACAGATGGAATTAAAACACGGAATCACAGAAATTACTACTGATAAAGGACAAGTCCAGCTCTCAAATGAAAACTTATATACAGGTGAATCATTCCCCAAAACCCTAAACTGTAAGTCTAGCCTGAAATCCTGCACAATGTCCTGTTTCCCCTGTTTCTGCTTCCTGGTTCTTCAAGTTAGTTACTGTCAGTTATGGATTTGACAGTTGACATCACAGCTAATTACTGAAAGTTAATCCACTGTCTGCCTCATCTGAGCATGCCCAGGCTCAGTACAGGCTCAGTACAGGTTTCTAAATTACTCAGTTTCCATGAGGTATCCAGAAGCATAGCAGGCATACAGTAATGAAGAGGACAAAGTAGTATATATCAACATATTTTAAAGAGGTCATTCTTTCTAAAAGATGTTATGAGGTGGAGTTGTCCTTTAAGTTTGTAGTTTAGGCAGATTTGATGGTCAATCATCCATATAAAAAATGTGTCCCCTGTAGATTCTTTCATCTCTACAGTCATCATACTTATTAGAGAGAACCCCAAATTTACCCACAGTCACATATGTCAACTTTACACTCCTCCTGTGGACATTGAAAACCATTGCAAAGACAATTAGATAATCTTGGGCTTAATGGTTCCAATAAAACACAAAACTGCACAATTCTGCCAATAAAACATGATGGGCATGCAAATTATTCTTAAATTAGGAACCCAGAAAGCCACAGATACCAGCCTTTGTGTATTTCTACAGCTATCTTACACAGCAACCCTGCTTGGAAGCCCCAGTTTCAATTTGTAAATAAAATAATATGCTGTTTTGGCTCTTGTATTTTCCGATCTAAAATTGAATGGAACTTGGCCAATAATAAATATTAATGCAATCCCATCATTCATTTCACAGCCAGAGGCAACCATCTGAAGCCCATCTGGATGAAAAATCACGTTTTTTCTTGTCTTTAGATTGTCACAATGTGATCTAATATAAATGCCTTGTGATAGTTTATTTCATGTCTGGAGCTTGCCTGAAAATTCTCAGTACAGCCATGATGGGTTTTATATTCTCCTAGAGATTTCCATTTATATATTGCAGATCTGCCTTCAAAACGTTCTAGACCTGAAAAGACAGACTGGCCTGTAGCATAGATTACGTTCTGCCGTTAGATTGTTAAGCCCCCATTCATGGGGTTGATATTTTGAGCGTAAATTTGATTGAATCGCTCAAAATATCGAAAACTATTTTCTGTTTTTCCGATTGACCACTCAACAACATCGAGCAGTTTATCGAAAAAACGAAGATTGGACCAGGTGGAATATTTTACGCCAACCCCATCTTATGTCCCCATGTCTCCGCAGATTCCAAGGGGAAATCTGCAGAAAGATTGGAGCCTCAAAGTGGGGATCTTTGAGCGCTTCTTCTGATTGGCTTTCTGATCGTTGCGCTCCGATCGGAAGAAAATCTGCCAGTGTATGGCTAGGTTTATATGGGACATATTGGTTTTAGTAGACTAGGTAGGCGGGTATGTAGGAAGATAAGATAATATTTGCCCATCATAAATTCCATAAGCAGGGAGTAAAATGTTTTAACTTAATGGTGCTTAATGACTGGCAAACAGTTTATAACTTTAATGGTGAGATGTGAAAAAAAATCAAGACTGTGGATTACTGAATCAGAGACAAAATCAGCAGAGGAGGAAGTAGTGTGTCTTTTTTATGTAGTTACCTGGGGAACATTACAGTTCCCAGAAAGTAGCCCCCGCATTTATATAAATCTAATATGCCAGGCCAGCAGGATTAAAAGCCCATGTGTGTTTATACCCTTAGGTCTAAATGATATGAGAAGCTTGTAGCACAAGACAAGTTACAGTTTAATACCTGGTTTCATTTGATTTCCAAACCTTTATTACACATAATAACAGTTGTGGCTCCTGTACAAAGAAAATAAAATGCATTTGTAGAGTAGTAACTACAAGTCACTCATGTAACATTGTCAACACCCTAAAGGGACCCATCCTCAATATTATCAGACAAAGTGGTGAAGAGTTCTGGTTTCGAACTGAACCTGATTTAGAATGTTGGAAATTTGTGGATCCGGAGGAAATTTCTAAACTATCACCACTTAGCTCAGAAAGTTACACCGGATCCACAAAGTTTTAAAACCCATTTGTTCCATTCAAACCTCTAAATCTTACCAGTTTTTTGACACTCAAGCAATCTTTGCCCCAACCAACCTATTCCAATTTGTCAGGTAATGAAATAAGACTGATTTCACTATATGATTTTGTCATCAGGCACCACACACAATACAATTATAGTACAATACAGAATACTGTAGAGTTAGCCTTCCATGGGCAGATGTTATTCCGATCAGAAGAACCAATCGAAGTTCTCCAACTTGAGCTGCTGAGCTGCAGAAAGATGGGGGCTTAAGATGGGGTCGAGGGGAAATTTTTGCCTGGCACTTTGTTTTTCCATATGGCCACTGGCATATGTTGTCGCTCCGTTAATTGTAGCGCATGCTATCCGCATTTTTTGTGCAATTGCATGCGCTCTGATTGTGCGACATTACACAATTTTTTTGTGCGAGTTCGCAGCTCACATGCATGAGCGCACTGGCAATGTGCCGGTTTCTGGTGGGCTGGTGAGCGCTTCACTGTGGCCTCAGTCTAAAGGGAATCTCCATCCTCTCAACAAACAAAAGTGTATAGGCATGTACAGTATATGTATGTATAACCTATATGCAGTTTATTTTGCTGATAGGGCGGAGAAGGTACTTTATAGTCTCATTCAATAAAAACTGGTTGACCCAACTAAGAAAACATTTCTCAAACCCAGAATTCCCTGAATACTAGCAGGCATTGTAACGGGCAGTACAGCCTAAAGGATGGGCCGCTTATCTAAGAAAATCGTACCATACCAATGAAAGATCCTTGGCACATAAGAGGTTAAATCTCCCAGTTATTATATCTGGGCATTGCTTGACCTTTCCCTCTTTCAAGTTGCAGGATGTGCTACTATCAATGTCCATGGTTATTTCTTTACACAGTCATTCCCAGCGGTAGGAATAATAAAAGAAAGGAAGATGCATTTCAGCTTTGACAATACAGCACGAACTCTGCGCTCTTTAGGTTTACGGATAGAGAACCAGCGCTGAGGGTATTGATATTGCAGCTAATGAAGGGGAGAACCAATGAGAGGCATTTCTTTTAAGTCCAGCAAATTCAGAAGGTTCACCCTTCCTCGGTTTAATACTAAGCATTTCTCTGAAACAGGAATCCTCTGGGGACCTCTGACTACATCAATGGAAAAGGCTTTACTGCAAGCTGGGATGAGCCGTAACCCAATGCAAATGAAGTCCCACAGTGCTCAGGGAACATTCCATTGGGATTTGGGGCCTAAGCCTCAGCTCTTAATGCGGCAAAATTCTCTGTGTGAGGAAGGGGTTGTTAGTTTACCAACTCTGGCAATGATAGAACAATGACATTCAACATCCAGCATGTGTCAGGGTTTAAATATAGAGATTTATCAAAGCCATAGTAGCCAATGTAACCAGGTAAAGGGAACCTTCAGACATCAAGGATAAGCTAAATACTAGTAGAAGGTAATAAATCAACCCAGAACCATTGTTTGTGTTTTTATTGATTTTATTAGCTCCAGAGTTCTGTGATGGAGAGTTGAAAATCTTATTTCTGATTGGATGGCAGCAGACGAAGCTGGTCTCCGCCATCTGATTAAGGTTAAGGATTGCTGCCTTATCTTCTGTAAAGCTTGCTTTATTTAGCTTTGCTTTTCCTTTAATGGGTGCAATTAATGTTAACTCTCAGCTTCGATTTGCTCTTATTGGATTGCCGTACCGCCCCTTTAAAAAATAAATAAATTGAGCAAGGTGTAAATATATAAATTATAATTAGGTTCTTCCTGCAGCTTGTCTGTGAACTGGTATCTAACAGACAAGGACCATACAAATTTATACCCAAATCAAAGCAGGAATTAAATTCCTAAAAAAGAATTGCCCGCTCAGGAATATTAACTGGCATTTTTACCCTCAAATGAAAAGTCTATAAAGGTAAATAACCCCTAAACACCAAAAAAATCTGAAAGATGTGAGATTAACCTGAAATGCGCCTGAAATCCTTCTTTTTGCTTCCTGGGGACATTTTTTCTAAAAAAAATGCTGTACAATCGTTGCTTTCCAAAGCCGGCTTCAGAGGGATCTTTCTCAGTGATAAGGTAAGACCCAGGGTTAAGGTAAGACACAATTAAGTTTCTCCTCCTGGGTACTATCCCTGAGAGGGATGTGTGGGGGGGAAATAAAAGCAAAAATAAGAATAAACTAAAAATAAAATGTTTGTGCAGTCTGGTCCTTTAAATGTGGTCCAGTGGGTATACAGACCTATTTGGAACACAGTCCAGCAGAAAGTATGGGTTCTTAATTCTACCTTTAATTTAATGCTGTTTATCACCGATCTGCATTGCAACCCTTATTTAAATGCACAACCAAAGATTTTGGGTCAAGTTATAAACATTGCAAATGCTAATACATCAGCCCCAAAAACAGTTTAATAAAATTGTGTGCTTAATATGCATATGCATTATTTTCTGTTTCTAAGATTTTGTGGGCAATGCTATTCATGTAGCATGAGACTGCAAGATGCCTTCTGTTATAAGAAGGTGTTTCACCATTTTTTGCTCCTTTCTAGCTGCCTTGTCTACTGTACGCCTAGTCCTACACCATAGAGCCATGAATCTGTATCTTGCACTGAAGGGTTCTAACATGATTGAAAGATGTTGTGTCTGCAGGTCAGATGATTGGCTCTATATATTAAGCTATATTGCTTGTTATTAGCCAGCAGTTCTGGAAACATGCATAAGGTAAGGGACATAAAGGTGTATTTTGCATATCTCTGCATATCTTACTCTGGGGAACATGGGAGTAAGAAATTACTTTCTGTTTTTTAGATTTTGTGGTCAATGCTATTCATATAGCATGAGACTGCAAGATGCCTTCTGTTATAAGAAGGTGTTTCTCCATATCTATCTAACAAAATGTTGTATGTGTGATGTATACTTTATACTTTACTGCCATCTGGTGTTCAAACAAATTGCTGCAGTAAAAAGAACAATTCAAGTAGTTTTATCTTTTTTTTACTTTTTAGCACCATCTTGTGGATGTTTTAATAACTGCATGAACAAACTGTATTCTGTGATTTTACATATACAGTCAGCAAATGTAGGTTTATTGGACATTTGTCAGAAGTTGCTTGCAGAATCGCATGTGTGTACACAGTCTACTGTTTTTCCTAGCTGTCTGCGACACAATATACAGTAAAAAGCCTTAGCAAAAATGTCACATTTAGTATCCTTACAAAAATATTCAATGGTGAAGGGTTTGCTGAATAAAAATGGGGCCATGTTTATTAACCTACATTATCGTAAAACTTCTGATACCGTGGGTTATCGCAAAAGTACGACCACGGACATGCATGTAGCAAAATACCGCAATGGTATTGTACGGGCGATAATAGAATAATAAAGACTTTTGGATTAGAATATGTAGCCTACATAGGATTCTTAATGTGGTTAGGGAAGATGGAACATCCCTTTCTTACCTGTGCACTGGAGAAGTGCGCTCCTTTCCTTGAGCACACCGACTATCACACACACACCTCAGGCAACCAATAGATACTGAGGAAGGCCTGAGCCTCAAAAGGATTTCTACATCTGCCAGGATTTTGAATTTTCTCCTGTTGCTAGTGTCCGTTTCCTATGAAATCTCTGGAAACAGGTACTTTGTATCCATTCAATGCAAGGTTGGATATGAATGAATGTATAGTTTAAGTTTATAAGTTTTTTCTCAATGTTTATCTCTGTATAGTATAGGATAGTATAGTATAGTATAGTATAGTATAGTATAGAATAGTATAGTATAGGAAAGGATAGTACAGTATAGTATAGTATAGGATAGGATAGAATAGTATAGTATAGTATAGGATAGAATAGTATAGTATAGGATAGGATAGTACAGTACAGTACAGTATAGTATAGGATAGGATAGGGTAGAATAGTATAGGATAGTACAGTATAGTATAGGATAGAATAGAATAGTATAGTATAGGATAGGATAGTACAGTATAGTATAGTATAGTATAGGATAGGATAGGATAGAATAGTATAGGATAGTACAGTATAGTATAGGATAGAATAGTAAAGTATAGGATAGGACAGTATAGTATAGTATAGTATAGTATAGGATAGGATAGGATAGGATAGAATAGTATAGGATAGGATAGTATAGTATAGGATAGGATAGAATAGGATAGGATAGTATAGGATAGGATAGTATAGTATAGGATAGGACAGTATAGTATAGTATAGTATAGTATAGTATAGGATAGGATAGGATAGGATAGGATAGTATAGGATAGGATAGTATAGGATAGTATAGTATAGGATAGGATAGAATAGGATAGGATAGGATAGTATAGTATAGTATAGGACAGTATAGTATAGTATAGTATAGTATAGGATAGGATAGAATAGGATAGGATAGTACAGTACAGTATAGTATAGTATAGTATAGGATAGAATAGTATAGGATAGTACAGTATAGTATAGGATAGAATAGTATAGTATAGGGTAGGACAGTATAGTATAGTATAGGATAGGATAGGATAGGATAGGATAGTAAAGTATAGGATAGGATAGAATAGTATAGGATAGTACAGTATAGTATAGGACAGTATAGTATAGTATAGTATAGTATAGTATAGTATAGGATAGGATAGGATAGAATAGTATAGTATAGTATAGGATAGGATAGGATAGTATAGGATAGTACAGTATAGTATAGGATAGAATAGTATAGTATAGGATAGGACAGTATAGTATAGTATAGTATAGGATAGGATAGAATAGGATAGTATAGGATATGATAGGTAAGATAGGATAGAATAGTATAGTATAGGACAGGATAGAATAGTATAGTATAGGATAGTACAGTATAGTATAGTATAGGATAGTATAGGAAAGTACAGTATAGTATGTATAGACAGGATAGAATAGTATAGTATAGGATAGTTACAGTACAGTATAGTATAGGATAGGATAGGATAGGATAGGATAGGATAGAATAGTATGAGTATAGGATAGTATAGGATAGGATAGGTATAGATAGGATAGTATATAGTATAGGATATGGTAGTATAGGATGATACGTATAGTATAGTATAGGATAGGATAGAATAGTATAGTATAGGATAGTACAGTATAGTATAGTATAGGATAGGATAGTATAGGATAGAATAGTATAGTATAGGATAGAATAGTATAGGATAGGATAGGATAGACAGTCTAGTATAGGATAGGATAGTACAGTATAGTATAGTATAGTATAGGATAGAATAGTATAGGATAGGATAAGATTGTACAGTATAGTATAGGATAGTATAGGATAGGATAGGATAGTACAGTATAGTATAGGGTAGTATAGTATAGGATTGTACAGTATAGGATAGGATAGGATAGGATAGTACAGTATAGTATAGTATAGGATAGTATAGTATAGGAATGGGTAGGATTGTACAGTATAGTATAGTATAGTATAGTATAGTATAGAATAGCATAGTACAGTATAGTATAGTATAGGATAGTATAGTATAGTATAGGATAGGATAGTATAGTATAGGAATGGGTAGGATTGTACAGTATAGTATAGTATAGTATAGTATAGTATAGTATAGTATAGTATAGTATAGAATAGCATAGTACAGTATAGTATAGTATAGGATAGTACAGTATAGTATAGTATAGGATAGGATAGTATAGGATAGAATAGTATAGTATAGGATAGAATAGTATAGTATAGGATAGGATAGTACAGTATAGTATAGGATAGGATAGTACAGTATAGTATAGTATAGGATAGTATAGTATAGTATAGGATAGAATAGTATAGGATAGGATAAGATTGTACAGTATAGTATAGGATAGTATAGGATAGGATAGTACAGTATAGTATAGGATAGTATAGTATAGGATAGGATTGTACAGTATAGGATAGGATAGTACAGTATAGGATAGGATAGGATAGTACAGTATAGTATAGTATAGTATAGTATAGTATAGGAATGGGTAGGATTGTACAGTATAGTATAGTATAGTATAGTATAGAATAGCATAGTACAGTATAGTATAGTATAGGATAGTATAGTATAGTATAGTATAGGATAGTATAGTATAGTATAGTATAGTATAGGATAGGATAGTACAGTATAGTATAGTATAGTATAGTATAGGATAGTATAGTATAGGATAGGATAGTACAGTATAGTATAGTATAGGATAGTATTTGTGGTTGAATAAAGACATATGTCCATCCAGTCCAACCCATCTAGCAATACCCTAATTTCCTGCCTAATTGTTGATCCAGAGGAAGGCAAAAAAACCCACCAAATTCTTGAAGGGGAAACAAATTCCTTCCTGTATATATACAGGATATAATATAACTTACCCCTGTAGTGGATCCCAATGGGATCCAGGTATAAATAATATCCTTATAATTGACTCACTACTAAAGGGTAGCACGCCGATTATAACCCGGAACTAAGCCAGGTACAATTAAAGAAGGTCTCCCTCCCACCCTTCAGTCCTGCCTGTGTGTCCCCCCCTTCCAGGCCACGGCAAACCTTATGGGAGTTTGCTTTTTAGGGGACTTCATTAGATGGCATTTTAACCATCTTCATTGTTTTTTAGTATTTAATAGGGAGTTTGCTTTGTGTCTGTGTTCTCCCCAGCATCTGGTGTTGTCCTGCATCAATAACGTTTTTTTTTTTTTTTTAAAAGCTGAAGCATGGACGCACTAAGTGAAGGCAATGGTTGTCACCAGTAATGGAAGTCAGAGGTTAGTGTTATAAATTGTGCAAATTCTGCCTGTCCTCCTGTTTCCTCCTGCTGCTTGCTGTTTCTATAGAGGGGTGCCGATAGACTGTGCACTTAACTCAGGGGCACTTCTAGGGTTTTTGCTGCCTGTGCCAACCTTTTGAAAGCCTCCCTTGTGTGCCACCACGTTAATGTGGGTGTGACTTTGTCCGTGAGCGTGGTTTTGCCAATGGCCGTGGCTTCGCTGGTAGGCGTGGGTAAAATTTTGAAATTTAGAACTTCCTATCACATATGTATTTAAACAGTTCTTCTAGACACGGATATTACATCCCTTTCTCAAACAGCTTGTGTTGCCATTACCATATTGATCATTTCAGGTTTTTGTTAATCAAAATAACTTATTTTATAGCCTGTGCTTTACATGTTGGTTCATCTGTTACAATACATTAGAAATGCCATACTTTCTGTAGTATAAAAGATTTTAGCCAAAAGATTTGTAAGCCTTCCATCATGTCAAGGACTCTTTCAGGAAGGCCCTAACTAACCTAACTAGTCTGACCTAGCCTAACAAACTAACTAAAGCTAACCTAACCATATAAAATTATTTTAACAACATCATATCTGTCACTAGGGAAAATTCAATAAGAGTCATTTAGTCACACAAAAAACTCACAGTCGAAAAAATACAATAAATACATCACTGTCACAATAGTATACAAAAGGAAAGGCAACAGATGCTGAGAAAATTCCCCCACTTGTCTGCTGCAGCTGCTCGGCCTGCCCTCTCTGTAATATCTGCACCCAACTGTCACTGTGCCACTCTGCGCTTACACTTTTCATGCACATTTTCCGTTCAAGGCAAAAAAAAAAAAAATTTCACCACTGCCTGTCTGCCACCTTTCTTCTTCAGTGCAGGGGTGCCGCCTGAGACAAATATCTCACTCTGCCTCATGGTAGATGGTAATGTCCTGTAATGTCTGGACAAAGGGCATACGGTAATGATTATTAATGACATTTTATTTAAAATTACACCGGTTTTCCACCCAGCTATGGACATTACCAGGTAGCACATTCCTACAAATACCCACAAACTAGTGCAGGCCCCTGGACATGTAACCAATGAATATGTATCTGAACAGACTGTGTGCAGTGACCAATGGTTTTTTTTTGGAGATGTTTGCTTGTTTTGGGGGATTTGGGATCTCCCATAGATGTATCTGTGAAATATTGCTCTTAATTGCAGCTTTAAAAATGTGGTAATATCCAAGGAGGTAAAAATACTTTTGCATATGAGCAACTTCTCATTTAAGATCTCATTCACTACAGATTCTATGCAAAGTCCACAAGGGCTAGGCCACACTGCTGCGTTTTTTGTGCATTTGCGCATGCGTTTGCGTTTTTTTCAGATCATTGTAAATGCGGCAACGCACAGAAAATGCGTGTTTACGGGTGTTTTGCGATTTGCATTCCGCATTTTTAATCGCAATCGCATGTGTTTTTCTATACCTAATGAAGAAACCGCATGCGCAAACGCAACAAAATCGCACATGAAATTGCATGCGATTCTGTGTGCGTTTGCAGCGCAGTGTGGCCATGCCCTTAGACTAGTTTAAGGGCATGTCCAACCATAAATCGAAATTTTACCTACAGGTGCAGGACACCCCAGACCCCACTTCCTTTTACCCACCTCTTCCAAAGACGCAGCACATGAACCGGTCCATCGCCTGGTTGATGCGGACTTGTTTCAAGCAAGAACAGCAGCAGTGAGGCACTTTCTGGTGCAGCTATCTGCTTTTGGCCATGATGTCACCATTGCACCTTTGACTGACAGCCGCAACCAGGAAGCAGAGAGGGGAGATGCAGCAGACAGGGAGGGACTGGGGCTTGTTACTTTCTTTAGTTCCATCTTTGGCTTTTAGCTTCATCTTGGGTATATGCTTGTGATGGTTCACATTCATCCAGACCATGGTATATCTGTTGTATTCAATTAGATCAACTGGATCAACAAGAAGTTTAGTTCTTGAAGACATTTTGCCATCCGACAGGCTTTCTCAATTCAGAATGACTTGAACAAGAATCTGTTGGCAATTATGTACCCTGGAAAATCCCAATTAGCATATCACAGCCAGGTGTTAGGGACCTTCTGAATGCAAGGTGTGGATGCATTAAGGCTAAGTGGTGTTATCGAAACTGCCCAGGGTAAGGTGTCAAAACAGCATTGTACATGGCAGACAGTCCCACCTCTATTTAGGCTTGGTTTCTTTATTTTTACATAAATGGCCTCCTTGACACCTCTCTTGAACCAGTCATGTTCCTTTGCCAGTATGGTAACATTACAATCTTTAAAGGTATGTCCTTTTTCCTTAGGATGCAGGTACACGGCTGAGTCCTGAACCAAGGAATTGGCGAATTGGCTCTTATGTGCTGGGCAATATTAAAGACGGAAGAGGGTCCGTAAGTAACAATCTAAGCATTTTTTAAAGAAATATTTTGGCATTTGGGGGTGGGCAGGGGGTGCCTACCTTATCCTAAAAGGGATTCATGCTAGGTGCCACAGCTGCAGAGGATGGATCTGGATGGTGTGTGTGTGTGGGGGGGGCTCCCCTCCGCTTGTCACTGCCTTGTTGAGGTTAGAGAAATAGCAGGGACTGGACGAATCACTGATAGCCTCTACTCTTCACTTTTCTGGACTTTGAAAAGGCATAGCAGGAGAACCTTTTGGAGCAGAGATGTATGGTAAGGGTTTTTTTTTTAAAACTACACATTGGGGCCAGTATGGGGTTAAATTTGTTTTTGGTTTTTTTGGGGGGGAGGGGGGGTGTTATTAAAGGGCTCCTTTGAAATGTTAATTTTTTTTGCCTTCGCCTCTGTGCTAGTGGGAATGTCTAATGTGTGTTGCAGGGTTCTAATGACACCCAACTTATGATCTAAAGGGTGGTGGGAGTCAAACATTTAATATTGGTCTGTATAGGTTGTAAACCTTTACTTCCAGTTTACCATTCTCCCTGACTTCTACCAAGCAGTCCAAGAAGGCCAGTATGTTGTCTGTACCTCTTCCCTTGTGAAGTTGATGTTCTGGTCTACAGCATTGATGTGTTCTGTAAAGGCTTGTACCTTCTTCTTGTGAATTTTAACCCAGGTGTCAACCATATATCTGAACCAGTGGCTGGGTGTTATGCTGTTAAAAGGTGTAAAGTGCCTGTGTTCCCACTTCCTCCATGTAAAGGTTTGCCACAATGGGTGAAACTGGAGATCCCATAGCACATTCATGTTTTTGCTTATAGAATCCCTGTATTTGAAATAGGTGGCATTCAAGCACAAGTCCAGTAGGGAACACACCTGTTCTGGGTTAAGATCTGTTCTGCTGGTAAGGGTGCTGTATTGGCCTAGCCATTTCTCACTATATCAACAGCCTCCTAGGTGGGTATGCAGGTGAAGAGAGATATTACATCATAGGACACCATAGTTTCATCTGCAACAAGTACATCTTAAATCTTTTTAGTGAAATCCTGGAGTTCTGGATGTGATGCTTAGAATTTCCAACCAATGGTGTAAGCTGTTGGCTAGGTATTTCACTAATTTGTATGTTACAGAGTTGATGCTGCTGACTATAGGTCTTAGTGGGGTCCCCTCCTTGTGTATCTTTGGGAGGCCATATATACTTTCAAGGGTAGTTATATTACCAACAGATTCTTGTACAAGTCATTCTGAATTGAGAAAGCCAGTTAGATCAAGTCCAGTTGATCTAACTGAATACAACAGATATGTCTTTAAAACTACCCACTAGTGGCCCAACTGTGTAGTGTTAAAAAAGCCTTACTTAGGCTGAGGCCACACTGCAAAGCACAGGAATTGTGTACAAAATCGCAAGTGTTATCGCACTTAACTTAAAAAATGGTGAACGCATGTGTTACTAAAACGCGAACGGACGAGCAATTGCAGGCGGATCGGAAATTGCGGGAATTTTTGTGTTCCCACGATTTCCATTTTAGCACTAGCGTGCTCAAACGCCCTAGTGTGGCCTAGCCCTTACACCTCAGCTTCTTATGGTTCTCCTGCAGTGCCTGTCCAAAGTTCAGAAAAGTAAAAGGTAGGCGCTTTCTGTGTATCATCCAGTCCCGCTACTTCAGTCTACCTGGAGGACTCTGGCACACAGGGGAGCCCTCCCTCCTCTGGATTCCTTCAGGCTGCTTCATCCCCTACCTATAAAACCCTTTTCTGTAGTGTAGGGCACACCAGCTCACTCCCAACTGCCATTTGTTTAAAAACAGGTCCCAGAAATAGACTTGCTGATCTAGCCAAGTTTGTGATTGGCCGAGTCTCCGGTCCCTATTTGCAACTTCCGGCAAGCAGCCGAGGGAACCAACAGTGGTAATACGTTTTCTGTTATTAAAAACCAATATGGCGGTTGGGAGTGGGCTGTGATACCCTGCACTACAGAAAAAGTTATAAACTGGTAAAAAATGCCATTTTTACCAGTTTATTACATGCATTTTTACCATATATTTAATAAGTTCTCATCCTTTCTGGCAAAGGTATCTGCCTCCGATGAGCTTTTTATAAACGTGAGCATGTACAGTGGCAGCAGGGGAAAGAGCAGTCCATCATTGGCTGCCATGTTAGCACTCACAGCCTTGATGGAGAATACTCTCTCATGCTTCTAGCTGCAGCCAGTCTAAATTTACAGCAGTATAATTATTGGTGCTTCCTGTTACACAGTGAGCGATGACATCTCCAGCATGTATCCTACCGTTGGGACAGAGCATAATCAGCAGCATTATAAGCCCCGACCCTGACATTCCTTATAATTTTTAAAGCTTGCCACAAGCCTAAAAAACATTTTTTTCTCTTTCTAAGGTGCCCATAAGCAGAGGAAAGCACTTTATTTATACACAGACAAAATGCTAATTGGGCAGGTTAAGGTCATAAGGAAAAATACTGCTCCTTTTTTGCTAAACGTATATGTATTTGCACTGAACTTTCCCTTTAAAGGTGCCAATACACTGCATACTTACCTTCCAATGTTCTCTGCAACACATGAAGAACTGCCTTATCTGATTTATTTTTGCAAGCAACTTGTGATGGCAAAATGAATGGCACAGGCGGGAATGTTGCAGGAACATCGGAAGGTAAGGACCGCCAGACCGAAAGTACACTATTAGACATTACATAGATGGCATGAACCAACATCTACTCTGTCTAATGCATAAATCACTGATGCCCAACCCATGTTCCGTGTTTTTTTGCCAGGCGCGGGCGTGTCAGGACATCTCAGGGCTACATGCGGGCTGGTCACTGCATGGGGGGGCTGCTAGTGAGGCTCCCAGCGTTCCCCCGTGGCCGGCATTAGCCTGATTATTCCTTAAAGCAGGGTTTCTCAGTCTTAATATCCTTGTGGAAAAAATAATTATTCTATATTTTTATTTCTCTTTCTCACTCAATCCTCATATAATCAAAATGCATAGTTTATACAAATATAACAGATTACAAGAAATGCATTCAGTTCTTGCTACTATCTAGGACTCTTCTCAAGGAATCCATAGGTCCCTGGACTCCTGTCTAAGAAACACTACTTTAAAGTAAATAATGGCACTTCCGAATAATGTACCAGGCCTGTATACAGAAAAAGACACGAGGAAAAGAATTGGGGAAATGTAATCATAGTTTTTACTTCTTAGTTATCTTACTTGGCTGATGGTTTTCTTTTGTTGTTATTGTCCTTTACAAATTGGCTTTAGTTGCAACAAACCCCAAATAGACTGTAATGTTTTTTAAATTAAAAGAGGTTGGACTAGATTTCTGATGTGCACAAGGGACAAAAAAAACTTCTATCCTCATTCCACATTATATTTATGTTCAGAGTGACCTTTTAAAGAATAATAATGGTACGTATATATTATTGTTTATTTAAGTCCAAGTGCATGGTCCAGAGCTAAGAGTATCCAGCATCCTTCGTTATGTGGTGGTCACGTCCAATCTCCATTTCATACACTATTGCTCTCCCTTAAGTACTGAAATCAATTCACCGCTTTCTTTTAACTCCTGCGGAACAAAAATTAAATCATTAAATCAGTCTTTGCGTACATAAAATATTAAAGAAAACATACTGCAATTAAGTCTTAAATAATTTTAAGCACAGTTTGTAGCGGATATACACAAGAAAGCGGGGCAACATGCCATTTCATTATTGCGCTAGTAATTCTATTAATTAGTTAAGTTATATTTAATGAAAACTAAATGATTGAAAATGTAAAACACTTTACGTTGATTGAAATGTCAATTACGTTTCCGTAACCCGCAACTACCAAGAGGCAAATCAAAATGTTCTGTGTGTCCCATAAAGTAGGACAATTAACAGCATCATTGTGCCTCTGCAGAGTGTGTACCTTTAATATCTGGGGAAATTTCTCATGGGATTCTATACATAATTAAATATGATGGATGCCCACCAGCTGCATATCTACTACGAATCCTAAAGTCCAGCCACAGCTCCTGGGCACAATGCTGGCAGCAGTAATTCAAAACCTTTGGATGTACCGGTACCTCATGTTATAAACTTGTCACACACATTGTAGTACAATGAAACATTTTAATATGGGGCGAGTGGTCTTGGGTACTGAGTGGCTAAGAACTGGGTTCAGACATTTCTCTTTATTGATTACTTACTGGAGAAAATCATGCCATTAACTCGGGTGATTATATTAATTTAGATTATAAACCATGTTAAGAAGTTTTTATTTAAAGGCTTTCATTGCCTTTTTTACTCTTGCATACTCAGTGTAAAGTGTATTTCTGACTGGAATCTAAACACTGTGTATAAATACATTAACGGGCCATACAATAAACATCTGGGGCATTGTTCACCAATAGAGCATGTCAGAAGACATGTGGACATCCCTTAAGACTGGAAGAAAAGAAAATTATTCTTCAAGTTCGGAAAGGGTTTTCACTGTGAGAACAGTAAAACTATGGAACAGCTTCCATTAGACGTGGTGATGGCCCATTAAATAGTTTTTTAAAAAGCTGGATGAGCTTCTAAAAATAAAGAATGTTGCACATCACTGGTATTGATACATAAACTAGAGTTGATGCAGGGATATTTCTGATTGCAACTTGGAGTCAGGATGGAATTTTTTTCCCCTAATATGTTTTTTCCCACTGGATCAACAGTCAGGCAGAAAATGTGGATATTGAAGATTAGGTTGGACTAGATGGACGGATGTCTTTACTCAATCTCAAATACTGTACTATACTTATTTTCAACCTATTTGAGCCACAAATTCAACAAGGTTTGACCTTTTATCTGAAACCCCACACAAATGCTTTAACTGCTGTAGTTTGTCATTTTATGCATTTAAAAACAAGTTATTCCTTAATAGCAAATCTGGAAAATCTATTGCTGCACTAAATATTGGGGGGAGGGGTGGGGGAGGAGCCACTATAAACAGAATAATTCAACAGTCAATTAAATATAGAGTTAGAAATTTATAGTCAAAATGGTCTGCGGTATTCTTCTATTCAGTATCTATATAGAAAATACATTTTATTACAGTAGAGAAGACCATTTACTAAACACCTTTCAGCTCAGTTAGCTTATGGCTTATGGCTTTAGGTTCCCTGGAATTTGTTATAAATATGAAAAAAACTGGTATCGGCTGCTTAACCCTTAAAAAGGAAAAGGTGGTCTCAATAATGTTAAATAAAAGCCCTTCCATTGCACCTTTAAAATGAACCCAGGATCACATTTATAGCTAAAACTCATAAAATGCTATATTGCTGGAATGGATTGGCTATTTATCTTTCCAAACACTTTCTGCTTTCACCAGCTTGTAGCCATGTGACCAGTCTATGACTGCATTAAAAGAAACCCCCTCTCAGGTGATGTAACCCAATCTACTTGAATCAGGAAGTATGGGCATTAGGTTATGAAAATTAAATGCAATATCATTTCTCACACGCTACAGCCAGTGGTGTTATTTAGGGCTTATTTTACTGCAGGTTTTTATTTAACCCTACCTTGTTCTGAGAATACAGTTGCCCTATAACAACACGGGAAAAATAATAAAACATCCCAGCACTCATTTTTCTGCAACGTGCCCCAATGCTGCAACACACAGCTTGTGGCGTGCACAGGAAATACTAAGCACATTACTTCAGTACTTGAACACAATTATCTTTTGTTAAAACACAACATTCTAATGGTAATTATAATGTCTGAGGCCATAGGATATTTTTTTTAAGTTTGCCTTGAAATATGACCTTCAAATGAAAGACTATCAGCTCCTTTTGCCAGAACACAGGATACCTACAGCATAATAGAACGAAGCTATGCTCACTCCTATTGTGTGGCTATTTCACACAATCATACAATTAAAGAACACAGCGCTGAGGACATGAAGTAAAACAAAATCTTACAGTGACCAATATATTAAAAAGGGCAGCACGGTGGCCCAGTGGTTATGACTGATGCCTTGCAGCGCTGAAGTCCTGAGTTTGAATCCAACCTTGGACACATCAGCAAGGAGTTTGTATGTTCTCCCTGTGCTTGCGTGGGTTTCCTCTGGGCACTCTGGTTTCCCCCACAATCATAAAGACATACTGTGTCAAATAAATGTGCTTAGATTGTAAGCTCTTTGGGGCAGGGCCTGATGTGAATGTATACATGTAATTGTAAAGCGCTACGGAAGATGTTGGCACTAGATAAATCCACAATATTATGTGTATTGATCCTATTTATAAGGCTTAACAGTTTTGTCTGTGCAAGTTCACCACAGTAAAAGAGGTAATAACATTTTAATATGAAGTTCTCTCTGGTGCTCCTACAGCAGAAATTATAAAAATCTCTAAATAATCAATCCTTTGTCCCTTTGCTACATTTTCCAGCAAGTTTCATATAAATAGAACCTTCACTACTTTTACGATATATTTACCCACTGAAAAAGTGCAATGAACAATAACTTTCTAACACATTAGAAAGTTGGAACTGGAAAATTTTAGTGCAACATCAGTTGTGAAATCAGCCTTGCACATTAATTTACATTGGGGTGCGCTAACGCAGTAAAACAGCCTAGTGAGGCCTAACCCTTACACAATAAAGTCAAACTTTTCTGTAGCATTAAGATTTCCACACCAGGTTTAGCTTTTTAACACTTAATATGTGAGAAAATCAAGGTCCCAAGAACCAAACTCTTAGGGGAACACTTATTAAGCGTTAAAAGTTAATAAATTCTAAAAGAGTTAGAATAGTATAATATCTTTTATAACCTATAGTTATCTCGATGTCAAGATGCTACCAAGTGTCAAAAACAAAAAGAAAAGTGAACAAATGGTTTATACTGTATATACAAGTAACTGCTAGCGATGCTGCATAATTTTCGGTTTCATAACATTTAAAAGTGTGTCTCCATGCAAGTGCCCTCTGTTAAAAAGAGCACACTTCTACCTACTGCCTTTCAAATGACTTATGCTTCTAGCTGCAGTCTATCCAAACTTAAATCAGTATAAAGGGTAGTGCTTACTACTTACACAGTGAGCTGTGACATCACCAGCATTAGCAAGCCCCTGGCTTGAATTTGCCCACTAGTATCCTACTGCTGAGAAAGAGCATCAACAGCTGCGTCCTAATCCCAACCCCCAAAATTCTTTATCATTTTTAAACCTAGCCATAAACCTGAAAAGGGCTCCATAGGCAGAGGAAAGCACAGATAATGAATGCAAGCCTATAACTAGCTTCAGAAAAGGCTTATGACAGCTTATAACACATGTCTTCAGAAAGTTTAGAAGCCTATAACTTTGGATTGACAACAGCTATAGACATCATTATAGGTGTATTATGCAAGCTCATTTTTATAAGCATTTGCTATGGATAATGAATAATGGATCAATAATGATTGCCTTGAATATGGCGCTGTACCCGCATTAAGATAAGATACTGTTTTAGAATGCAAACTGTTGCAAAGTTACTTCCATCATCAATGTGCCAATGAAATTGAACCTACCACAACATTCGGGAATTGTCTCAACAATTCCCCTATTAAAGATAACATCTCAGTAGCTTCCTGTGACAATTCTGGTTTATTGAGTGAACATTTCTCTCAAATGAAAGGATTTGAATGTCTGGAACATGGTTATATGCAATGTTCACTTGCTAAACCAGATTTAATATTTGTGTGGTTTTATACACTTCTACCACAACATTTCCTTTAATTATTTGGTTGCTGCTGTGGAACATCAGGATGAAAGGTACTAAGCACAGTGGAAGCCGGCATTCTGAATACTTACTAAAGCTGGCGAAACATGCTACAATCATTGTCTCGTGTATGAATGATTTTGTTTTCCAGTTGGCCTGATTGTACAATCCCATCTATGGCCACCATAAGATTACCAGTGTACATTGTGTAGATTCTGTTTAATGCAGTGGTTAGTTTAGACCATTGTTCTTTCATTCAGCCAATGAAAAGGACATGTCCATAAAAATAAGTCAGTTGTCAGTTACCTGTCCACAAACAATATATTTTGCATTTATTACCTGCATTACTAACCAGATATTTAAGGAAAATCATTGTCCCCATTCAGGTAGTGTAAGCTGGTCCCTCACACTATGCAGTCAACCAAAGCCGTGACAACTGGCATGTGCCAATGATTGACTGCTGTTTCACCTACTGCCTCCTCTGCACATGCTAAGGCTTGTAACAAGTTTGTTCAGCAGATACCTTTCCAGAAAGGAAAACATCTTATTTAATATCTGGTTACAAATGCATGTAATAAACTGGTTAAAGAGCAGCTGGGGTTGCAGGCAGTGGGGTTATTTTAAGTGTGGACATGGCCTTTAAAGGGCATGTCTACCCTAAATATTACCTTTTAATAGATTGCAGATTTAAACTACACAGTGGGGCCAGTAGTAGGTTAAATTTTAGTTTTGGGGGTGGGCATGCCCTTTATGTAAAGTGGTAAGAGAAGGCACAGTTTTAGCAACATTCAGTCATACACACAAAATCATGAACTGCTTTGGAACTGTGCAGGTGACAGTGGGTTGGGAGAAAATGACTACATGTAAGATTAACTAAGGTAAAAAATGCAAAGTAATGTCAGTTTTACATTGTTAAAGGCCATTAGTGATCACATTAACTTTCCAGTAAGTCGTCTACTCCCCAATGGGAGATGTCAGATGATGGCAAGACTAACAAAGTGACTCAAGGGCATAGTTCTAAAATGCTGAAAAATCAAAGATAACTGACAGATGAAGAGCCTTGCTGGTGCTGGTGTTCCCTTAAGTGGAACCTCACTGAACACGTTCTGTTCAGAAAATTAAAAATTTGTATAAACTCAGAGAAAAAGATTAAATGTATAACTAAATGGATTCTGACCAGTGGGATGATAAAGTGAAAGGGGGAATTAAAACAATTTTACTAATTTATATCACATAAAACTTTGGCAAAAGTAAATCTGCACAACTTTCCTAAAATGAAAACCATAAAACATTAATTCGCGTTATGCAATAAGGGGAACCAAATGCAAATAACGTATTTCTGGAAGATTCCTCCTATAATGGGAACCAAACCCATATTTTAGCGTGAAACACCTTACAACCCATCAATTATTGTAGCTTCTTTTTTACCTGTTTCCCTTGATCCTCTGGCTTTTGAAATCAATCCTATTTAATAATAAATGACTGGTGCCAAATGAACTGTCATCACCAGTCTCTTGTGGGGAAATGGGGGCCTTAGAATTACATTATCATGCAGAATAGACATGAGAAGACATCAGTTGGAGCTTGACTTCCCCTTCAGAAAGTGTATGCCCATGACCCTAATAGGCAAATACAAAACACCAATTGTCTGCCATGTACAATGCCGCTTTATGCCCAAACCTGGGCAGTTTAAAAAACACCTTTAGCTACAATATAGGCACCTTGCATATAGGACATCCCCACACCTTGCTGATATATGCTGATTGAGAAACATTCCAGGGTATTAGCAAACAAATGATTGTACAAGTCATTCTGAATTGAGTAAGCCAGTCATATAACTAGCAAAACGTCTTCACAACTTTAAGTTGTGACTTGAATAAGCAAGAACCTTCATGAGAATATGATATTAATAAAAAGTATATAACATGCTAAAAAGACAGGATACCTCATTATACAATAAAGAAACTCTAAAATCTAATGTTACAAAGAGCAGTTGCAACTACAAACTATAAAATTGTCATGTAATAATGCTGCCATAACTAGATTGTAAGCTCTACGAGGCAGGGATAACTTTCCTCATGTCACATGGTTTAAGTGCATGTATACTTTTAATATATGTATGTGTGACTTTGTGTATTATAATACTGTACAACGATGCACCCCCAAGTGTTGCTTTATAACCTACTATAAATAAGATGCTAGGGGGTGCTTCTGCACCATTAAAGCTTAAGATCTCTTTATACTCACTGTAGTCAGTAAAATTACTCCATCATCCTGCAAAGTATAATCCCACCCACAGCATGAAAGCTAAGCACAGCTTTTTATAAAACTAGTAGTGCAGGCAGAGTAGGAAAAGCAAGCAGTTAATCTCTCACTCTAAATAGATCAATAATTGTCACCTGATCACCGACTGATTCGTATATGCACTACAAAAAGTAGAAAAAAAGAGTAGAGTAGAAAAAAAGACCAAAAAAATCGCTATACGACATTGTGTGAATCCTGTACTAATGTTGGTTTAACCCCGAGACTATTACTATCATTCAACCCAGCTGATATAAATTTAGCATCTGTATGAACCTTCAGATTTTACCACTTCTAAGGACTTTAGTTAACAGTGGCATGTTTAGAAGCAAACTTTTTATAAGCATTATAAACTAACAGTAAACAAAAATGTTGAGTGGGTGTACCACCATTGCAGCTTTGCCCTAAATGGCCTGTGTGGTAGTTCCAAAGATATACACTAGACATACTCAAGTACGCTTGTATGTTAATGCCTGGTTAACTTTCCACAAGACTATGCAACAAATGTACACCAATATAATTGGTATAGTGAACCCTGGGAATATAGAACAATACTTCTAGTATAACACTTCACTAGCTTATAGATTGTCATTAGATTAATTAATTTTAGATCTTATTTACACACTGTAATTTAGACATGACTCCTTTAATAAGTCAGTAAAATCTGTGCATTATAACTAATGCACCCTTTAGACTATCTAACCTTTCTGTGATAGCCCAACAACAAATACAGCTCAGTTTGTTAAATATCGATCACCAGACAGCGGTTAAACGTCCCATTCTATGATGTTTTGATTGACTCCATCTTTTATGGCAAATCAACTGAAATATCCAATTGTAGTATGGCCAGTATTAGTCTAGTGTTTCTGCAGCGAATAAACTTTTACATCATGTAAGCGCCATTTCATTTTAGGCCTTAGAATTACATTATCATGCAGAATAGACATGAGAAGGCAGATAACTTACAAAGCAGAAGCCTGCTTAACTACGTATAAAGATTTGCAGCAGGCCAACATCTGTTAGTTAATATATCTGTCCGCTTTTCACATTACTGCTTTAACCTTCCCCCATTTATAGAGGCCAACAACAAATTAAGTACTTGAATGGAAAATAGAAGACATAAATCTTTTTAAGGCCATATGGTCAACTTTTCAGATAAAGATCTATAGCCTTACTAAAAAGCTAATTATTAAATTAAGAAAGTGAAGGGAAAGGATTAACGGATTTTAACACACAGCTGGTTTTATCTACTGTAGTAGGTTTTTATGTTGTTTCTTTTAATCTACTATCCAGGACTACAAAACAACCCATTCAGACACAGTTAATATTTAACTTGTACCTTTTTACTTAAGCCTACTTACTATAACACAGTTCATGCATTTTGTTTATTTCTGTAAATTACATTAGATATGACCATACAATATATGTGCTTCATTAGCATTTGGCTTATATGTTTCAATGTGAAAACAATGTTTTTCCCTCAGGATGTTGAGAAATCATTTTGGCTTATATTTAAGAGGTGCAAAGATTTGTTTGTGCTATTAATCCATAGCAACCAATGAGATGCTAGCTTTAAACTGGTCTATTGCAGCTAGATAACTTCTGATTGGTTTCTAAAGATTAATAGCACAGGTAAAGCTGCATACATCTTATTACTTTGTCCCCTAAAGCTGGCCATACACACAGTATCGAGGTGTCCAACACGGATTTTAAATAGATCATAACATTGACTGCAGGGTTGTTTTACCTGTTGTTTCCTGTCCAAATCATAGCTTGCAATCTATTACTGCTGTAATGTTGGCCAAAAAATGACTGGCCCGACCAACAGTGATTCGTACCGGCCGAAGAAGAAACGAAAGAAAGAAAAGTCTGCCAGTGTGTACCCTGCCTAAGAATGTAGTATACGGCCAGATTAAGTCATTAAAAATGCCATTTCATTTGATCTGTATTTTCATCCAATGACAGCACAAAAAGTGCACAAAAAATGTCAAAAACAAAAGAAATGTAGACACGTTAAAATGAATACTGGACAATACAGTATATAGAGGCTTAAAAATTTCTAATTACTATAACAAGGTAAATTACCTTAACAATGTCCAAACCTCCAACAAGTTCACCTTTAACATAAAGCTGAGGGTAAGTGGGCCAGTTAGAGTAGGTTTTCAATCCTTGTCTTACCTTGAAAGAAAGGCAGAAAAGAACCATAATAAATTTGGTATGAATATGGTTTACTTCTATGCTTACTTCAACTTTCAAAACAATAACAATAAAGTAATGTTTAAAGGGCATGTCCACCCCCCAAACTAAGTTTTAACCCACTACTGGCCGCTCTGTATAGTTTAAAAAAATCCTCACCATACATCTCTGCTCCTTATGGTTCTTCTGCAGTGCTTGTTAAGTTAGGTGGCTGGCCATCCACCCAAGGTAAAAATGTTTTTCTGTAATGTAGGGCATCCCTGCCTTCCCCCAACCGCTGTCACTTTGTTAAAAATAGATTAAGAACTCTACTTACAGCCCTTTGTTCCCGTGGCGCTCTCCATTGACGGCAGCCGCGTATGTGATTGGTTGCCTCTCAGCCAATGACAGACCCGGCCGGTCCGGACCCTGCCTGCAAGTTCCGGCAAGCAGGGAGCCGGGTCAGTGCATCGGAGGATCGAGGGGCTGTAAGTAATGTTCTAAATATTTATTTAACATTCTGACACGGCGGTTGGGGTTGGACAGGGGATCCCAACTTTATATAATTTTTGTTTTATTAGGGTGGACATGCCCTTTAAGTAGAATGAAAATTAATATGCCAGTTAAGCCTGTGTGTGCAGGCTGATTTGTGTGTGCACCATAGAACGCAGTTTAAAAAGAACATCTGGTAAGCAAGGAGTGATCAGTCAGAATAGAGAGTTATATCGTATTAAAGAGCAAACTAGAACAATAGGTTTTTTTAAGTGATGCAGTCTCCCTATATTCCACTGCAAGGACACATTAGCCCTGATATTTTAAACTGAACATGACCACAAAATGAATCTAGAGGTTATTTTCTTATTATCTTTAACGACCTAGAGCGTGTCAAGCATCTTTATACTACTTAAAAACCTCAATTCATCCAGACATCAAGATATTGCATTTAATATTCCACATTTTCATTTTCCATTCAGAGCCTGCACCAGTCATACTTACTTCTTCATCTTCCAGTATGTCGAATGTTTCATAGCCCACACTAAGGGAAAACAAGGGGAAAAAAAAAAATTTCCCGATCATAAAACTTTAAATTTTACACATCTGTGACTTAAAAGGAGAAAAATAGCTTCTTTCTACAGAAAGGCTCTTGACTTAAATAGTGGTAAGAGCTACTTGATTAAATTCTGGGGTCTTATCTGGGTACACACATTACCAACAAAGGGACAATCTTGTCGGTACCATCAGGATCATTCCTTTTACGGTAACATGTGTAAGTCCTTAACAACCATTTCCGAACGTTCAGTGTCAGAATCAAAAATGGTTGTTACAGACGGAAAAACGACCTCAGCTGTGGTCGAACCCCTGTACTAAAGTATAGGGATTTGGCCAAGATTGTTAGGTGTATGGCAGTTATGAGCGATCTCCCAATACTTTATATAGGAAGGCGGCTTTTGACTGTGTAGTCACATCTTTTAAAGATGACAGACAATCTTAAGCTGGGTACACACATTAGTAATAAAGGGTCAATACCATCAGTGCTGACGGGATAAGTCCTTTATCAGTAAATGTGTGTGCGTCCAACTAGCGTTTCCGATGCCGCCAAATGTGCTTGTTGCGTGTGCCACATCTCTGGAGGAGGAGGTAACCGCCTCTCCAAGATAGTTTGGTATGGCCGCTTTATAGACGACTTGCTAATGGTTTGGTCTGGGAACCAAGATGAATTATCATCCTTTGTCAGCCAATTAAATGATAATGAGTGTAATATAAGGTTAACGATGTCATGTGACCCAGAAAAAATTTGTTTCCTTGATCTAGAACTTAAATGTAATAGAAGTAAAAATGTGTGAAAATCCCTATATATAGGAAACCTATCTCAGGTAACACAGTTCTAAAAGGGGACAGCTGTTATCCCACACACGTTATTCGATTTTAGTAAAGTATGTAATGTTATAAAAAAAAAAAAAATTACCCATTCTAAGAGCAGACAGGGATTTAGATAAGGTTCTGAATGATAGTACAAAGTAGTGAAGTAAAATTTGTCTCAAAAAAAGCCACGACATTGGGAAATATACTAGCACCAATTCTGGTACAAAAATCTCCAGTCTGGCTACGACATCAAGGAACATTTAAATGTGGTAGTAAGCAATGTGTGACTTGCACTGTACTCTTTGTAAGCAACACATTTAATTCTAATGTCACAAATAAAATATATAGGAATCAGCAATATATAAATTGCAATACAAAAAATAATATAATTTGTTAAGCTGTACTTTCTGTAAAAAGCAATATGTGGGCAGAACTACCCGCACTTTAAAAAAATCGTATTAGAGAACATGTCCTTGCTATAAACAATAAGGATATGTCCTCTCCTATTGGAAGACATTTCAATGAATGTGAGGGTGATGGTCCCAATAACCTTACAGGTTAAGGTACAAGCAATAGAGAGGGTATCTCCCCCACTTAGAGGTGGTGATATCCTATACCAACTTAATAAACGGGAGGAATTTTGGATTTTTACTTTGCAAACACGGTACCCTTTAGGTTTAAATGCAAGATGGGACGTTTCACATTTTGTATAATGTTTTATGTATATACACTTATTTCATTTATTTTATGTATTATATTTTCTTTATTCTGCTCTATCTTTCTTTTCCTCCTTGAATAGGCTGATGTTACTTAATTGGGCATAATTGTATTTCATATATTATTTACATATGCATTATATGCTAATTATCAGCCCTTTTTAAACATGTCCCTCACAGGCTCCTTTAGCTACCTTTGACTAAGGGTGGAGCCCAAAACGCGTCAGGTGGTCTATAGGCTGTGTGTATGCCGGTTGATTTTTTTACCATTGTTCCAAAATAAAGTTTGCTGAATTTTGAAGGAGGTGAGATGCAGCTTCTTCCTTCCCTCATGTATACCTCGTTATCTTAGTTAGTGGTTACGATACTTTATTTATGGAGAACACTCGTGACTGTCTGTAGCCCCACCTTCCAAAGATGACAGACAGAATCTGTCAACTTTAAAAGATTGGTCCTGTGTGTACCCAGCTTTAAAAGATTGGTCCTGTGTTTACCCAGCTTACAGATTCTGTCTATTGTCTTTGAAAGATATTTAGTGTGTTTTGTCATTTTTCAAAGATGAGGGTACACACAGTATAGGGAGAACTTTCGAGAACGACATGTTTACCCCAAATGGAATCGTCTCTTTCTCGTTCATGTGTGTACCCAGCTTTAGGAACCCATTTCAGCAACTTGTGTTCTACATTTTGGCTGACCTTGATATGCAGCAAGGCCAAGTTGTTTGAAATGTTCTTTACTAATAGATGGTCATCCAGAAGATACAATGATGTCGAAACGTTGTGTAATTTTTAACTATCTTCACAATCTCATTATCATCTATAACCTTTTCATCTGAAAACCTTATGTAGTTCTTTTAACTTGGGGGTTTGAGGATAACACAGACAACCATGAAATCTCCAATCTTTCCAATAATTATCATCTGATTAAAGATAGTAATATTGCAGGGGTATACTTATATTCCATGTTTAATACATTAAAATTTCACAATGGGCCACAAATTGCAAATACTGAATATCTTAAAATATCCAAGAAAAATGTATTTACTGCCATTATAAAGTATTCTGTCTGATACAATGAAGATTAATAGCACCCTTTGCTTTATTACAACACAGATTGTTTTGCAAGAATAAAAATGTTGCAATGTAAAATGGAAGCTTAAAGTAAAAAGCTTGTCAAATGCTGCTGGTTCTGCTGAGAAAAATAACTCTAAGAGAAAAAAATGACATTTTATCAATACAGAGAGCTGAGCATTCTATATACACAACAGCTTAGTAAGACATATCAATTATACTCCCTAAATGACAGATGGCTGCAAGACTATTTACTAAAATAATCACAGCCATATACTTACCCAGCGCTGTTCATTATTTCTAAAATCTGTCTGCTGAATCCACATTTTGCCATCTAACAAAAGAAGGAAATTATTATACCAACAATGGACTTATCATAAAATTGTTTTTAAATAGGAAAAAATATATACATGTCTCAAACCTCTTTGTTTCCTTTCATGAAAAGAACTACTGGGGCTTTGTTGATGAGTGCCTTAAGTCTGCAAAAAATAAAAAAACTGGTTCACTAAACAGATTTAAATTGCTTAAAACACATTGGTAACGGTCGGTGGTCGAATGTGGCGTCCACAAGGAACCATACAACCACACTGAAATGTCGGCCGGGCCGAATTATTGTATGGGGTGTACCTAGCTTTACTCTTTTTGGGACAGTCACATTACCAATCAGTTTATCGATCTGTAGTCAGTGGTCCGTACAGGGCACTACTGGGTGAGTTGCAGCATGTTGAGCTGTTCGTATTGACTTTTTGGCCCAAGGTAAGGTGAGAGCAAAGTCTGGCTAAGAACTTTAATACTCATTTTCTCTTTGACTGAATCAATATATATATATTTTTTTATTATTATTATTTTTGAACTATATTTGAGATACGAGTTTACCATCAATCATCGTTTGATAAACGAATGAACTTGAAGTTTTGGATAAAATATATACTTTAAGGGAGACATCTTATTCATTGCTTTATAGATTTGTATGTCACTGCAGCACATTCATTTGTGGGAGAGTTATACCAGTCTAGGTGGTCAGCAGGTGTAGATGGAACCTCACCTTTCTTCCAGATTCTGTGTTTTAGGACATATCTGATCCAGTTCTCCAGAAGATTCCATTTCCTATAAATGACAAGTTTTCTTTGGGGTTTTTTTTTTCCAATAAAACACATATTATGTCAAGTATAAAAATACATATTATGTCAAGAATAAAAATACATATTATGTCAAGTATAAAAACACATTATGTCAAGTATAAAAACACATGTCAAGTATAAAAACACATATTATGTCAAGTATAAAAACACATATTATGTCAAGTATAAAAACACATGTCAAGAATAAAAATACATATTATGTCAAGAATAAAAATACATATTATGTCAAGTATAAAAACACATATTATGTCAAAATAAAAATAACAGCAACTGAACCCACCTTTAAGATATCCAGACCCCCCACTAGATCGCCTTTGACATAAAACTGAGGATAAGTGGGCCAGTTGGAAAATGTTTTAAGGCCCTGGCGAACCTCTTCGTCTGACAGTATATCAAAACTGCTAAACTTGATGTTGTGCTTGTTAAGGATATCCACGGTCTGCCGACTGAATCCTGCAGGGAAAATAAACTTCATTAAATGCTGTTAAAAAATAGTAAAACCCATATACATGTGCAAAATTTGATGCCCAATTAAAATAGTTCTAAGATTTAGCACAGAAGAATAATAAAAAGTCATTGTAATTAGGGCTGGTACACACAGGTTGATAAGGAGGAGTGTATTACTAGAAACCAGCTGCTGTATTATATGCACTACTGTACTTTTTTATTTAAGGTTAAGATGCTTGGTAAAATCTAATTGCCCACTGCAGATAACAGTACAGGCAAACTTTTGCACCTTTTGCTGCACGAGCCTCATATTGGTAACTTGTTTTTTTCCTTTACAGTATTCTGTAGGTTTTGTTCAATGCGGACACGAAACCCAAAGCTTTGATTAAAATGTTCTTTTTGTTCAGCAAGATGTGAGTAGCCTTTACCTGACCTCCATTCAGATCCCAGTATCTGTAATGTGGTTTTTCCCTTACAGCAAAAAAAAAGTGGTGCTTCCATGATATACATGGTGGTGTACTTGATTGTATTTATTTTATGCTGGAACTGAAGTGTTAAGTTCATGTACAGCCTCAAGTAAAACACAGATTTTGAAATGTCTCATTCATCTGGGAGTTCATTAGTAAATAGCTGAAGGCTGATTGCTTTTGGTTATTCTGTTTCCAATACATTCAATCATTTTTACTGTACTTTCCTCACCAGAAAGCTTGGCTGGAGCTCTAGGCAATATGATGAAGAACAGCAAGATTGATGGCTCACATTTCAATTTTAAGGGTTAAAGCAGCAAAGTATAAATATTATGCTTAGGGATACAACCGTATCGCTGATTTACTTCTGTAACAAAACAGAGATGAATAACTTTTCATTCTGCTGGACTTTATGTAATGGATACACCGTTCTGCAGTATTCATTCTCTTACTCCTATACAAGATTTCTTCCTGTGCAAACTTCCCATTGAACTAATTTTTTTTTCTGTCCCCCCCCCCCTTTTTTTTTTAAGATATCCAGTCTTACATTTCAGCTGTCAATCAAGTGCCTTATCATCCTGAACTCCTCTGGCTACCGAGCATCCATACATGAAAAAAATCATCAGGCAAAACATGTAGAAGTGCTCGTGCATCGTCCCTCATCCGCAATATCAGACATGTGTACGGATTAAACGGTCACTATACTCACACTTCATTAGCTGAAACTACAATTTGAGAGACGTAACATGGAAGTACTCACATATTTATCCGTGCCTGCTTTTGTTATTAAATTATTAATGTTTAGCGAGTGCCCCTTACCCCCCTCACACACACACACACACACACACACACACATTAATTACTGCCTTTCTTGCAGAGTCTGCGACACTAATATATTCTGCACAGACTCACCACCTGCTTACACATCTCCCCTTCCCTCCCCCCCTCTACTGTGGGAGTGGGGTCAGTAATGCAGGTCAGATTTACTGTGCAGACCTGGCTCTTTAGCTTATACTTTTTTCCCTTGGTTGTTGCGGGGTGTGTTGCTGGTAGATCTTTGGATTGCAGTTTAATTCTGATTTCAGTAATTTTCAGACCTAGCACAGACAGAACAATGGGGGGAGGGGGGTTGTCCTGCTCAAGTGCCCAATAGCTGCTGGTGAATTGGCAGAAAGATACATAGATTTAAAAAAAAAAAAAAAAAGGATTAGATGGATAGATAGGATAGATGGATGATAGAAAAAATGAGTCGGCTCTTGCTTAAAGGTACCCTTTAAGATGATGCAAACTTATTTTTAGTTTACAACCTTTTTGAGCTGTCACTGTAAAGCACAGTAATAGGTGACCAACACTTGTTGGTGTTTTAGCCAATTTGACATTGGATACAGCGAACGTGGCCAGTTGAGTGGAAGTGAAAGATTTTACTTGTCCCACATAAGTATATCTTTGATTAGAAATTTTGTTTATAAAGGAAAGTAACACATCTTTTTTTTAACAACGTGGGACATGACACCCTTGCATTGAAAGACATTTTACATTTTTCAGAAGCTGCTGTTACAGTCGGACAAATTACTAAAGAATAGCACCTGCGCTGTCTCTGGTATAAAAAATGTTCTTAAGACAAAATGAATCAAACTGGTTTTAAGGCTGGGTACACACCAGACAATATTTTCGTCCGACCGACCGACCGATTCACGGCACTTTCAGTCGATCGGCCGAAAATATCGGGCAGACGGCCACGACCGACATCGATCGTCCGCTCGTCCGATCCGTGATCGACATCGATCGTTCGTTTGTCCGGATCAGACGAACGAACGATCGGGCATGTCGGAAAATTCCGATCGATCGTGCGGTTCCCTATCTCAAGATAAAAAACGCTGCTTGTAAAATGTGGTCTTTAGACATTAGATAGATATCTCAAATTTATCTAATGTCTGCCTAGTGTATGGCCAGCTTTACAGTAAAAGGCAGAAAGTTAGGGATGTACACACAGTAAGATTATTCGTCCCAACCAACCTTTGGCACTTTTGACTGTGTCCAATCACGACGAAGGAACAACCACATTGGCCCAACCAACTGATTAATGGAAATATCTTCCATATATATATAATAAATATAATATTTATTTGGTTGTGTGTACTCAGCCTTAAATGTATTGTTTGGCTTAATTACTAGTACCTGCTATAGGGTTTGTGCCTGTTGCGTACTGCAACACCTATTTTTTTTACTTATTAACTTTCTGACCGAGCTACGTTAGTAATGTAGATTAAATTTCGCCCTGCATGATTGTTTTACTGAGGCACCAAAATTATATTAATACGATCTTAAAGAATACACACCGCATCTTGGTTCCTGGGGAGATCCTTTCATAAATAACATGCAAGGTGCTGCATTAATCAGCTTTTTCAGTCTTTCATTGAGGTCCTCTTTAGGAGCACTGTTAGAAGCTGCAGCAAAAGAAGTACTAGACGCATGGCGCTGAACCCTCTTGGTGAGCTCTGGAGCGTGAGCACCATCCAGTCTGTCAATCTTCTGAGAGTTCTATGATGGTATCAAAGTCATGTTAAATTGGCCACTGATGAATATTGAGCTAGAAAAGTAAAATTCCCATTCCATTGAAAGCACATACAGAATTTTAATGATTCATGTTCTTTTCAGTAGCAAAACAGAATTACTATATTGTATTTAGACACTGCCTTGTAGTTTCAGACATTTTTCTTCCAAGAGGCCTGACTATTCTGAAGGAATTTCATTCAAACGTTAATGCACATACAGAAAAACTTTCCTCACTTAAAGTCAAGTTTAATACTACTTTAGTTTTGGCAGTTTTTTTTCTACAGGCTGCAAGAGAACTGTACTACAACCCATTATCTGTACGGATACTTAATACAGCTTAAAGGAAGTGTTCACCCCTTCATTAATATTATAATTTGTAACGGAGACAGGAGCACTTGCTTGCTAGCCTTGCGCGCAAGCACGAATGTTTTGGCAAAGTCATGCTCTGCAGGGAAACTGATAGGAGAGGCACAGCAGCACCACAGGATCGCACTTTGGTAGGTAGTGAGATCTGTGCTTAGGGGCTATATGTGACACAAGGAGCAAGTTATTGATTAGTGAAGGGTCAATTTTTCAGCAAACATTTCCTTTAACCTTTAAATGGGCAGTCTTAGGCTGAAATATTACCCAGTCTATCACGGCACTGATTGACCAGCCAGGTTAACGTTGTGATGCCACGTAGCCGCTTCGAATCTTTTGGCTTGATCATGCAGTCAATATAAGAGTAGAAGATTTTCCGCAATGTCCAATCAAACTTCCGTCCAGAGTCAGTTGTGGTCACTAAGTACAACTGATATTTCGGCCCAATAAAGTATGGTCACCCCAAAATATCTGCTTGAGTACATTCGCGTTATGTATGAACAAAATCAGACTTACCTTGGTAAGACCTTCACCTACCCCCCCCCCCCCCCCCCAATCACAGGCTGCCAGCTATGCACACAGCTGGGGGGAACAAAGTTCTCTAAGTATCTTTCTGGGGACTGCAGTGGTTGGGGTGGGCTATACACTGTAAAGATATTTTATAGATAGGGGATGCAGCAGAGAGAAGGGAGGGAGGGAGGGAGATGGTTCCCTTGCGCATGCCAGAAATATCTCAGAGACAAAAGGGAGACTGTTGGTACACTCCTATGGCAAAATTACTAATAACATATAGTAGAAGTGCTACTGATCTGACCAAAACATTAGAACAAACAAGAAAAGATGATCAATGACCCAAGATAAATTGTTAGGACCTTCCATACTGGGGTTACCCTTGGACGTGGTTGGAAGGCTTTTCATTTTTATGCATAAAATTGTAACTAATACCCCCATGTTTTTACTGATTGCACTAGCACAGATATTACTTTGTCCACTGAAACATCTCAGAGGACAAGGAAGCAGCAGGGACCAGATGACTCAAGACCGCTCCTACTCTTCACTTTTTTCAACTTTGAACATGCACTGCAGGAGAACCATAAGGAGCAGAGATATAGTGGGCTAAATTTTAGTTTTGGGGGTGGGCATGCCCTTTAAGTGATCCGTTTAGAAGGATTGCTCAACACTTTTAGGAGAGCAATCCACTCCCATGTAAAGGGGGTCCTCTGGATTGATCCTCTATCCCCTCTCCATCGAGAAAAAACAGGCTGCTTGGTCAGCAGCGAGCAGCCTGTATGTAAAAGAAATCAGCAGATAATGGTCTTTGGAACAAACCATTCAAACACCAAATCTGTGCGTCTCTACATAGTTTTACAGAATAGTTAGATCTACAACAAATCAAGTTTTACAACAACAAAAAATGTTTTTAGGATTATCTGTTTACAATGTATGCGAGGCCATACTAAAGACTGAAATTAACTTTGTTGCATTGTACATTGATACACCATACATGCTTCCTGCATCATCATAATATTTAGCATATAAAGCTGGTGATTGGGAATACAAAGAGACTAAAGGGCAAAGAAGTTTCAGACTAAAAGAAAAGAAAACCACAACATGACCATTAGAGGGAGAAGGAGAGCTAGGAAATGTATGTTAGTAGTTTACAGTACAAGTCTAACATTCTCAACTCTGTGCGCTCTCAAGGTGTAAAGTCCCCTCTAGCCGTATAGAGAGAGGTTAATGGGCAGGTTGCACAGTTATGCTGTCCCGCTCACTCTTTAATTAGATCTCTTAAAATTTTGCAAGCACAAGAGAAGTTCGCACATAGAGAGAGCAATTGGGTTGTATACAGTTTTTTTTATTATTATTATTATTATTATAAATGCCTTGAGCCATAAAAATACCTTCATGTACATAGGGTATAAGCAAATTCTAAAATATCTAAAACCATGTTATTAAACAGAAGAATTAGCAATGACTAGGTCACATGAGCCAGTATGTTTGCCATGACAAAATTATATTTAAGGGAATAGTTTGCACCTTACCTTAAAAAACAAAAAGGTGGGCACAGAGGTAATTTCATACTTTTCGGACACTTCCGGAACAGCTTCTGCTTCCAGCTTTCACATAGTAAAAAAAAGAAATAAATAAAACAGTGTGTGTAATTTTATTTTCATGTCCTTTATTATGGCACGTTTAGAAAATCCTCCCAGGGATACTTGCTATGTTTAAAATGAGTCAAATGCAAAAGTTTGCAAGTCATTTACATTTAAATGAGACTCGTTGGGCTGCCCCTTTATCCACTGAGCTTGCACTGTGACAAACCAGGTTCAAGGGTTCTTATTTTGTTGCACATTTCAAAAGATGCCTGGAGGCTGCAAATAAAATTTTTGGTGCACTAGTGACCTAGTAAATTTTCAATCATATGCAGCTACTACTATATTGAAATCCATAAATCACTGACCCCGGTTATGTCATGATTACAGTGCTTATTTTCTGCCCACAGCAATTCTAGCTGTTTGCTCTATTGACTAATTTCGAGAGGCAGTACATCAAGACTGACATTTGCAGCTCTCTGCAAATTATGAAGCAAAAAAAAAACGGAGTATTTCTTCAATAAACTATTGATGTTCAGTATATTTTATGCTTAACCCTTGCACAGCAGCTTTATTGCAAGTCTGTGTGTGGAGAAAGCATTGAACAATACTACTGGTGCAATTTCTGAAGACAATAGCTGTGGACAATTAAGAATAAGACGCCGATGGTGCCATTTTATATATTTTTTAACAATGTTGGTGGTTTTACTCAAAAATAGACATAAATGGTAAGTTGTAAGGTGCGTTGGTTGCTACAGATTAATGACAAAGGAAAATGTTTGCCCCTCTTGCTTAATAATTGTATTTTTGGGATAGTGTATCACCATGTGGATGGCTACATTTAAAGGAACACTAAAGCCAAAAAATAACTAATTGCCATTCGTTTGTATTATTCATAGGGAGGTGAGAACGCTTATAATAATAATAATAATATTACGCTCGGGGGACCTGGAACTTACCTTACCGCTGCTCCACTCGCAGCCGCTTCTTCACTGAGCAGCTGTTCTCTCCCGATCGCGCGCCCTATCTTTTGTATTGGCGCGCATGCGCCTAAGATAGGGCGTGTGGTCGGGACAGAGCGGCTGTCAGTAAAGGAGCGGCTACGAGTGGATCGGCTGTAAGGTAAGGTCCCCCGAGCATAATATTATTAACAGGGAGGTGAGAATAAGCGTTCTCACCTCCCTGTGAATAATACAAACGAATGGCAAATAGTTATTTTTTTGGCTTTAGGGGGAGTTTAGTGTCCCTTTAATGCACATACACACGCAGAATTTTGGATTTCCCGAGGGTCAACCAAGCATTCCGGACAAGAATTGCACGTGCATGAGCGCTTGGTCAACCTAGCACCCATATTTGTGATTCATGGCTGGAAAGCTTGGTTGGCCCTTTGGCGTTCCACCCAAGCAAAATTCTGGGTGTGGAAAAAAAGCTTTATATGATAGGGTAACTTCTGTGATGATTAAACTAGCATTTTAATAGGTGATGTGGGAAATCAAAAAGAATCCAAAAGACGACAAAAAGTTAGCAAAATGAGAAAAAAATATTTCACAATTTAAAACTCATTAGACAGTAAATGGACCCTTGCCAGGCTGCTGATTATATTAATCCAAACCTAGCGTTAATAATTACCTACAGATACGGTACTTTGCAAAGTATTTGGCAAAGCCACACTAGCTTTTTCTTAATAAAACTAACAATTGCTATTCTGCCAGAAGTCAAACGAATTCTGTGACCAATACCTCACTACAAAAAAAAAAAAACGACTAAAACGACTAAAAATTGCCACAGAGTCAATTCTATAAATCTGTGGCCAAGTTTGTACAACAGCATTGCGAGTCTTACAAAACATATTAACAGCATGGATATTATTAGGACAATTCAATACACTGCAAATAACAATGCAAAAACAGGCTTATTCAGTAGGAGGTACAAAAAATTTCCTGAGCTGCTATTTTGCCTTAACCAATCAGATGATATCTTAGAAATGAAATAAAGCAAAGCCAAAAAATATAATTTTTATATTATATTTATTTATATATTATTTAGATTTATAATTTATGAATATATTCATCCAGTTAGTTGCTGAAACTTTTTTTTCTATTTAAAGTGCCTGCTTTGATAAGCAAGTTTACTTTAGGTCATCTATAAACCAGGCAAAATGGAAATGTAATGTGTCTAGTGTAAGTAAGCTGTACTGGTTTCAATAGGCTGCAACCAACACCAGCCATTCTCAATACAGCTTAGTAAACACTAAGGGTGAAGAAAGACTATTTGTTATCATTCAAATGAGTTAAGTGACGGTTTACTTACCTGCTTGCTTACTTTTAAAACAAATAACCGCTGCTTAAGAGAACAAACTACTTATATAATTTATTGACTACAGTGATACAATGCATCTGCCTTTATATATAAACACTAAAGTTATTTATCGATACTTTTTCCATTTGCGCTTTGTTAAGCATTTTAACAGAGCACTGCTAGAAAGTGACAGTTCTGGAATTAATATGATGTGCAGTCTGTTATTCTCCCTACATGTATACAGATTTATATTCGGTCAAAATAACAAGTAACCTTATGACCAGACTTTTGGTTGCTATTTTTTTAACATGGTTGCAGATCTAATACCATACGATCAGCATTTTGTACAAGTCACTTGGAATGCTCTCTATGCGACCAAATAAAAGCCTAAGGGCCCAAAGCCAAATGCACCCAGCCCATATTCCCATGACTATATTACTATAAAAGTACAGTAGCGATGCTCTTAGCCTCTTGGTGTATATTGTTTAAATCAGTAAATGCATTGCATGCCACGAGATGTGCTTGTTATTAAGATTAATTCTTAATTTTTGATTTTTTAGTCTCTTGACCCGCTGCTTTTAATTTTTGATTTGCCTTCTTTTGTTACTTTTAAATTAGGTTTGAAGCATTTTCTCTTTTCTTGACACCACCTCCAATACGTTTACCTTTTTGCAATCAAAATAAATCAAAATATTTTGTAGCAACAGCTGGCTTTTATTTACATTTGCAATTTGAGTATTTATATAATTTAGTAGGTCAGTTATAGTTAAAACTCAGTTTCACTAAGCCTGTTCATCGCATGCGATTTCATGTGCGATTTTGTTGCATTTGTGTTTTTTCATTAAGTATTGGAAAACGCATGCGATTGCGAATTAAAATGTGGAACGCAAATTGCAATGCACCTGAAAACGCGCGTTTTAAATGATCTGAAAAAAACGCATGCGCAAACAAAAAACGCAGGGGAACTTAAAGCTGGGTTCACAACAGGCAATATGACCGACCACTCGTTTGTCCAAATCGTACATGTTCGAAAACCATGGGCGATCATGCGGTCCTCTATGAACCGCCTGGTCAGCTGCGGCTTCTTTTGCCACAACCAACAGTCCTAACGGTCGGTCAGGAGAAAGGATCTGACAGTGTGTACCCAGAGTCACCAGACAATGTCCCAATATGCGGAGCACATTCACAAAAATTCAAGCTGTCTCATTTCTCCCTTTGTTTAGGTTGGTTTTAATTTATGAAGTTAAGCTGTGGTACTAGGGGTCAGCTCCTAAAATCATGTAATACTAATACACTTCGCAGGAAGCAGAGGCCTTATCCCCAAGAAGCTGACAGTCAATGATCTTATAGCTCAAAGTTCTCATTTTAAAAAGCCAAAAGGCTGGGAGAAGTGAGAAAGCCAGTGTACAAGTTATTTACATTTAGTAAAGTAATGCTCTTTACATGATCCAACACCGTGGCTCCCAGGTATTTTCTGGTATCAGCCTTCAGTCATGGCGGACGGCCTTTACCGCACGTAAAGGGCACGTGCAGCAGTGGCGGAGGCGTGGACTAAGCATCGCTGGGTTTGTAAGGAGCTTTACTCTGCCTGGGAGCATCTACTAAATGTAAGTAAATGTAAGTAACACGGAGCTAGCTTTTGGGGGGTGTTCTGTCACATTCCCTTAAAAATCACTCCTGTCACTGACAATGACATAATCCTTTGCTTTTCATACAAAAAAGAAAAGTAATCTATGCAGTTTATTTCTTAGCATGGACAGAAAAAAGCATATGGACATCTCTGTAAAAAAATAAATGTGAATTTGGGGAAATGAACCTGCAACCTTTGTATTAAACCACTATCCCACCAGAGCTAAAATATACAATGTTAGCACCTTTAAAAACATTCTTTCCCTAGGAACATAAAGGAAATTAATAAAAGGCAATACAAGTAGCAGACTATTTAATATTGTTCCTGGTAGGATGTTCTTTGCGCTACTACTGCTGGGTGGAAAATAATTTGCAGGGACTTTATGAGGAGACATCTGTATAGACACAGTAAATAGCAGTGTCGGGGAGCTTGACCAAAAGGTGCACATGCTCAGAAGGCCATTTGAAGACAACATGGTCTGTGAGTTGTACTGGCAACAACACGGAAGCCTTCTTAGATCTACTACGTACGTGTACATAAATGCAACTTAAAGGGCATGTCCACCCCCAAAACTATAATCCCCCCAACTACTGGCCCCACCACGTAGTGTAGTTTAATCCTTACCTCACATCCCAGCTCCATAGGGTTCTCCTGTAGTCCCCCCCCCAAAGTCCCAAAAAATGACTACCAGGAGGCTAAGCAGAGTCCATATAGGACACTGCCTGCTAGCTGGCCTCAGGTAGATTTTGCCATGCGTACTGCAGCCCTTCTCCCCCTCCCTCCCCTCCTCTCCCCCCTCTCCTCCCTCCCGTCCTACTATCCCTCCCCCTAGCATAAAACCCCTTAAGTATCATTTCCCCCATGTCTCCCAGCCCCAACCGCATTTTTTTTTTTAGAAAGCTCCCCAACTCTTACTTACCTCTCTCTTTCCCCCGGCGAAGTGACCTGCCGGCAGCCGCATCTGTGATTGGCTGCCGCTCAGCCAATCACAGAAGCGGCTGCCGTCCGTCCCCCCCTCTGCTTGCATTTCCTTGCAAGCAAGGGCCGGGAGCGCGGCGGAGGATCGAGGGAGGTAAGTAGAGTTTGGGGGCTTTCTAAAAAAACATTATAGCGGTTGGGGCTGGGAGCCCAGGGGGACCATATATAAAAAAAAATTTTCAGGGTGGACATAGCCTTTAATAGAAGTATCTTACAATATAATGTTTTCTGCAGAGAAAAGCTTTCACATTTAAAAAACAAAAATAGGAAAAAGCGCAATTAAACAAATACTCTAACTGGCTCTTTGCAAAAATTTGAGTAGCTAGGATGGTAAATTCCAAGTCTTTCTACTTTTATTCGAATTATATTTTTTTTTTTTTTTTAATTAACACTTTTGCGTAAGAAATCTATCTTTGGTTCTGTTTTTTATCTCTTCTGTTGAGAAATTAAGTAAAATTTGTATTTCTCCCATATTTAATATATCATGGTTTTCAGGAAGAAGATTTGGTTTAAATTTCTAGAAAAAGCTGTTTAGGCTTTGGGTTGTCTTTAAGCCACATGTTCAGATTTGCATTTTCCAATATATTTAGAAAAGGACCCAGAGTCAGTTTTGATAGAATTATATATCTACCCATTATTAATTGCCCACGTTGTCTGCTTTCTAAAATGGCATCATATCCTCGGGATACACGATTGCTGTAGGCACTGGCAAGTCAAACTATTGAGACATAAGGCCACAGGTACATGCTTATATGTATAATGAATTTTCATATATATAAAATTCATCATTTTGTCATACCTTTACAAATGTTACGTGTGGCTGGTCCTTGGCCAATTCGACCATGACATCATTCATTTGGTTACACTGGGGAGCCCATGGTGCCCAAAAATGCACAACCAAAAGCGACCTATGAGATAAGGTAACCATAATTAAAATACATATATTAACATTAACTAAATTGGTAAATCAACAAGTTTGCACTGTAATAATAAATGACTACAGTCATTTACATTTTTAGAATGCCCTTCACTGCAAAGGTATCTCTTAGCCACTGCCTTAAAGGCTTATACACATGTCTGATCATGGAACCGGCCGTAAAGGGCAGGACAACAGCTCAAATAATAAATGTACACAATGTAATCCCCCACCCAAATCACAAAACAACAATAGTAAGAAAGCTTTGAGATCATAATATCAGTTAGTTATGAAGCCCAATTTTTTTGCTCCCTGTCTTTCTGCCTTCTCATTCTTCTGAGTAGCAGCAGTCAGTAAGTGCTGTTGCTAGCCGATGTTATGGCCAGTGTCTGAATTTTGTTTTGCGGTCTTGCGCATGTGCAAGTATGCAGAGTGTTTGTACGGTTTTAAGAGAAGGTCAAAGCCTTTTTAGAAAACAGAGAGATGGTGAGCAAAAGATCAGACTGCAGGTTTAAGAACTTTCTAACAATTGGATTTTATACAATATATCATTTTGTGGCGTGAACTTGCTTTTCAACCATTTATTTAATATCCCAAGCATGTTAAATTAATCCATTAGGTTTAAGTCTGTGTGCAGTGTGTCTGATATTTCGGCCTGATCGACTGTTGCAACCAAAATTTTGGTTAATCGGGTCACAATACCAGTTAATTTCGGCTGCCTATGTCGGTAGAACAGTTGTCTGAATCAGTCGAACATTTGATCAGACAGTGCGGTAAAATGTGTCCGATTGTGCGGTCTTCAATGGATCATTTGCTGAAAACTGACGATTTAGATCTAGATAGATTGTCACATTAGGCTGCTAAGTGGCAGATGAGATTCAATGCTGATAAATGAAAGGTGATGCATTTTGGACTTTAAATCCTTGTGCTGCTTATACTGTGTTAAGTGAATTGTGTTAAGTGAATGCCTGTTTTAAAAGGATCTTGGATTTTAGGTGGATAACAAACTTAAAGATAGCAAGCAGTTCCAACAGCCAGAGCCAGCAAAATGTTGTCTTGTATAAAGAGAGGTATGGATTAAAGGGAGAAAAATATTATTCTCCCTCTTTATAAAGCATTGGTAAGGTCTAATTTGGAATATGCAGTGCAATTTTGGAATCGTGTATACAAAAAGGACAACTTAGAAATGAAAAGTGTTCAGAGAAGGACAACTAAAATATTAAAGGGAATGGGAGAGCTTGAATATGAAGGCAGATTGGTTAAGTTCCAATGTACATTAGAGAAAAGGCGATTGCGTGGGGATATGATTACTGTGTATAAATACATTAACAGGCCATACAATAAACTATCTGGGGCATTGTTCACCAAAAAAACGTGTCAGAGGACACGCAGACATCCCTTAAGACTTGAAGAAATGAAGTTTAGTCTTCAAGTTCGGAAAGTGTTTTTCACTGTTTCACACGTTGTTATGGCAGGTTCATTGGTCAGTTTCAATAAAAAGCTGTAAGAGTTTCTGCAAACAAGGAATGTTGCAAGTTACTGGTATTGATACATAAGGTAGAGTTGATCCAGGCATATTTCCGATTGCCACTTGGAGTCAGGAAGGAATTTTTTTCCCCTTCATAATTCTGGAGGTTTTTTTTGCCTTCCTCTGGATCAACAGTTAGGCAGGAAATGTGGGTATTGCTGAGTAGGTTGAACTTGATAGACACATGTCTTTACCTCAGATACTATACTACTATACCTAGCCAATTTGCTAGAACAAAATTAAAAACAAAATATTTTCAACTCACATATCCTTTTTATAAACATGATATCTGGTAAATATTTCTAATAAAGCACCGATATCCATTTCAGGGACTTCCATTGACTGTAAACTACAATACCCAGAATGCTCTCAACAGCTTTAGTCTGTTGGAAGGTATCAGGAATTGTACTTTAAAAACAGCAACATAAATTAATCACTGATGTACATTGTTCAAACATTTTTTTTTATATATAGCTCTGCCCCTTTAACACCAGGATGGTAGCCTTCTCTTGAGATCAAGAATCCCCAGTCATGTTCAGTTTTTTTTAGCTCAAGGACATCCATCACCTAATTTCCATTCAGAAATTATAATAACTACAAAACTGAGTAGTGGGAATTGCTGTGGCATGAATAAACATTGCTTATCATTCCAAAATGCAAACTGAATCCACTTAATTGTGAAAGAATATCTAAGACCTCATAATAACAACACACTGCTCAAGGAATAGAGAAAGAGTCCCCAGGATATTAAAGAACAATAATAGCACCACAAGTAAATATGGAAATAGGTTCAGTAGAACACAGATTAACAATGGCTGAAATCTAAACTAAATGTATTAAATGTGCTTATCTAAAAGTAACTGTGTTTACTGCGAAGGAAGCCAAAAGTTCACTGTAAAAGTGAATAGTGTCACGGTCTTGGGACACATTTAGCACAGAGTGCTGGAGCCATAAGAAACTACCAATATTTAGTAAACATAAATATTCAAAGCTTTATATATCTACATAATATGACCATGAGAATAATAGTATTCACAAAACAGATCTGCCACATTAATCAATCATTCATTTGTGTTTTTTGTTAGATGTGGAGACAAATGGGAATTTTTACATTGTAAAAGTAAAACCCAGAACGCAAAAATTTTTGCCATAGCAGTATTGTCTACTTAAAGGGTATCTCCACTCATAATTTCAAGGTTTAGGAATCCAGTTCTATTGAAGAACTGGAGGTAAAGGAGCTGTGCCTTACCTTCGGTTCTTCAATAGAACAAACAAGAGACTGGTGAGCAGTTAAGAAACTGCTCAGCAGTCTCTATGCGCGATCTATGCGCATAGAAGACAAGGTCCGTCGGGACCTGTCAGACTAAGAGCCGAGCGAGCAAGTTTCTTAACTGCTCACCAGTATCTTGTTTGTTCTATTGAAGAACGGAAGGTAAGGCACAGCTCCTTTACCTCCCGTTCTTCAATAGAACTGGATGCCTAAACCTTGAAATTATGAGTGGAGATACCCTTGAACAGTTTATAACTCAGAGCAAGAAAAGGTATTTTGGGCCTCATTTACCCAGTGCTGGTTTGCAAATAACATCGCCCTGTAAAACTTTGTCTCATGACCTTCTAAGTAGGTTTGTCCTTGCCAGTCACATTTTTGCAATTGTCTTGAGTTGACAACCAATACTGGTCTTGCTTTTCTTTGAAAATATTAGAACCATTCCAAAGACACACGGCTGTGCACAAACAAACATTCGGAAATATTTGCTGTTTGCTATGTTTTAAATGGTTCACGTGATCATTCTTGTTGAAATATCCCCTTTAATTCCCACCAGACTACTGATTGGGCTTACAGATTGGTAGTCTGTCTCATAGGAAAATTGACTTGTTCAATTGTTTGTTCACAGCCTAAATGTGCTCATACACTACATAGTCACTTTCCAATTCCCCTGCGACGTTCTCCTAACGTTAGCGCCTTGACTAAAGAACTGCCTGACCCATTATTTCAATTGACTAAATAGCAAAATGAATGTGCCGGATGGGAACATCCCTAAATGGGCTGAATAGGCTTTTTATTTCTCCATGTTAGTCCCTATCTCTACTTCTTATTTGGCTGGCTGTAAGATGTTTGATTTTAAACATGTGTAGTTTATATTTTGAGTTACTAAAAGTTACATTTTATTACCCTGTCTACCGGCTGTCAAATACCGCTAAATATTGGGTTTAATTACAATTTAAGGAGGATACTGTTCTATCTTTTTGTGTTTTTGAGTTTTGATTCATCCCTTGTAACAAATATCACAACTCTCATTGGTAGCGGTGCATCACTGTTCCTTTATCATATGCACCGGTAATCTTAAATTTTTCTGGACATCTAATCTTATGCCTACACAATGCTGGCATCTGCCTAGTGTTTTAAAGGGGAACAGTGGTCCAAAAATGGCTTGAGGTAAATTAATAGGATTTGCTCCACTGAGAATTTTTGCAATTTATTTCCATTGTTTATTTTGCATAGTTTTGAAGATATTTACATTTTTGTGTGTGATATGGCAGCAGCATCACCATGTCCCCTGCACTTCCTGCTCTGAAACTGTCAATCTGTCCTGTGTCTCCACCTCCCCTTTGCAGCCCCCCTGGTCCCTCCCACTCATGGACCCCATGGTCCCTCCAGATGCAGGCCCCCCATGACCCATTATCTTACAGCCCCATGTGGCCCCGTGCCGTGGGTTACTCAGGAACTCCCCCCTCTACCTTCTCTGTCAGGACTTCACACAGCAGAGAGGAGGAGGGACTTCCAGTCTCACTCACATTGACCCAGGACAATGCATTGCTGCCCTATCTTCTCTAAAGATTACTATTTTTAGTTTTATTTTTACATTCTAGGCCTGGCACATACAGGCCTGATCCGATCTTGGTTCCAACCATTTTACCAATTAATATAATCTGCCAGAGAATAGAAGCTGGAAATCAGACAATATTACAGACCGAGTGATCGTTGTATGTACTAAAATACTCATGACAGACCATGATTAACTAGCAGGTCCAATTGTCCAGAGCAGACAAATACTGAGAAAAATAAAGGGTGCTTTCAAAAGTCCCAGTCTTGGACCATAAAGTACAATACTGTAGCAAAGCCCACTTGGGTTTATTGTAGTTTACATTTACATTTTCGTTCTATCCCCTGAGAAGCAAACAAAACACCAGACTGTGGATTGATTGGGGCTAGCAAATGTCCCCTGTGTACCAGGTCCTCAAGTTTTTTGGACTAGTTCCTAAGTTAAAACCAATAAGCTGAGCAGCACCTGTATCTAACCTCAAAGGATTACAGACATCCCTCCCTGCCAAATGTGGCTTTCGGGCAGGGTGGGGAGAAGGGGGGGTGTCGGGGTGACAGACTATGCCATCCCTGAGGTGGGGCTGAGGCAGAGTTAGGGGTATGGTGGGGCATTCTGGGGTGTGGCAGACAAAAAGGGGAGGTTCTGGAGGCAGAAAATCCAGGTATCTGAGGGTCGTGGAAGTTTGAGGTGGTTTTGCGATTGCCGGGAGGGGTGAGATACCGGATATTATAATTGGGATATATGCATATTTTGGAAATCAGTTCTACTTTATAGAACATACCCACTCCCAATAAAAATTTAAAAAAAAGAATATAGACACCTAACCTTGTTTCAAAAATGTATTCAGTTTGCCCTGTGATTGACAGCAGCATATAGAACTGTATCAACATTAACCCAGCATCTGCCAGAGGTGATTGCTGAGATTGGTTTTACAAACATTACATACTATAGCTACTTGCATGCGATGGAGCTTAATGTGCAGGAATAGTGGACATTAGGAAATCCTGGAGGTGGTTTTATAGCCAACCAACATCATTCACCACTGCTGACGAAATATCTGTTTGTGTGTAGCCAGCCTTAAAGGGTAAATTACATTGTCAGGAATTGCTTTTCTAAGTATTTTTGCAATTTACTTTCATTTTTTTTTATTATTTTTTTACATACATTTTCATATGTGATATGGTAGCAGCATCACTTCCTGCTTTGAAACCATGTGACAATCCCTCTTACCTGTGTCTCCTTCTCCTCCATTAAAAAAAGACTAAAATGTACACACCTTACACACTCCCTGCTGTGGGCTGTGCCGTTAACTCCCACCCCACCTTCCCCTTTAGTCCACCCCCCCTTGAAAACCCTGCGCTTGCCCCTGTTATAATGTGTGAATGAATATAAAAAGTGATGTCAAATCTTAGCAAACATCTGGATAACTTCCGTGTGTGAATAAATTATATATAATAAAACAAGCAAACGTGTGCCCGTTGGTGCACAATGAAAATTATGTGTGTATGTTTTGCTATGAGTGGATATACCGTATATACTCGAGTATAAACCGAGTTTTTCAGGCTATAAAATCAGCCTGAAAACGTTAACTCGGTTTATACTCGAGTCAGTACATTTACCTGTGCATCCAGCTCTCCAGTGTCCGGGATTCCTGTCTCAGTGTTCTCCCCAGAATTGTTTTCCAGCCAGATGGCATGAAAAAGTAGCTGGGTGGGACAGGACGGGGAAATTCGGTTGTGGGGAAAATGAAATGTGCTCTATTTTTACTAGTTTATTATTTTCCAATATTTTTAAGGTTTGATGTGCCCTTTAAACTCATGCAGTATAACTACATTGAAAGAATACAGGCTTCCTCATATTCTAATGAGAATACTGATCAGCCTTGCATCATGCTCATTATATAGGTTAGGGATGTCTAACTTTGTCCCACTAGATGTTTGAAAACTTGTTGTAGTTGTAGTTTTAGAAACATCTGAAGGTAACCCAGATGTAACATGGCAGCACAAGCAAATGTGACCCACAAACAGCGGTACCACCTTTTTGCGGCCTTAGGGATCTTGCAAAAACTAGTAAACCTACATCTAAATTCTTTATTTAATCACAACAGTGTTCTTCCAAGAAAGTTTTTCCAGCCGGGTGGCATGAAAAAGTAGCCGGGTGGGCCGCCCTGCTAAAAGACCCTAGGGAGAACACTGCTGTCTGTAAGTGCAGCATACAAATTGAATCTGTCTGTAAGTGCCATCCTGCAAATTGAATCCTGTACATTACGGTACTTAACCATTTCGGCAGTGACGCCGGGCAGTGACGTCAGCCGGCGCGACAGTACAGGGACTCAGTGCGCGGCTGCCAAAATGGTTAAGTACCGTAATGTACAGGATTCAATTTGCAGGATGGCACTTACAGACAGATTCAATTTGCAGGATGGCACTTACAGACAGGAATCTCGGACACTGGAGAGCTGGATGCACAATGGAGAGAAGGTACCAAGACAGGAAGCCCGGATGCACACTGGAGAGAAGGTACCCTTTGAATTAGGTGGGAGGGTAAGGGTGTAGATGTTTGGAAACTACAACTCCCAGCTAATAAAGCATGCTGGGAGTTGTAGTTTCCAAAACATCTGGAGTGCAAAGTTATGAGAATTTAGAATTTGTCAATTTCTCCCCTCGGTTTATACTCGAGTCATCACTTTTATTAGTTTTTTCAGGTACAATTGGGTACCTCGGTTTATACTCGGGTCGCTTTATACTTGAGTATATACGGTGCAATCTTTACACAGGCATATTTTAAACTGTTACTCAGACAGTCACCAGCTTCCAGAGGATCCAAATAGGATAATCCTGCAGGTCTGAGAGTAGACCAAGGCAATCCTGCCACACTGTTTGGTTGAAACTAAACATCCTAGATTAATACTTACTAGTATTCACCACAGAAAGTGGTGATGGTACCTCATATTATGACAGAAGGTACCTCACAGCATCATGTTATTATAATAGCATTTCCCTAAAAATCCAATGTATAAACAAACATTTCTCATTCCCAGTTTACCTAAAGAAATGGATTTCCTTTATATACTCTTTTATACAGATCTAATTGAAACTTTTTTTTGCTTCAGAGCAATTTTTAATAACGGATAACTGCTTTTTATTTCAGTATTACAGTAAATACTTGGTATACCGCCCTGGCTGTACCACTAAGCAAAATACTAAGGACTTGCAAGCGAGCACCTTCATCCCAACCATTAATAGTGGCTGCCAATTCAAATTGTTCTAGCCAATCTGTCCACTCCATAGATACCCTATCAAATGGATCAGGTGTAAAAATAGGTTTGGAAATTGGGCCTGGTAGAGCTACTGAGTCTAATTGGGGAATTTAATCTGCAGGTACAAGGACAGGAGGATTTAAATCAATACTATCAGTAGGACCTGGTAGTCTCTTCCTGACCTGGTAGTCTTTTCCTGACTTGGTAGTCTCTTCCTGACCTGGTAGTCTCTCCCTGACCTGGTAGTCTGTTCCTGACCTGGTAGTCTCTTCCTGACCTGGTAGTCTCTCCCTGACCTGGTAGTCTGTTCCTGACCTGGTAGTCTCTTCCTGACCTGGTAGTCTCTCCCTGACCTGGTAGTCTGTTCCTGACCTGGTAGTCTCTCCCTGACCTGGTAGTCTCTCCCTGACCTGGTAGTCTCTTCCTGACCGTTAGTATGTTCCTGACCCTGGTGAGTCTCTTCCTGACCTGGTAGTCTTTTCCTGACTTTGGTAGTCTCTCCGACCTGGTAGTCTCTTTCTTACTTGGTATGCTCGTTCCTGACCTGGTAGTCTGTTCCTGACCTGGTAGTTCTCCCTGACCGGGTATTCTCTTCGTCCCTGACCTGGTATCTCTTCCCTGACCTGGTAGTCTTCTCCTGACCTGGTCGTCTTCTCTCCTCTCCCATGACCAGGTAGTCTCTTCTTCTGCCTGGTAGTCTCTCTCCCGACCAGGTAGTCCCTACTGACCTGGTAGTCTGTTCCTGACCTGTAGTCCTCTTCCTGACCTGGTGTCTTGTCCTGACTTGGTATTCTACTTCCTGACCTGGTAGTCTCTCCCTGACCTGGTAGTCTCTTCCTGACCTGGTATCTGTTCCTGACCTGGTATTCTCTATCCTCCCTGACCTGGTGTGGTTCCTGGCTTGGTTGACTGGCGGTGGTATGGGCCTGGTGGCCGTGGACGCTTGGTTGGGGTCTTTGGGCCCTAACCTCGTCATTGTAGAAATAGTCCGTTTCACCATGCCATAGGTCATTTAACTAGTCAGTGAAACTCCGTGCTGACAACTATAAGACCGTTTGGTTATTTTAAAACCATTTCGTACATTTCCATCCTTTATCCAGCATTGCCTGAGTTACAGTTCACAACACCACAGAGGATTCGCTTTCGGCCGTGCGACCATGCGAAATAGTCCTTTCATTCTTTCTTTTCTCTTTCTTGCTTTTTTGGAGTTACTACTACTCCGCACCCTCCGTCGCTGCCTCCCAACCGAGCCAGTGGGGCCTGAAAATTGACATCGGTGCCTATTTCAGCATTGGGGATTTTCCATGTTGAGTTGGTTTTTCTTTTGATTACGATTATTTTATTTACCATCCGGTTTGGTTATTTCCCCAGGGGGGAATCCCGTACCCCATTCACCCCGATACAGGAGACTTTACATGGACAATGCCTGACTGCAGTCTGATTTCTTTTCTGGTTATTTTGTACTTTTGTTCCTTCTTGTAACTCTCCTGATATGGTGCGACAGGTCCTGTATAGAGACTTAACTTCGCTATTTAACATTCGGTTCCCGAAACCCCACACTTGTAAAATAGGAGCTTGGAATACACTATCAAGGCGCGTCCCATTTGTCCTTGAGTTGTTGGGTGTACAGTGTTTGGCTAGGGTATGTGGGAGCCCACAAGGGGATATAATACCAGGGGCCAATCAAGGAAGCAGTAGGGGACCACCACATATTTTGTTTATAAACTCTGTTATTGTCCTTTTTTTAAAATGACAGGACGAGATTTTAATCATTACCCAAAATGTTGGACTCATGTCTGACCTGAATTAGGCCTCCCCCAAACCAATTATAGGTCTTTTCATTACTAAGATATTGTTTAAAAAAATTCCACTTTATTTGACCAGCCAGCAATATAAACAAGGAACTGTGATCGCGTAGTCTAACAAAGATGATAAAATAACCACTTGTGTACTTAACGTGTTTTATGGCATGATCAATGATCAAACCAACATTGCAAGTAGAGCATTTTTATCATATTGCCAGTATTTGTGAGAGTGGGTCATTGGCCAGAGCATGGCTCAGATGTCTTCACAAGAGGTTGACAAGTGTTGTGGTACAAGCCTTAAAGAAAAAGGGGGCAGGAACTAGGAGTTTTGCAATAATCGCAACCTGAAGGTGATCGGTTTTTCTTTAAAACTTATTTTAACATATTAATAGAGAAACTAGTTTTTTTTGGGGCAAGGTTCCCTGTGCATCATTTGTACTATAGATGGTTAGAGATGGCAAACCTTTCCAAAGTTCAATTCATTTTCGAATTTTCCAACTTCAATAGTTCAAAAACAGACCCATTAAAGTCAATGGGGACAAATATTAAACAAGTTCAGATCAAATACTGTAAAATGCAATGGTAACTTACGTACTGGTAACTTACTGTATGGCTCTGGGACTGTGAAATGGTCCTGAGGAACACGGTACATATCACCAAAACTTATTAATATTACATTTCTCACAATCAACGCTATTTCCGAGTTTTGGCATTGAATTTCGATGTTCCCGAAATCGATTCCCATTGCGAAGGGTTATCGCCAATTCACGGGTTATCGAACGCCCCAAATGAAGTTTATGCCAAATTAAGGGCTTTCAACCAACCACCCCATTCTGGTTTTAGCCATTCGAGGTTTACCGAACTCCCGCCTCTCAAGGGGTTTGGCAGTTTGAGGGTTAGCGAAGCCATATAAATCCTAATAATAATGATAACCTGCGGTATTATTACCGCAGCTTTTTAAACATGGCCCTTACAGACTAGAAATTCGGAAAAATTCCAGCAGCCTGCCCCATCTAACTGTATAATTTATATGAAAAAGGTTCAAAGTCCTTTTTGCATGACCAGGTCATCATTAAATTGAGTTTCGGCAATATGTATTACCGTTTCTATGAAGCCGACTCTAAAATGCTGTTAAATTGTTTGGAAAGGAGGGAGACGAGAATCTGCAACTCGGAAAAAGAAATTTACTTTGAGAAAAAAAGAAAAAAGACTGAGCCTAAGGAAAATAAAAACCCGAGGTTATAATATCCAGGGGGTGCAAAGGCTTTCCCTTAGATGAAAGAGGCATTTGTAATTATCATCCCTTTGAATCTACAAAATGAAATTTGAACCCTACTGAGACCATTTTGGAAGAGAGACTTTCAATAATAAAACAAGAGAAATTTGCAAATGACTTTACGTTTCTAACACCGAGTAAAATTGAACAAGGGGGCGCGTTCCCTTTACAGGAATCAGCTGCAACAACAGATTTGAATGTAGGAAATCAACCATTTTGTAACCCCAGGGCTGTTCATTAAATTATACCGCTCCCTATCTGTCTTGCTCAAGTACATTACTTGGTAGCTTGTAAGCTGTCCTCTCTATTAATAATCAGAACCATATCTGTCGATTATTTGGGTAATTACTTTACATAAAGAGACTATTGAGAATGATCACAGATCTTCCTTTGTCTTTTATAGTTCCCTTTCATGGATTGTACCAGATGTTCAACATCCTTGACTTCAACAATTGATATGATTATTGACTCAGGCTTCAAACACCTTAAATAATGACTCCAGGGTAATGATTCCTGTTGCAGTGCAAACTGGTAGGGGGAACAAAGGCAAACTTCAAGAAAACAAGTATGGCACTCGTAAATACTAAATATATCCAATATACCAGAAATATTTGCTTTGATATTTCAGAATATTTAAGAATCTTATGTGTATTTGTTTCCATTGAAAGGGAATGTTCATATATAGCGACGTCAGTGATTGTCCCAGCCAATCAATGACACCCCTGTCAGTCCTGCCCCTTTTGCTGCTGCTGTGCATGGAAAAGGCACAGAGAAGCAGCAGGAGTCAGGCGAGGGAACGAGGGAGGGTAAGCAGGTCCGGATTTACGATTAGGCACGTTACGAACCAGTAACAGTCTTATTGTTTTACACAATGTTATTAAATAGGGATGTGTTCACTGTGTGGTATTGTTATTTTGTGGTATGGGCCATATCTTTTCAATGGAGGCAAGGAAAGGTTCAACAGTTATGGTGCCAGGCTATGCCTGGGTTCAATTCTAGATAAAAAAGGGGATTTTTGTTAAAGCAAGGGGCTCCCTTCATAGGGAAACAGAGTTTTAAACAGACTGCTGGGACAGGAATTTTCTTTAAAGCATGAAGGGAAACTCCTTTGAGCATTTCATGTTGGGGCTGAATGTGAACATATTATACTCAGGGCCATATTTATAAACGGCCAAAATTAGCGGCGTAAAATTACCGTCGCACACCGTCACGGAAAAAATACCGCTATCGGCATATTTATGATGGCGAGCGGCATCGCGGCAAAATGTTTTGCGGCCTAGATGTGTGGCGGTAATTTGAACTATCTTCGCGGTGATGCTGCAATACAGTACAATACCACCACGAATCCCGGAGCGGGGGGCTGGGAGGGGATGCTGGGAAAGGATCGCCGCAGGTGGTCGCATTCCTCTGAAGGGCACAGCGGGGTGTTACCACCGATTTTTGTGAAAATGGCGGGAAAAGTGGCCGCGAAAAGATAACGCTTGTTTATAAATGTGCCCCAAAGTCACTGGTGAGTAAGATCAAATTCAACTGAGAAGAGATGAAAAGTGTTGTGAAGACCAGGGTTGTTTCTAGCCATCTTGATGCCCTAGCAGACCAGATCGTAATTCCATCACCATGCAGTAGTGTAGCCTAGCCCCCCAAGAGTATTGGCATTAACACTTTCAGTGCCAGTACTTTCCCAGAGTATTACCTTTAACCCTTCAGTGCCAGCACTTTCCCAGTGTATTGCCATTAACAATTTCAGTGCCAGCAGAGTATTACCCTTAATCCTTCCAGCTGCCAGCATTGACATGATATACAGTATGTACCTGCTTTCCATGTCTCCTCCATTAAATTTTTCACTCCTCACAACATTGTTTCCAAGTGGAGGGAGCTGAGTTCAGGTCTCTACTCACTACAATGTTACACATTACAGCCGAACAAGGAGAGCAGTTCTAACACAGCAAGTAAAAGCTGTCAGGGAGATGCTAGGGAGAACACTGGCCGCCCTGGTTTAACATAGGTGCCCTAGCTCTTTGCCTAGGTGGCCTATGCCTAAAAACGGCTCTGGTAAAGACATTTTTATAGTCCAGTTCTGCCCACACATGTGGAGGGCAGGTATCCCACTACTCCCGAATCTTCCGGGAGTCTCCTGCAAATCGGGGTGGTCTCCCACGTTACCGCAATGGAGAGGAGTCCTGAATCTCCTCCATGTTACGCCCCCTTTATGTCTGCCACGCCACCAGACTGCCCACACCATGCCCCAAACCCCCACCCCCTAGCGTGTATGCCCCGCCCACTGTGTGACGTCAATGATGTCACACAGCGTAGCCACGCCCCCTCATCATGCCAACCCTGCCCGGAAGAATGAAGAGGCAGGGTGGGATGTCTGGGAGGGTAAGGCAGGCGGTGGACAAAGTATTTTTGACATTAGGAGTTAGTGCACAACTTTAACCAATTTACCTTTATCGGGGTAGCAAAATACAAAAACACCACAAGGAAAAAAGTATAACGTATACAATTTAGTCACCAGGTTTAAATTTCTAGATTCATTGGCTAACTACGTTTAAAAGGTATGTCTACCCCCAAACAAAAATTTCAGATGCCTTTTGCTGCTGTTCCGAGTAAGCAGCGGAGGTGGTTGGACCAGCAGTGGCGTCAGTGATTGGCTGAGATATCATGCCAAACACTGATGCTGCTGCCAGCCCTACCCCTTCTTCTGCTGCTGTACATGGACAAGACACAGAACAGCAGCAGCAGAGAGCCGAGGGAACGAGGGCTGGTTTTGGGAGAGTTCTATTACATCCAAAATTTTTGATTGGGGGGCAGACATACCCTTCAACATTTTAACATTTCTGAATTTTCCAACCATAATTTGCTAATTATTGCTGCTCATTCATTCAGATATTTTGTCTGTGACCTAATAACAGGTTATTATTTGTTGGTTGACGTTAGTGGCATTTCAATGCCTCATTAGAGACAGTTTTCCTTTACGATAAATGTTCTTGGTATTAGTAAAACTCTAATTCATACGTATTTGAAAAATAAGAGTAATAATAAACAGCCCTTTCAGATGTGTAAATTTATTGAATGACTTCATATGAATGAACGGATCCCAGTACAGTTACTTACGATGGCTGCCAAGAAGGAATTAATCCAAACTCTGAGAAGCAATAGTGAACTGTAGAAGTTTCTAGTCAGGCAAATAAATTGGATTTAAGTGTATTACAGTCATAATCTTTTTTTTTTACCTCTCTCTTGACAGACTTAGTACACTGAGAAATGAGAATGTATTCTTAGACAAATCTTGACTTGAGGGAAAAGGCAGAAGAAATCTGGGTTTTCAATAACGTAAGACAATAAAGCTTATGCTTAGAACCTAGTGCAATATGGTAAAATTATGAAGAGCTTAGCAACTAATAAAAGGAAAGGGACTCCTAATTCTCTACCTGGAGATTGGTACTGTATGAGGACAGCTCATAAAAATTAATATGAGTTATCAACATCTAGAGTCCTATCCTACATACAGTGAAATAATCATGTTTTTTTTTTCAGATCATTTGTGTTGATGGACCTAAATCTTCCATATAGTAAAGAACAACAGAGTTTATTTGTTATATTTTACATACTGTAACTATAATATAGTAGAGAGGGATAAAGTCATCTTTTAAAAGGTTAAACTAGATGGGTAGACGTCTTTATTTAGATTCTGCTATGTTACTATGTTAAAGAGACACTTGACCCTACATAACAACCTTAGATATTAAAAATCATTAATCATTTGCTGGGAGGTAGGGCATATTACTGACACTTTCTGTTCTTACTTACAGTCAGTAATAATACCAATAATACCAAGCGATATCCAGTATATAATACATAAGTATGATATTTTATAATGGGAGCTGCAGTGGTATATATCCTTAAAAAATATATAATATATAATCACTCAGCTATGTCACTAAGTGACTCATTTCTTATATTTCTTATATCCCCATACTCCGCCCATTCCAGTGTTCATGCTGGACAAGGACTCAGCATTTTTTTGCCGTGTTTACTTTACTAACAGAACCTGCTGGAGCTGCTTCTGTCACTTCATAACCAATGTCTCTCTCTCCTCCACAAAGATTTGTTTAACCGCATAGATGCTGGGCTAGGATGTTCCTTTCTGCTGAGTTTAAGTTACAGAAGGTAGCTTGGGGGTATTTAAGGTGGAAATAGGGACAAGGCTAGAATTTAAATGTGAATGGGTGAAGGAATCCAATACTTATTATATAAGAAATAATACGCCCCTTCACATTATAATATAAGGACATTACGCCACCTCGGAGTTCCCTGTCGTGCTTCTATATGGTCAGGGAACTCTTTGGTGTCGTAATATCCTTATATTACACTGTAAGGGGCGCATTATCCCTTATGTAATCGCACTGACAGCTTCCTACCACACACCCTCATCAATGTCCCCAACACTTCTCTCATCTGTAACATGGAAGTGCATCCAATACATGTTAAGAGAATGAAGCAGGTTGACCTTTAAGGAATATCTTTGGATGCTTGTGAAGGTTTTCATTCACCCAGGTCGGGGTACGTCTGTGGGATTTTGTTAGATCAACGAGACTTAAAGTTTATTTCTTAAGGATGTTTTGCTAGGCATTCGACTGGATTTCTCAATTCAGAATTAATCTGTTGGCAATGAATACCCTGGAAAGTGTCCCAATCGGCATATAACAGCAAGGTGTCAGGGACCTCCTGAATGCAAGGTGTTGATTGCATCGTAACTAAGAGGTGTTATCCAAACTGCCCAGGGTAAGGCATCAAAACAGCATTTTAAATGGCAAACAAATGGTGTCCGAACCTCCCACCGCCTCTCTTCAGGTTTGGCTTCTTTGTTTTTACATAAATGACCTCCTTGATACCCCTTTTGAACCAATCCTATTCCTTGGCCAAGATATTGACAATTGCTGATGTCTTTGAATATCAAGCAATTGTAAGTAAGAACAGGTGGTTCGAAGGTCATTTTCTGGGTAAGTTTTCTTTTAATATGACCATTGCCCATTGTATTGATATACTTTTTAAACTGAAGCCTTTTCCAAAACTCTTGAGCAATTGCATTTCCCTTCTCTTACTCACACCAACCCTTTGTAAATGAGTTAGCATGACTTTAAGATTACAGTAGAGCAATGTGTCTCTCGGCACATCTCTGTATAATCCCTCATTCGCAGATAGCTGCATTTTACCTCTGAAATCAGCAGCATTGTGGAGAACTTACCTGTAATTGTGCAAGTTGGATTTCTTTATTTCCGCCGTCTCTTTCCTAGTGAATAACATAGTGTTCAAAGGATCAGAAATGAAGCATAGTGGTATAGATACAATGATGCACTGGATAATGGGATACTACAAACCCCTAACATCCGCATTTTGTCTGGAGCTTACCCAATCTGAATGGCTTATCCCAGTGCCCTGAAACTCAAGGCTTTGTCCCTTGTGATGGGCAGTATGTAACTACAAGGCATAATAGGATATGGTTATTTTTACCAGTTTATTACATGCATTTGTAGCTAGATATTTTAAGATATTCTCTTTCCTTTTCTGGCAGATTTATCTGCTCCTCCCTCTGCTCAAAGAGCTTTTTATAAGCTTAAGCATGTGCAGTGGAGGCAATAGGGGAAATAGCAGTTAATCATTAGCTTTGATGTTAGCAGTCATAGCTTTAATTGACAGCATGGAGGGAGAAGACAGCTTACTCTGCCAGACTGCAGACAATAGGCAACCTTAAATATCTGGGGCAATATTTATAAAGGCGCAGTATCACTTTTTAGCGATACTTTGCCTTTATTATTATTATTGCGACCGTAATTTATGATTGTTATTGACCATAAATCTACGATCGCCCATAGAAACCATTGCAGTATCAACTAATACTGGGCAGATCATCCAGAGCCCTGAGTGAATTTGTTTTGTAACAAAGTGATCATATGTGCCCTGATTGTCAGGCGAAAAGGGCACTCATACACATCGTGCATCGTGGGTTGACCCCCGTGATCACACGTGTGTAGAGCCTTAAGTAGAAAACTGGCCACATTTAAATCCAAACTGACCACTTCTCTCTCTAAAACCATTGTACACAAATGGAATCCCGGGCCCAACCTGCGATGCATGAGTGTCAAATGACACTGTATCAGTGTATCGCTGTTTGTGAAATTCCGCCTATAACAATCGTAATTGCAATGGTTAAATCACAAATTCGATTGTAATTTTACAATCACGGTTATGCAATTGCAATGGCATTCATAAATTTACAAGTGCGATCATACATTTATGATCACGATCCTAATTGTAAGCGGCACATTAACGATACCACAGATATCTTTAGGGAATATGACCCTTTACCTTTTGCTAGGAACAAAATAAATACAAAGAGAGTATAGACGTGGCTTTTAAAAGGGGGGTATAGCTAATATGTTGGCACTGCTTTGGTGGCTGACCATGATAACCCTTTCAAGAACCCCTCTCTTGGAAATCCTGCACTTTATAAATCCTGCACAAATATAAATGAATAGGGTAAAAGTATTAGACATGTAAGCAAGCAATGAAGAGTAATCACCTGCAATATAGTTCAAATGGATACATATTAGCCTTTTAAATGACCATCAATAAATGTATATAAAGTATAGCACTGACTTATATTAGGTTAAAGACAAAATATACAACTTATACAAAACATATAAACTTACTTACAGAGCTGAGATTCCTATTTTATTATAGGATAGTCAAAATGGAAGGTTAAACCACACCCTTGTGACTGCTAATTCCCAGCCCCTTTTTCTAGGGAAGATGGGAGTGAGAAATATGTGTTTATTTTTTAGATTATTAGTGCAATGCCATTATAATAACATGAGGCTTTGAGGTACCTTCTGTTATAGGAAGGCTCTATTTAAATTTTACAGTATATCCTGTGCTCCGAATGTCCTAACCCAATAGCAACTGTAAATCTGGAATTTGCTGTGGTAAATGCTTAGTATGAACCTAGTATGTTAATCTGGATCTTTTTTAGGGTCTCAGGTTGCCCAATAGTGCTGTTTAGTTTGAACTGCACATTGTGGTTGGATTGCCTGGGTCTTATCTCAGATTTGCAGGTTCATTCCATTTAGATCCTCTGGATACTTGCTGCCAGGTTGTTGGAATATGAAAGGGAGAGCAAGGTTAGTAAGGTTCATGACTCCTACTTCCTAAAGTGACCTATATAATGCTTCCTTATTCCAATCGTGTTACAGCTATGTCATTTTTAAACATGTGAAATGTTCAACACTCAGGCTCTATATCATAAGGCTGTATTTTATCTGTATGCATTCATTACCCAATGGATATAAACAGAGAATGCTGGGAGTTGTAGTTGACAAACATGTTAAAGGTCACAAGTTCAACACCCCTGCTATAAACCATTAGGCTGTATTGCATATGGACACATGCATTAACTATAGAAGTTTAAGAAGAAACTTACTGCAAAAAGACAATGCTGGAAGTTGCAGTTTTCAGACATGTGAAAGGTCCCAAGTTTAAAACTCCTGCTCTATACTATTAGGCTGTATTGCATCTGGACACATGCATTAGCAACAGATTATAAATGAGATACTTTGCATGCCCCTGCCAATTTCTCTAGGATTGCTGGGAGTGAGAAATATGTGTTTATTTTTTAGACTATTAGGGCAATGCTATTTCAATAACATGAGGCTGTGAAGTACCTTCTGTTATAAAATGGCTCCATTTCATTTTATACTCTGTGGGGAGCTTTTACCTCCTTTAACCACACCTCTCCCTAACCTATAAAGCTAATCAGTATCCTGTGCTCCCAAGTCATAACCCCAAAGCAGCTGTAAAGAAGACAATGGCTTCTGTTGAAAGGTGAGTGGCACCAGAAGCAATCTGCTCCTGGCACCGCTCCCCCTAGTGGCTGTACTGCCTAATACCTGCATGTAGTCTGCATTTTGTCTCTAAGCTTGTTGTATTCATCCAAGTACTATGATTTACTCCTGCAGTCTGAAGACAATAGTTATTACATTCTGACTAAGAAAGTCTGGGTCTAATCTCAGACCTGCAAGTTTATTTATTTGTTTCTCCTGGATGCTGATGACTAACAGTTATAAAATATCCCTGTGTTAAGATTTATATTCCATTGTATCTACACATAGCAAAACATACACACGCATGATTTCCACTGTGCACCAACAGACATCAAGTCCAAACTTTTCACCTCCTTTTTATCCCTACAGTACCTAACAGTTGATCCAGAGGAAGGAAAAAAACACAGCAAAAAGAAAAAAAAAAATCTTCCTGACTCGGCAATCAGAAAGTATCCCTGGATCAACCAGAACTACAGTATATGTATTAATACCAGTAATTCTCAATATTATATAGTATCCCAGTACCAACCAGAACTACAGTATATGTATTAATACCAGTAATTCTCAATATTATATAGTATCCCCGTAGCAACCAGAACTACAGTATATGTATTAATACCAGTGATTCTCAATATTATATAGTATCCCTGTACCAACCAGAACTACAGTATATGTATTAATACGTAAGTCTCATATTATATAGTATCCCTGTACCAACCAGAACTACAGTAATGATTTAATACCAGTGATTCTCAATATTATATAGCGTCCCTGTACCAACCAGAACTACAGTATATGTATTAATACCAGTAATTCTCAATATTATATAGTATCCCTGTACCAACCAGAACTACAGTATATGTATTAATACCAGTAATTCTCAATATTATATAGTATCCCTGTACCAATCAGAACTACAGTATTTATATTAATACAAGTAAATCTCAATAATATTTAGTTTTAAAAACCTATCTAGAACACTTTTAAAGCTATTCAATGAACTTGCCAATACCACATCTGCTGGAAGAAGGTTTCACATACATTTTCACAATTCTCACTGTAAAGAAACCTTCCTAACCTGAAGATGAAACTTCTTTCTTCAATCTTAAAGGATGTCCACCGTGTCCTCTGATATGAATATTAGTGAACAATGCACAAAATTGTTTATTGTATGGGCCATAATATATTTGTATAGGTTATCATATCCCCACGCAAACGTTGCTTCTTCAATGTAAACATCCCAAACTTGTCTAATCTGCCTGCATAGTCAAGCCCCTTCATTCTCTTTATTATTTATGTGCCCTTCTTTGAACTCCTTCCATTTCTAAGATATCACTTTTGTATATGGATTCCAAAACTGCACCGCATATTCCAAATGAGGCCTTACCAGTGCCTTGTAAAGAGGGAGAATAATATTTTTATCTATTGAATCTATTCCCAATCTTTATACAAGACAATATCTTGCTAGCTCTAGCCATTGCTGTCTGGCATTGTTTGCTACAGCTAAGTTTGTTATCTACCAGAACCCCCAAAATCTTTTTCCAGGGGAGATTCACTTAACACAGAGTTATTTATGGTGTAAGTGGCACCAGGATTGTTAAACCCTAAATGCATCACATTACATTTATCAACATCTGCCATTCTGCTGCCCATTTTGATAATCTATCTAGGCCATCTTGGAGAACAAGATAATTTCGGATCGGTTTAACGATCGTTATCATAAATTAACGATAATGATCATAAATCTACTATAAAGGTGATTGTAGTTTTACAATCCCCATAGAATACCATCAATGAACGTTCGGCGTAAATGTGTGACTGCGGCCGTGCATTATCAGTAACGTGCGGTATTGCTAAATTGCGAAACTGCACTTTAACAAATAGGGCCCATTATTCCCACTTACCTTGTACATCTGCCTGGGGATTTATCTCATTGTATAAATACCCAGTGTGTTTGTAGGTACTTTATTCCCACTTACCTTGTACATATGCCTGGGGATTTATCTCATTGTATAAATACCCGGTGTGTTTGTAGGTACTTTATTCCCACTTACCTTGTACATATGCCTGGGGATTTATCTCATTGTATAAATACCGGTGTGTTTGTAGGTACTATTTCCCACTTACCTTGTACATAGCCTGGGGATTTATCTCATCGTATAAATACCCGGTGTGTTTGTAGGTACTTTTTATCCACTTACCTTGTACATATGCCTGGGGATTTATCTCATTGTATAAATACCCGGTGTGTGTTTAGGTACTTTATTCCCACTTACCTGTTTTATGCCTGGGGATTTACTCATGTAAAAACTGGTGTGTTTGTAGGTACTTTATTCCCCACTTACCTTGTACATATGCCTGGGGATTTATCTCATTGTATAAATACCCGTGTGTTTGTAGATACTTTCTCCCACTTACCTTGTACAATGCCTGGGGATTTATTCATGTATAAATACCAGGTGTGCTTGTAGGTACTTTATTCTCACTTACCTTGTACATATGCCTGGGGATTTATGTCATCGTATAAATACCAGGTGTGTTTGTAGGGACTTTATTCCCCACTTACCTTGTACATATGCCTGGGGATTTATCTCATTGTATAAATACCCGGTGTGTTTGTAGGTACTTTATTCCCCACTTACCTTGTACATATGCCTGGGGATTTATCATGTATAAATACCGGTTGTGTTGTAGGTACTTTATTCCCACTTACCTTGTACATATGCCTGGGGATTTATCTCATTGTATAAATACCGTTGTGTGGAGGTACTTATTCTCACTTACCTTGTACATATGCCTGGGGATTTATTCATTGTATAAATACTGGTGTGTTGTAGGTACTTATTCCCACTTACCTTGTACATCTGCCTGGGGATTTATCTCATTGTATAAATACCCGTGTGTTTGTAGGTACTTTATTCCCACTTACCTTGTACATATGCCTGGGGATTTATCTCATCGTATAAATACCCGGTGTGTTTGTAGGTACTTTATTCCCACTTACCTTGTACATCTTGCCTGGGATATCTCATTGTATAAATACCCGGTGTGTTTGTAGGTACTTTATTCCACTTACCTTGTACATATGCCTGGGGATTTATATCATCGTATAAATACCGTGTGTGTGTTTGTAGGTACTTTATTCCCATTACCTTGTACATCTCTGGGGATTTATCTCATTGTATAAATACCGGTGTGTTTGTAGGTACTTTTATCCCATTACCTTGTACATATTCCTGGGGATTATTCATTGTATAAATACCGGTGTGTTTAGGTACTTTATTCCCACTACCTTGTACATATGCCTGGGGATTTATCTCATTGTATAAATACCTGGTGTGTTTGTAGGTACTTTATTCCCACTTACCTTGTACATCTGCCTGGGGATTTATCTCATCGTATAAATACCAGGTGTGCTTGTAGGTACTTTATTCTCACTTACCTTGTACATATGCCTGGGGATTTATCTCATCGTTTAAATACCAGATGTGTTTGTAGGTACTTTATTCCCCACTTACCTTGTACATATGCCTGGGGATTTGTCTCATGTATAAATACCCGGTGTGTTTGTAGGTACTATTCCCACTTACCTTGTACATATGCCTGGGGATTTATCTCATCGTATAATACCCGGTGTGTGTAGGTACTTTATTCCACTTACCTTGTACATATGCCTGGGGATTATATCATCATAAAATACCCGGTGTGTTTGTAGGTACTTTATTCTCACTTACCTTGTACATATGCCTGGGGATTTATCTCATGTATAAATACCTGGTGTGTTTGAGGTATCTTATTCCCATTACCTTGACAATCTGCCTGGGGTTATCTCATTGTATAAATACCCGGTGGTTTTGTAGGTACTTTATTCCCACTTACCTTGTACAATATCCTGGGGATTCATCTCATTGTATAAATACCGGTGTGTTTTATGGTACTTTATTCCCACTTACCTTGTACATATGCCTGGGGATATCTCATTGTATAAAACCTGGTGGTTTGTAGGTACTTTATTCCCACTTACCTTGTACATTGCCTGGGGATTTATCTCATCGTATAATACAAGGTGTGTGTAGGTACTTTATTCCACTTACCTGTACTATGCCTGGGGATTTATCTCATCGTATAAATACCGTGGGTTTGTAGGTACTTTATTCCCACTTACCTTGTACATATGCCTGGGGATTATCTCATGTATAAAATACCCGGTGTGTGTTTGTAGGTACATTTATTCCCACTTACCTTGTACATATGCTGGGGATTTATCTCATCGTATAAATACCCGGTGTGTTGTAGGTACTTTATTCCCACTTACCTTGTACATATGCCTGGGGATTTATCTCATCGTATAAATACCCGGTGTGTTTGTAGGTACTTTATTCTCACTTACCTTGTACATATGCCTGGGGATTTATCTTATTGTATAAATACCTGGTGTGTTTGTAGGTACTTTATTCCCACTTACCTTGTACATCTGCCTGGGGATTTATCTCATTGTATAAATACCCGGTGTGTTTGTAGGTACTTTATTCCCACTTACCTTGTACATCTGCCTGGGAATTTATCTCATTGTATAAATACCCGGTGTGTTTGTAAGTACTTTATTCCCACTTACCTTGTACATATTCCTGGGGATTTATCTCATTGTATAAATACCCGGTGTGTTTTAGGTACTTTATTCCCACTTACCTTTTACTTATGCCTGGGGATTTATCTCATTTTGTAAATCTCCAAATCTCCGGTGTGTTTGAAGGTAACTTTATCCCACTTACCTTGCACACATTCCTGGGTGTTTATCTCATCGTATAAATACAGTTCTCCTTGTGATTCTCAAGTCCATATGTCTGCATTATTCCTAATTTCTATTATACTTAGAAGAAATAAACCTACAAGAAAGAACTGTTACGTTCCCTAGAATAATTCTAAATAGCTCAATACTCTGTTCTGTAAGATCAGGGTTACACCATAGAACACTATGTAATTCCTCACCTCCCTAATTGTCTATTTTATGTGCACTTCCTACTTGAGTATTCCTGATCCCTAAAGGGAAAAAAAAAATAAAATGCATTTTCTTTGGCTTTTAACAACAAACACCTCATTGCAGCTAAAAGTAGGAGATGTCGGATCCTTCATCAGACAAATTCCATGTAACCTTGATGATGAAGATCAAACTTCTGTGATTTTAAGTGCTGAAGACTTTATACTTAAAGTAGGCCCATCCCTTGTGTATTATACTTCTGTTTGGGTTTCATTTTCACCGCACTTTTAGCCGTCATGTTGCCGACAACTTTCCGTTTCACTCGACTGAAATGAAGGAGAATCATTTGAAAAGAGCCAGGCTAATACATGCGGATCTCACTGGGGAGACAAAATGAGCAAAACATGTTCAAACTTTAAGCAGGATTTTCAAGAAAAAAAAACACACAAAGCGAAATCCACAGACGTGTTAGATTTTAGCAGAAACGTGAAAATTAAAAGGATGTTTTACAAAGGGCCCAAGATCAGTTTAAATGAGAATTCATCATCATTCTGACCATTTCTAAAGAGTCTTTTCCAACTGCACTTTGATGGGTTTTGACACTGATTAAAATTCTTTGTGTCATAACAGACAGTTTATAAAGTTTTTAAAAGGGAAAAATGACATGTTGCTTCCCCTCAATTATTGGCCTGTTCCTCTCAGAGACATTATGGAAAACAAATATTTACAGAACAATGAATGTTAATGATAAATACTACTCAGGTGATTTCCTATCTAATTAGCTAGATATATTTTGAATGCTAACAAATGCCTTAAAATCATTCAATTACAAATTCTATTTCCCATGGTGGCGATGTAAACCCTATTTTAGTCTATGTGGAGGGTGCCAAATAGGGATTCGGCTTACCGGGAGGTGCAACAGGAAGCAAAGGTGCTTGGGAACAAGAGAAGGAACAGCAGTAACAATAATGTACATTTTTAGGCAAATAATAACATTTTGAAAGTTAAAAATTCACAAGCATACAAAGAGGCTGATATGGACGCACATTTTAAGGCCACGTTAATACATTTACGTCCATTTGACCACAATAGTATTGCATAGGCAATCGTAAAATTACGACTACGGTTGTAAAAACTGTGGTTGTTAAAGGTACGGTATCGACCTTTGTATCGTTTCTTTAATGTCTACCTGCACAATACAGGATATACACTAATTAACTTACCTGTCTATGTTCCAGTGACTGGATTTTATGATCAATGTTTGATTGCACTATGAATGGTCAAGGCTGTGGAACATCCCAGGAATGTTGGCAGGTACATTGAAATAATTGATCTAATATCAGGACAGTGAATGGCCAACATAACAATTGACACAGAGGAATGGAAAAAATCCTTTTGGGAATGCTCCAAATGCCACAAAATTCCAATGGAATTAGTGATCTGGATCAAGACACAATATTATGTATCGTATTAATAAAACCGGACACTGCTGGCCATTTTTACAAACTACTGTACCTGATGGTAATGACCAAATGTTGTTGTCAATGCCTACATAATTAGTATTGTCAGAATGTATACAATTCAATGCACAAATACTATGCATGTGTAAATTCATCCTTCTCATTGACCATAAACATTATACACTATGGCACTATTTATTTTACCAACCCATAGATTTGAATTTTTGTATATAAATACACATAAAGACTGTTTCCAGTCACTTTAAATTAAATCCCAAAGTCTTCTTCCCTTTCAATGTCTCATTTGCAGAGTTGATAATGTTAAAAGTAAATTTCAAACCTTTTGTGCACAACATTAGATCAATAGTACATTTGCCTTACAGCACTGAGAGTTTTAAAATGTGCCCTAGGCACAGGGACACCGCACCCATGGCACAGGTTGTAAATTCTGCTCAGGGCACAGTGATCCCTTCTTATAGAAGACAATGGCTTTTGTTGAAAGGTGAGTGGCACCAGAGGCAATCTGCTCCCGGCACCGCTCCCCCTAGTGGTCCTACTGCCTAATACCTGCATGTAGTCTGCATTTTGTCTCTAAGCTTGTGTGTATTCATCCAGGTACTATGATTTACTACTGCAGTCTGAACATAATAGTTATTTACATTCTGACTAAGGGCAAAGCCACACTGCAATGCAAACGGATGCGCTAGCGTTTTCCGTGCAATACAACACATTTGCGCTTGCGATTCCCCAATTCTGTTTATGGAAGCACATGCGATTAAAAATGGTGAACGCATGTGCTTCCAAAACGGAATCGAATTGCAAGCGAAACACACTGGAAATCGCAGGAACTTTTTGCATTTCCGCAATTTCCATTAAAACAAAGTTGTATGCACAATCGCAAAAAATGTGGCTTAGCCCTAAACAAGCTTTTAGAACAGAATGACTGACATCACAAAATACACTTCAATGTAGAATATGCATTGTACTTTGACATGGAATTTTCATTTTATGACATAAGTATGTATATTATTTTTTAGCATGGGGAATTGTATTTATTTTAACCATAATGTATTTTGTAATAATAATAGGTATTTTGTAGCACAACACATTTTGTATGTTGTATGGAAATGTAAAATTAATTTGGTGATGCTACAATGCAATTATTGAATATGAAACATTTTTCTAAACCACAAAAAAAGCCCTTTCTGATGACAAAATACATTTTGTGAATAATCAATGCATTTGGTCATGTTGAAATTAATTTTGTGAGCACACAATGCATTTTCCATCACGAACCTGTACATACTGAGAAGAATGAAAATGCCCAGACAAATGGTACCTTGTTAAAATGTTCCTCACTACTGATTAAAACTCTTTCCTGGCTGTAATCTCGCACCTTTTAAAGTATTGATTCCACACTGGCGTTATATTAGTCTTTTGGATGAGAACCTAATAAAAAAGAAGGGCATAAACATTAGAAATTGTGGTCTTTTGCTGAGAATGTCAACTTGTGCAGAATGGAATAATATGGGTGCTATATCAATCTCCCTTATAGTTTCTTATATAGGAACCAACTTAATGCTGTTCTTTCTGTACACATTCTCATCCACATGTTTGGTAATTAGGCCAAATGACTATGACCATTACTATACTAAGAACTGTGGGTATTTACGGCATCTTCTGCAATTGTTGTTAGCAGAAATGTCCAATTAAAATTTTAAGTTTCATGAATATCAACTGGAATAAAAAAGGACCTGAGGATGGAGGTAGGATTAATTATTCCTACCTCCCAATATAATTTTGTTCAAGGAGTACCAGCACATATAGTTTTCATCTGCCAGGCTAGTGTCCTGGGATTTTCTGTATTAAAGTGAAGAAAATATAAAATACAACCACATGCTAACAGAGGCTAATAAGTAAAAGAAAAACCCTGGGAAGAGGCAAATACATTCCCCAGCCCACATAGAAGATAACAGTGCCTGCTTCCACATATATATTGGGAGAAATCACCAGGGTGGCAAGTGACGAGGACCCAGACCCTCTGCTAGGTCAACAAGAGAAACTACAGGACCGTGCTACTGGGAATCACTCTGAGGCCACCAAGAAACAAATAAACTTTATTTGACACACAAAAGTGGAAGTGTCAGACGTGGTCAGTTTTGTATGTCGAATAAAGTTTGTTTTCAGTCTCTTTGTTTTTAGTCTATGGCCTCAGTGTATTTCCGAGTAGTGCGGCCCTTTCCTGTATTCAGGGTTGTTTCTAGCCATCTTGGTGCCCTAGCAGACCAAATCGCAATTCTATCACTTAAAAGTGCAGTAGTGTGGCCTATCCCTCCAAGAGTATTGGCATTAACACTTTCAGTGCCAGCACTTTCCCAGAGTATTGCCATTAAGTTTTTCGTGTCAGCAGACTTCCCCAGAGTATTGCATTAACACTTTCAGTGTCAGCGCTTTCTTATTAATACTTTTAGTGCTAGCATTTCTCAGAGTATTGACATTAACCCTTTAGTGCCAGCGGACTTCCCCAGAGTATTACCATTAACCCTTCAGTGCCAGCACTTTCCCAGTGTATTGCCATTAACACTTTCAGTGCCAGCAGAGTATTACCTTTAACACTTTCAGCTGACATGCATGACATACAGTATGTACCTGCTTTCCATTTCTCCTCCATTAAATTGTTTACTCCTCAAAACATTGTTTCCAAGTAGAGGGAGCTGAGTTCAGGCTCTGTACTAGATACTGTTACAGATTACAGCAGCAGAACAGGGAGAGCAGTTCCAACACAGCAGTAAAAGCTGGCAAGGAGATGCTAGGGAGAACACTGGGTGCCCTGGTTTAACATAGGTTCCCTAGCTCTTTGCCTACTGTAGATGGCCTATGCCTAAAAGCGGCTCTGCCTGTATTAAATATAGTGCTAAGCCAGCAGGTAGTTTGGCAGAAGCAGTTTTGTTTGTGCTGGCACTCCTCACAGAAATGACACTGGGAGGTAGGAACTGCAACTCCTACCTCCCTGCCCAAGACACTTTTCATTTTAACTGTTTTTTTGTTTTTTATAGTTCTCCATTAATGAATATTAGATAGGGAAGGGTTAAAAAAAAAGCTTATGAAGATTTTCTTAATTCTTTTCAAACTGAACAGAATGCTGAAAAGTACAAAATACAGCCCAGGGACTTGGTATATAAAACTTATTTTAATAATACTTAAAGTACATTAACATCTGTTAAATGCCACGATTCTAACATTAGGTAAATATCCATTTTACCCACATCAATCAGCTTTACTCACAGCTATCTACATATCATTTCTGGCTGTGATTATGTTAATATGGGGCTGAAAGTTTATCTCTTCTCTCAATTCTTTTTTTTTCACGGTTAAAGAGTAAAGTTGTTCTCCTTCCTATGCCCCAAAATTTGGCATTTCCATTGTACCCTGGTTTATCGTTTTTTCTCGATAGAATGGCCATACAGATGCAGTGATAGTCAAAGGGATTGGACCTTTAATCATGTCTATCGATTCACGCTTACAAAGGATTAAGGAGACTTTAAGAAGGAAATAATCATGGCAGTGCGGGTTTCACAAAATTCACCCAGGCATCCATTTCAAATTTAAAGGGCATGTTCACCCCTCAAATAATATTTTAATATTTATCTAAATTTTAGGATTGGTACTTTCTACCTCCCAATATCATTTTGTTGAGGAACGGCAGCACAAAGAAGCTTCAGCGCTATCTTTAATTCAGGAAGGCCCAGGGCACTAACCTGGCAGATGAAAGCTGTACGTACTGTAGATCCTTAAAGGGCAACTGTGGTCTCAAAACAAGTTAGGGTTAAATGAAAGCCTGCAGTATATACTTTACACTGAGCCAACAATCACATCTCTGGCTGGAGCCTGTGAGAAATTACATTGGGGTGAATGTTCAAACTTCCTGCTTCCAGTAGGTTGAGTGACATCACCTGACCTCTGCCTGCCCTTTTCCCCCGGGGGAGAAGCATGCTCAGTTAAGACTTATTTCTGGGGAAATCAGGAATTACCTGAGGAAAAATTGACAGTTGAGAAGGGGAGCCTATTAATGCAGACAGGCTGGTCACATGACTACAAGCTGGTCACATGGCAAAAAATAGGAAGAGTTCAACCAGGAAGTTACACTGCTGAACCTTTCTAACAATAACTTCTCACAAATTTTATCTAGAGATGTGATTTAGGTTTTATTTTGAAGGTGTGATGGAAGGCTTTTTATATAATTATTACTAGTTTGGAAGAATTTGAGACCACAGTTACCCTTTAACAAAATTATATTGGGAGGTAGGAATAATAAATCCTACCTCCCTGCCCCAGGTACTATTCATTTTTAAAAAGTAAATTTTTATAGTATAGTTGTCCTTTAAAATTTTGTTTGGAGGGTCAACATGAACATGAAACGCTTGACTGTTTTAATGCCAGCAAATATTTGGATTAATCTTCACCCAGGGGGAATGTCCCAATCGGAATTTGGTCCAAGCCGCAAGCACTCAATTAAACTGAATGAAAGCAAAAATAACTTCCCTTTCCCTTCGATTGTAACAAGGACGAAGGACATAAAATGTTAGGTACTCACCCCATGGGTACAGCTGGTACAAAACTTACCTTCTAGGCGACTCAGCTGCTCTGTTCTGTTCTGGTCTATCCCTATCAAGGCCAGACATCTAAACCAATGGGTTAACATATTCTGCAAGAGTGCATTGGATGGAAGGGTCTGGGAGGAGAAGTAGCAACCAGATGTACCCCCAGCAAGAGGGGGACTTCACTTTTGCTTTAGTTGCACTTTAAAGGCATGTCCCACCCCAGAATGAAAGTCTAAATGTACCTTCACCACCACCCCCTCCCTGAAGCCCAAAATCCTTAGCTTTCTTTAAAGCACCTGTATTCCCCAGTCCTTGCCTCCTCTGTAAGCTCAGAGAGCTTTTACCTTTGAAACACGCAGGACAGAGGAGGCGTCCGGAATGCCGAGTCAGCCATTGGCTGTGAAGTCACCGCCTTGGCAGTGGCTGACTGCTGCAATCTGAAAGATGTAAATAATAAGAGTACTGTGATACTCTTTCTATGGACTAACAGTTTATATAGTAGACAAGCTTTCGAGGGCTAAACCCTTCATCAGGTCAGAGCAGGACTGATTGTAACAAAGGTTTAACTGAAAGTAAAAAGCCAGTTCCAAAAGATAATAAGATAAGCAAAACAACAAGGGGGAGAGAAAATAAGAGAAAGGGAAGAGAAGGCAGGGAAGACCAAAAAAACAAAACAAAAAAACAACAAACAGTAAGAAACAAACATTTTTGGGTTTTTTTTGGTCCTCCCTGCCTTCTCTTCCCCCCTTGCATTTCTTGACCACTTCACTATTCTGTTATCTCTTTTTTTTCTCTCTCCCCACTTAGTCCTGCTCTGAATTGATGAAGGGTTTAGCCCTCGAAAGCTTGTCAACTAAATAAACTGTTAGTCCAAAGAAAAAGTATCACAGTACTCTTATTATTTACATCTATATATTGGACTAATACGGCACGACAATAATTTTCTATACATCTGAAAGATGCTGTCTCTCTTGTGGCAAAGGTAAGTATTGTGGGCAGCAGGAACAGGAGATCACAACAATAATGATCTTGGGATAAATATGTATTTGCCCCTTCCCATTCTATCACCCTCTGATATGCGACAACATTAATCAATTGCAATCTTGTACCTCAACATTTTTTGTTTGGTGTACAGAGGTGGCACCAGAGAAGAACAACGGTTTCTTAGTTTCATGATGAATAAGAAACTTTTCTTTACATCTCCTGTATTTTTTTTCGCATTTTCGAGTTGTCGCATTATCGCCTTATGTATAATTGACTTACCGGACCCGGTCCCTCGCTGCTTCTCCTGTGCTCTGTGGCACTTCTTCCTGGTGGCGGCTGTCAGTCAAGGCACGGTGCGATGTCACACCCAATTATCAGACAGCCGTGACCAGGAAGTAGAGCGTCTGTCAGCGCAGAGCCACACGCGTCCTGTTTTTGCTTGAAACAGGAGCAGGGAGCAGCACCCAAGTGGCAAGGGACTGGGTCAGTTAAGTCCCTTCAGAAGCATCTTTGGCAATTATTATACATAACGCGAAAATGGGGTTTGGGGGTTGCTCTACCAGACTGTAAAAAGTTGTTTTTATGCTGGACTTGCCCTAAAAGAGAAACAAACATAATGCAACAACTCTACACCCTGAACGCTGCCCTTCCCTCCCCTAGCTTGATGATGATAAGTTATGTACTAGCTCATTCTCTTGGCTTCTTCCAATTGAGTCAATGGGGCCTGTGATTTGGAACCCTTCACCTATGCACAGTCTAAAAAAAAAAATGACGCTTTGAGTGCACTCTGAAACCAACAAGTGTGCAGACACCTCAGGGTTGGGAACATTAAAGTCCAAAGAAACAGTACAAATGAGGGTCGCACTCCAATATAGCATGATTCTTTTATTTGTTACCACACATCCACTCACAACGTTTCGGGGGGGTTGTTTGCCCCCTTCTTCAGGAGATGAAGATGGGGCAAACCTGAAGAAGGGGGCAAACAACCCCCGAAACTTTGTGTGTAAAATGTATGGACCATATTATGGTTTCTAAAGCAGTAGCTGGGCCACCAGAAGTAAGCAGTAAAACTAGGCAAGGAGATTAGTTTGCTTTGTGAATAATTCAGCTCTACACATAGCTGCCCAGTGAGTCCCATTACCCTACACTTCAACCGTTCTGGTGTATGCCAGGACAACCCCTTAAGATTGGGAACACCTAGCGGTGTCTTAATGGGACGTGGTGAGACATTCCAAGGGTGTGGTTGGGTGTATTGGGGGCATACCTGGGTGGTGAAGGTGGTGCTGGGCAGAGTTTAAATAGGCTGTGCCCCAGTCCCGCTGGTGTTGGGAAGTAGGAATTACTTTTCCTGATCACCAATACTTTATATCTTTATATAGTTTTATTTATTAGATTTTTTTATACACTTTCCTTTGGCAGTTCCTAAATTTTAAATTACTTTTCTTTTCCTCTGCCCTAGCTTGGTATATTTCGCAAAATGCTTCACGACAGCTAAACCTGCCTTAACCTACTTGTACTAAATGAATAATTTAAATGTACCGTAAGTGAAAATATCACTAGTTTGGGTTTGTACAATAATAGACTTATACAATATTCCTATCTGTGCACAACAGCGACACTTTAGCATGATAATAAACCAAATGAATGGTACAAGGGCTAATCTACCCCTTGCTGTGTAATATAAACATTGCTATATAAAAGCAGAAGGCCGGTGACTTTTCATATCCTTATTGTACACAGTAAGGGGTATGTTATCTCCTATAATGAAAGTTATAATGTGAAGTTTTGTTTGAGTTTTGTTTGGTGCTTTCAAGATTTCTTGGATTCAGTGTCCACGTGATTCTGCTGCAGTTGGTTTAATTGTATTTTTTCGTTTTGTTGCAGGGAAAGATGCAGGGTAATTAGGATATGGGTGTAAAGTTCTATACAGGGGCAAAACTAAAAAATATGATGGATTACTTAACCAGGGGTGTTCCTAGGGTTTTTGACACCAGAAACAACTTTTATAAGCCGCCTATCGGCAGACGGGTGGTGGCACGTGAAGCAGATGTGGCTTCATCAGGGAACATAGGCGTGGCTTGTGGAGGTGGTTGTGGTGGGATGACTAACACTGACTGGTGGACTGGAGGGCTGACATAACACTGATTGGTGGACTGGAGGACTGACTTAACACTGATTGGCGGACTGGTGCTGAAATGCAGTATTGCATAAAGGAAGATTTTTTTTAAACTGTCGCCTTTTAAGTGTTCCACAGGGGTGAGCCCTGAGCAAATGTTTCAGTTTGCTTCATGGTAGGGGCACCCCTGTACTTAACAATATGGCTGACACATTGTGTTACTTCCTTCCCTCCCCGTAGTACAGTATAGGATGCTCATCAATGTGAAGTGTCTGTATGGGCATCAGATGATAAAGTGAGATAGATTTATCTAACAGCGCATGAGGCATTATGCTAAATCCTCCAAATGGCTGCCCAGCAATGTCTGTTCAAAGTCCAAAAAAGTGAAGAGCAGGAGCCTGGCTGTGTCCCAAAAGGTTTCTGCCTCTTACCTTTCCTCCGGGAGAATTCTGACATGCTCAGTGAAGCCCTCCCTCTCCCTCCCATTTTTCTCTCCCTTCCCCTAACTTACAATACCCTTTTCTGTAGTGTATTGGTCCCTATCCCACCCCCCACCGCTATATTAATTTGTAAAAAAAAATATCACTACTTACTTTACTTCATCCCCCGGTGTCCTGTAATGCCTGCAGCCGTGTCCATGATTGGCTGCCTCTCAACCAATCCCGGACGCGGCTGCAAGTCTGGCCCCCTGCTTGCAGTGCCAAGTATTGTTAGGATCATTTTTTTATTTTTTACAAATAAATAAAGCATTTGGGGGTGGGATAGGGAGCACTACAATATATGAAAACCCAAATCTGAGAGTGGACATGCCTTTTAACTGAGATAAACCTATGGGAACTATGGGGCTTGCTGTCATTGCAACAAGTAAAACTGAAATGGCTTGATTGTCTTAAAGGGTAACTGTGGTCTTCATACAAGTGTCCTAAAAAGAACACATTCATACCTTTAAAATGAGTCCAGGATCATGTGTTTAGCTGAAGTCTATGCAAAGTTATAACAGTATAAAGGATGGTGCTTTCTGCTAGCACATTACCAGCATGATTGCTCCGCCTCCACTGCCAAAGGCACTTAGCATGCCCAATTGTATTCAACTGCTGTAACAGAGCATCATCTGCTGCATCACAAATCCCACTCCCAAACTTCTTAATTATCTTTAAAGCTAGCCCCAAGTCTGAAAAGAAAACACGATAGAGAAGTGGACAGAGAATGGTTGCAGGTCTTTAAATAGCTTCAGATAAGATCGTTATTTGGGGGTGGGGTTACTTAAACAGCACATTATGTGACTGTCACACTTTTCCTGGTTTATTCTGAGGGCAGGTCCACCAGGGTTGGGCAGGGGTCCACTACACTATGTAAAAGTTTGTATTTGGTTGTGGAGATACTCTTTTGGACCCAGAAAAGCTAGAGACATCATCCTAGGCTTGTTTGGGAGAGCTCTGTTAAATAGAGGATACATGTATGAAGACCACAGTTACCCTTTAATTCTGCAGGTTTATGACTTTTCCCAAGTTCTGCAGCCCCACTTCCTTTGTGTGTCCTGGACACTTATACATAGTTGCACATGCTTAGCGAGTTTACTAGCCCCTCTCAATCAGAGCTGTCAATTAACTACTGGGTGACCAGTCATTGACCTTTCTGTAATCAACACAGCAATCAAGAAGCCACTTGTTACTCACTACAAAGGAGACGGCAGAAATTAGAAAATCTTATAAACCTTCATCAACAATGCAGCATATTTCAGGTTACAGCGGCAGCTATCAGCTACAGTAGTACGGAATTGTAGAATTCATTCGTGCTGATTTATATTTAATTCTTCTTAAAGAATGATGTCATGAAGATGATAGACAGAGTATCCCAGTCTTGCAGACATATCAGTGACAGTACATCCATTAGTGAATCTAATTAAATTTTCAATGGCAAAAGGTTGGATTCTTATTTTATTGATATCCCTGGCCAGAGACAAGAGTAATAGAGATGTCTATACCTCTGGAGACTTTGCAATAGGTGAGTAAATTTTGTTAGATAAAAATGGGAGAAATTTATCAACAAATTTTTGCCAAATCACAGTTGTGAATCCCGTTTCTTTGGTGAAATGACAAACAGCCATATTTAACAGGTGATTTCTTATATTGAACTTTTTACAATCACAAAAAAGTTTTTTTCTAAAATGAAGTTGCTATTCATTAGCTATTAGCTATTCTTTAGCAATTAGTGTTTTTCGTTACTTTATTTAGCATTTTGTCCTTTACTGAATTGACAAAATTGATGTAACTGCTGTCTGGTTTCCTACACCCTTCTAACCCTTGCAACCAACCATGTATAATTCGTTAGCTCCTAGTTTGAGGCGGCTGCCTGCCAATCGCAAGAGAAACAAACAAAACAGAAGCAGGTGTAGCGGCACTCAAAAAGACTCTCCTCCACGGTGCGTACTGTTAGGGCAGATAACCCCCCAGGTGCGGGTGTGGTACAATATCAGCATAAAACAGCAAATCACAGCGGTACTCACGGAGGTGTAGTTGAATTTCAAGTCAATACTTTATTCACATCTTTAAACAGCAAGGAGACATGATACTACTCCACCTGCCTGACGCGTTTCGTGGGCGTCAGGCACTAGGCGTGTCTGCCTAGTTTTTGGCCAGCATTAGGGAGGCACTCAATGATAATAAGATTCATGTCTTTTAAAAACAATCTAGGATGAAACAAATCTGGTTTGTGAAATCCTAGGCACGGTGCGCTAATATTGCCATTTTGTCAACTGCACACGTTGCAACGCTGATTTGCATTATTATCACCACATTTATACAGACATCAAATATGGCCACCGAGATTTTCGCCTCAGCAGTATACGCCAGTAATATTGTAGATTTTCAGTAAATGAACGAAAATGAGTCTGCCCACTGTTTTGGGAACCCCATTATGGGGAATAGTAGTGTTCTGACACCTTCCAGTAAGTAATAGAATCATTTTAATCCATAAATGAATACATGTAAGCAGCACTTACTCTAAAGTGGTTGTGTTGCTGCATGACTTCAATCCAGTACTTGTTTTGCTCATGTTCGGCAGTGGTGTAACTAGGAATCACTGGGCCCCCCTGCAAAACTATGATGGGGCCCTATCTGTGCGTTATCCATAGTGGGTGGAGGCTATATCTATAGCAAAACTAAGAAGATTGAGATTGGGGCTTCCTTGGCTCTTGTGCCCCCCTGTGGTTGCTCCCCTTGACCTCCTGGTACTTACACCCCTGAAGCTCAGTCCTCCAGCTAGACTATTCGACTCTCTGTGAGGGCAAGCATGCTCAGTAATCACTATAAGGCAGCACTAGGAGAGGGAATTTCCCACCATGCAGTTTGCGTACCAACTGTTATCATTCCAGCTACAGCAAAAGTGTAGATAACAAATGAGTTTATGATACTTAAAGGATAACTATAAAAATGAACTGTTTAAAAATGAAAAGTACCTGGGGCAGGTACACAATATTGTTTTGTTGAGGAGCTACACGTACAGTTTTCATTTGCCAGGTTAGTCCTGTATTTAAAAATAGTGCTGATTCCAGAAGGAAGACTGGCAGAATCAGTTTTCTTTGGGCTGGTGCTCATCCCAAACAATATTCGGAGGTAGGAATTACCAGTCCTATATCCCTGTCCCGAGCACTTTTTATTTTAACTGTTTTTAAGAAAAAGTTTATACACACTATAGTTACTTTTTAAGCTGGGTACACACATTACCGATATAGGGCCAATCCCATCGGTACTAACAGGATTGGCCCTATATTGCTAACATGGCGCTGAACGTTTCGACTGAAAAATTTCTCGTCATCATGGTCGGCCCCTTGGAAGTTACGAACAATCTCCCTATACTTTTTATATACTATATAGGGAGTACGATTGTGACTGTGTGTACTCCCATTTGTCAAAGATGACAGAATCTTGTAGATTGGTACAGTGTGTAACCACCTTAAGGCACTTGATTCATAGCTGAAATCTAAGATGTTTCAGACTGGATATATAAAGAAATAGGGGAAAGATTAACAACAAAGAAATGGTAGAGACATAGTGGGGAAGAATTAAAGGGCAAGTCCACTCAAAAAAACCCTTTGCTCTAAAATGTAGATTACCCCCCAAACCCCAGATATTCCCAGTTTGCAAAGACGCTCCTGATCTTTCTTACCTTACCCGGTCCCTCGCCCCCTAGATGCAACATCCTTATTGCAAGCTCGTTTTGAGCAAAAACAGGAGCAGGGGACTTCTGCGTCAACAGACGTAACCAGGATGTTGAGCAGCTGTCAGCCACAGAGCTGAGGAGGAGTGGCAAGGGACCAGGTCAGGTAAGGAAGTTCAGGAGCATCTTTTGAAACTTTGAACATCGTGAAAGTTGGGTTGGGGGGGGTAATCTATCTTCCAGAACAAAGGTTTTTTTTCAGTGGACATTCCCTTTAAAGTTTCCAGTAATGGGCAACTTAAAGGGTATGTCCACCCTAAAAATTAATTTTTGATATATGATTGCCCCTGTTCCCCCAGCCCCAAACGCTATATTTATTCTTTTAGAAAGTGCCCCAAACTTTACTTACCTCCCCTCTTTCCTTGTGATTGGCTGAGCGGCAGCCAATCACAGACGCGGCTGCCGGGAGTTCATTTCGGCGGGGGAAAGAGGGAAGGTAAGTAAAGTTTGGGGAGCTTACTAAAAGAATAAATATAGCGGTTGGGGCTGGGGGAACAGGGGCAATCATATAACTAAAGGGTTTTAAGCTAGGGGGAGGGAATCCTGAGAGGGAGGGAGAGGGAGGGAGAGGGAGGGAGGGGGAGGGAGGGGGAGAAGGGCTGCAGTACGCATGCCAAACTTCTCCCGGAAGCCAGGTAGGAGGCAGAGTCCTATATGGACTCTGCTATCCTCCTGGTGGGCAGTTTTGGGGACTTTGGGGGGGGACTACAGGAGAACCTTATGGAGCTGGGATGTGAGGTAAGGATTAAACTACACTACATGATGGGGCCAGTAGTTGGGGGGATTATAGTTTTGGGGGTGGACATGCCCTTTAAAAAAACGAATTTCCCAGTGTACATATACTTTAACACTAACCCCCCCCCCCAAAAAAAAAAACACTTATCAGTGTTTTATAAATATAAGTGAGCAGTTTTCGGCGCAATTTGTGGCAATAAATTGGGGTCCAATTCATCCCCTTTTTCTCTTGTACAAAGACTTCCATCCATATCAAGCTGTCACAGTCCATAGAACTATTGGAACTGACATTATTACCTAATTAATAAACACATCTATTGTTACTGTTTGCACATAACAGTAAATAGTTCAATGAAAATTCATTCATAAAAATCAACATTTACTTATTACCATACACATGGATCTGAATCAGGCAGGGATTATGGGTAGGATTAATAGGTTGTAACGGGTGGACATATGACTTTATTCAACCTATAGAACTATGTAACTGTATAAATCATAGGGCGAAAGTTAAAGATTTTACCATAGATTTTTGCAGTATTATTTGTATTCTTTACAGTTCAATTTCCATCAAACTTTCATTCAACACAACATATTATCTAAAATGGAATCGTTCATTATAGTAACAATAACATCTGGGAACTGTTTCCTACTCTTGCAGAGCGATAGAAACTGCTCTAGCTGTGTGAATTCGGTGCTTTATCCTTGTGTCTGGCAGAGTTACAGCAATGGTAATGTTTTGTTGGTATTTGGTTTCACTAGTCCCTGGTGACTGCTGCTGCCACATTTTAACCTTAACTTGTGGTCACCTGATACGTAACTTATGACCTTAAGGCCTCATTTCTAAAAGGTCTGCCCCCAAGGGAATTCAACATTTTGGCATGAAGACAGCTTTTTTAAAACATGTATCACTGTTTTACTTTATGTCATGTATATTTCCTGACATTTTCGCTAAAATATTAACCTTTAGAATAAGAGGTGGGGAAATTGATGATATTATATTTGTGTATGAAATCCAACCCAATATCTGATAACAGTCCAAAGAAACTCTCTTTATTAGTTACTCTAGAGCCAGCAGGGTACTAGGATAGGCAATGGGAGAATAAAATAAATGCATTAGAAATAAATGAATAAAAAGGCCCTGAGACCTAAGGAAATTCTTTGAAAAGAATTACATCTGTCATCACAGAAGGAGAAAGACGAGGGGCCATACAGGAGCTGAGTGATAAGGATGAATGTCTTTAGGAAACTGCTCATTTTGGGATTTAGATGGCAAGGAAGGGAGTGGGTTACAAAAAGAATAAAAAACCTCCTTTTGGATCGAAAAAATTGTATTTTCCCATAAAAAATTAAAAAGCATGTCCGTCCTTACAACACAAAACTGGCTATATGTCCATTACCTGATAAATTCAGCACATTATAGATTCTTTACTAAATTTAATGATAATTATTGTCCCCATTTTGGAAGAGTAAGCTGGCCCCTCCCTACATGCAGTCAATCAAGGCTGTGACTACTGATTCACCTGCTGCCTCCTCTGCACATGCTCAAGCTTATAAAAAGCTCTGTGAATCAAGGGTGGAGGCAGATACCTTTAAAATATTCGGTTACAAATGCATGTAATAAATTGGTAAAAATAGCAGTTGGGGCTGTGGGCAAATAACTGACCAGTAACCAGTTTTTTGCCCCTCCCCCCACAGTTGAGTTAGATTAGTACCAGGCGTTTTCTCAATATAAATACAACTCTTTCTACTAAATTATTTTAGGTAAAGAGAGCCAATCGTACTTTGTATGGCTGCGCCGACTGATCCCTATACCGCGTATGGGGATTGGTCGATTCCGTGTGTATGGTTCGTACAGCATGTGTGCTGACAGATACCAATGTGATCTGTCGGCACACATGCTGTGGAAAATTACATGTGTATGGCCACCTTAAGGGAGGAGACAGAGTTGGTTTGGAATGTTAAACCCAGTGGTAATGATCTTGCAGTTAGACAACCAGTTGTTGTCTAACTGCAGTAGCGCAGTAAAAGGGTAACGTCTGATTGGTTGCTGCAAATTAATAGCATGGACAAACATTTGCATGTCTTATTGCATTGGCCCCATATACATTTAAAAGGAACATACTGATAGACAGAAACCTCATTACAGGAAATTTGGAATCATGTCTATGCAGGTTAAACCTGTAAAATGATTTGTGCTTTAGTTTTTTGAGGGCATTCAATCTGGGCTCCCAACACCTAAAACTTTAATAGGTAACACAGTTTGTTACTGTGTAAATTATTGTCTTTAAAGGGCATCTATACTGAAAAATAATTTATTTTAAATTGACCATAACTGGAAACTATAATTCTTCCCAATCACCACTGTACCATTTTTTTTGTTGATCTGCCCCCTACTTCTTTAGATATCCAATCTAATCTTCTTATATTTCAGCTGTCAATCAAGTTCCTTGCTCTCAAAAACTATTCTTCTGTGAGTTGTTTTACTGTAGCTGGAATGGTGACAGCGTTTTGACAGTTGGAATGCTGTATGCTGTGTGCAGGCTTGACAGTTGGTTTGTGGGGAAAAAAGTCAAGTCGGATGGAAGTGGGAGTGGTAAAAAGAGGGAGGGGGGATACTGCTCCTAAACAAAATGTGTGCTGGATTGAAGGCATGCAGCAACACACACAAATCAGGGTAAGTGCTACTTACATGTATTAAATTATAGATTTAGATGAGGCAAAGTCATTTTGTCCCAAAAGTCATAGTGTCCCTTTAAAGAGACCCTTCAACTACTACAATGAAAATAGCAGCAAAGCTCAAAAGCTGGATCTTGCAGATCGGCACCTCAGATTTGTATAGGAACTATAACTTCAAGGACCTCTGTCCTCTGATCATGTTGATAGAGACTTGATTTCCACTTGATATTCTTGTGTGTGTGGCTATATCTTGTGTGTCTGGATATCTCAGTTGATCAGCCATAGGAAAATCTAACACAGTAAGAAATTAGAACATCTTCTAAAGAAAAAGAAAAAAAGGGATTCACTGGCATTACAAGAGTTAAAACAAGTGTATACTCATTTTGTCATTATCCTAAAGGTTTAAATGTTATGTCATGTAATGTAGCTACAGGTCTTCAATATCCTCACACTCAACATTTTTAGAATTTAAAGGCCCACAACACTTGTGCAGCAATCCACAGCTTTCCAATTCTACTCACCTTTTCATTAACATGCTTGTCTATGTCAGAGATGGGAGAAGTGTCAGTGACACTGACTTGGGGAGGAGCCAGAGAGCAGTTTCTCACTGCAGGTATCCCTGCATGTACACATGTAAGTGTGTTTTAATAATGTGTTCCAATTTCCTGCCTCAATCAGCTATGGTTAGATTTTGGCTTAAGTGTTATAAGGTGAAAGTTCTATTCAATGTATTTCCTACATGTTTAAATCTATTGTGGATATCACATTGCAAGACAATATGTTTATAACTTAAAACAACCAGAAAGTTCTGGATATAGTTATGCAGGTGGGTTTGTAAACATTCAGTTTCATACAGTACAGTGAAACCTGCATTTACTGCCCCCTCCCCTAGCTCACTGAGCTCAAACATGCTTAGAGTGATTCGCTTAGGAAGAGATTTATAGTAACTTTAAAAATACGTGCTTATAGGGCATGTGAACCCCCACAACAATAATCTATGCTTATCTCGCAGATGGTGGCTTTCTTCTGGATTACAGCAATCAGTTCCTGCCAATGGCTAACTCTGCATTCCAGCACACCACCTCTGTCTGTCCAGACCAGGGAGAAGAAGGATTATGGGCTTCAAGCTAATGATCTTAGGGTTTTGGGGGGTGGAGATGGTAATTTTAGATTTTCATTCTGGGGATGGACACCTTTAAATAATACTCGCAGGGCTTTGCAATATTATTAAAGGACAACTCCACTCTCATAAGAACATCGTTTAGAAAGAATGGCCTCTTTAAAATATGTAGATATATCATACTTTGTCCTATGAATTTATTACTGTATGCCTGCTATGCTTCTGGATGCCTCATGGAAACTGAACAATTTAGAAACCTGTACTGAGTCTGTACTGAGCCTGGGCATGCTCAGAAGAGGCAGAAAGGGGGATTAACAGTCTGTCATTGGTTGTGATGTCAACTGTCAAATCCATAACTGACAGTTACTAACTGGAATGACCAGGAAGCAGAAACAGGGGAAACAGGACATTGTGCAGGATTTCAGGTTAGACCTATATATTTCACATTTCAAACTATTACAGTTTAGGGTTTTGGGGGTGATTTACCTGTATGTAAGTTTTTAGGGCTGGACTTGCCCTTTAATCGCGGTTCCTTACATCTCCAGTCTCTGATTCTCACATGATGGAATTTTCAACTATTACTGAAACTTATGGCACAGCAGATCCATCAAAGTCTATAGGGCCCAGATTTGTCCAGTTGGAACATGTTACTACCAGCAAAAGGGCTTAGGAAAGGCATGATGGCAGCTACAGCCTTTCCTGTGGTATGAATAGGAAAGGGGAGAATGACCAGTAGACTCCCCCCTTGCTTCATAATAGAGCAAAGGCCATCGCTCTGCAACATCATTTAGTAATCATACATGGATTAGTTTCGGAGGAGCCTCTACACACATTAGTTGTTGGGCAAAGTGGTTACGTCTATGTTCCTTATGTCTTCTGCTGGCCATACACTGTTGCCATATTGCATCAATTTGACATTCGATGGTCAAATCAATCATAAGGGGAAGCAGAGCTGTGGTTTAATCTGTCCTGTGATACAAGAAGCGAGGATAGTGTAATTCCAGTGTGGTGCTGGTCTCTAGACGTCCTGCCACGTCCCAAGGGCATAGCTTTATACAAAGAAGGGGCCGCACACGTATGAAACAAGAAATAAATAAAATCCACATGGATTCCCTGAAATAAATGGGGTACAGACCCTTTTTTGTGTCAAGCAAAAAATATATATTTTGTTTATAACACATTCCTGTGAACAGGAACAGGAGTTAATCCAGAAGAGAAAAAAAAACAATGAGTAACTTTATCCACAAATGTTTTTTCTGACTCTAATTGGCTAAAGAAATAAAACCTCTAGAATTCCTAGATGATGAAACGGCCACCAACTCGCTTTGTACAGCATCTTGAGCAAACTGGCATTGTACAGCATCTTTAGCACCGCATTGCCTCATTTTACAGTAACTAGCCCTTTCCATAGGGATAACTAGATGTCTTCTGGGAAGGGTTATACGTGAACAAGCCAGCAGAGAGGTAGATGATGATGAGAGATTATTTCTGTTTCTATGTGTGCATGTGGTAGCAATAGGTAAAATACTGTGTAAAGCTTCACATAAAAATGATATTAACTGCGCCTATAGTTAGAGAGATAAACTGGAGAGTTTATAGAATTCATATGAAACTGGACAGACAAGAAAATGCACTGTAACTCAGGGGTGCCCAACTTGAATGTGCCTACACACGTGTGATCGGGGGGGGCACTATGTATGTGCCCCCATGTAGGTTGGCCCCCATGGTCGCTTGTGTGTATGAGGCTTGAGCCATGCTGGGGGCAACATGCAGTGACCTGGCCCTGTAGCCCAGCCCCGATCTGCCCAAGGCCTAGCCCAGGAATGCCTAAGCCTCGACCCTCGGAATAGCCTAACCCGGCCCCTGGGTCCACGCGGGACGCAAATTATCACGAGTGGGACACGGGCAGGGCATCATTGCTTTAACTGCAACTCTTTTATACCACCCTGCAAAAACACATTTCAAGGAGATACCCCACCAGTAACCAAAGTAAAAATCCAGACTATGTAAGAACACAATTGCTAAGTCTACTTACCAAGAAGAGAGATGAGTCAGGGTGCATGCTCTTCTCTCTAGTACTTACTGTTTGTTGAGTGCATTGAGATGGAGAGACTCCCATAACCATTACATGTTCCTTGCTCTTCTCTTGTAAGATCTGGAAATGTTGTGTTGTTCTTACTCTACTTACCAAGATTATTTCAGGGAGATTTGATATAATTCCAGTGTGTCAGGGATCTACCTTCAAAAACTTCAGGGAGAGCTGGGTTTGGAAATCAAGAGGTAAAATCCACAAGCATATAGTAAGCACAGAGTCATACGGTATATCAAAAGACAAGGTGAGAATGTCGGATTCCAAATGTAGATTTATTAACTAGTGAACCACAAAATCACAACGTTTCGGGGGTTTTCCCCTTCATCAGGTAAAAGTTCTCACACAGAACATAGTTCCTATACACATAGAAGTTACTTTTCTATAAAACCTTCCTATAAAGGCCCCAAGGTAAAGTTGCAAACTCCATTTACATTTTTCTTTGTTTGTACTTCTATTTGGATAAATGTATTGATATTGGTGTAAATAAGAAGCAAATGTCAGGCCTGCTATTATGTATTTCATTTGAAAGCATTGGTGGGATGTTTACATTGCAGCCCTCTGCTGTAACTAAACTACAATTCCCAACATTTTCTGGTGTGTTTTAGAAGGGTTCTGGGAATTTTAATCCAGATGCTGCTAAGGGTCTAAAGACTGTACATATTGAATGTATTATATTACCAACCTAACAATCCAGAGGTATTTAGGGAATCTGTCCCATGAATTAAAAATCTTGGGAGCCAATTAAAACCTTACCAATCAGGAATTGATCTGTCTGTCAAGAATTCTTCTGATTTATGGAACATGCTGATACCTAGGTATGGGGAATTTTATGTTCTCTGGGTGAAATGGAGTTCACTCTTCTGCACTAGATTGATGTGTTAATAAAATAATGCTAATTGTAATAATAATAAGTATCTTTATTGTATAATAATAATAATAATAATAATAATAATAATAATAATAATAATAATAATAATAATAATAATAATTATTATTATTATTATTATTATTATAATAACAATAACAGTAATAGTAATAATAATAATAATAATAATAATAATAATAATAATAATAATAATAATAATAATAATAATTATAATAACAATAACAGTAATAGTAATAATAATAATAATAATAATAATAATAATAATAGGAATACAATAGCAATTTTGTTAGACCAAACCTCAAATTCCATTTAGACAATCAGATCAAAACCCTTTACCTCTCTTTTTTATTTTTATTTTTTACATTTTTTAAAAAAATGTTTTTGCTTGTTTGTTTCAGTTGCATAGCCTAATGTGTGTATTTTTTGTGTATCTAACTACACTATTTAAATGGATATTACCTAATCCATTTAAAATACTAAATATAGTAGCAGTTGTAAAATAAAAGATTAATTATAATAAAATGCATGCAGTATTTATATAATTTATAAAAAGCAAAGTGACATGCAATTAACTATTTGGCCTGTAGGTGGAGCTGTCTCCCCATTCTAAAGATTCTCTGATTACTTACTAATGTCAACATAGTTTAGCTCTTAGGAAATTTGAGATCTGTACTTAACACTTGTTGTTTAAAATGAGGTTGATATGAAATTCCGGCTGATTTAAGCAGTAGATATCAACCTTAAAGGCGCCAATCAAACGAAATTAGAATGATTAAAAATATGTATAAGCTGGATTTAACTATTTGTTTACCATGCATGTGGCCAAGTGATGGATAATGCTGTTTATTAATAAAGGAAGAAACATGGGGAAGAGAATAAAACATGTTTTACAATGAACATGGAGCCCAGAAGGAGAGAAATGGGGAGAGAGATGAGAGAGAGGATAATAGAGAGAGAGAGAGAGGGAGAGAGAGAGAGGGAGGGAGAGAGAGGATAATAGAGATATAGGGGCTAGCCGGTCATGGGAATAATAGACAGAGAGAGATATAGCTAGCTGATCTAGCTATAGCTCGCAGAGCGAGTACGCCGCCGATGACATACTAGCGTCCCGCGGCGAGACAGACCCTTTACCTCGCTCGCCCTCTCAGAAGCGCGCGCCCGCCGCCCGACGCGGGGTTGCGCTCCCCCCTGTCCGCCGACGCGCGCCCTCTCTCGCCCCCCGCCCCTCTCCGCCACCCCATCTCTCTCGAGCTGCCCAGGCCGTCCGAGAAGCATATGATAGCTGAACAGACGCGGAATATAGAAGAGTGAACAGATATAGAGAGAGACAGACAGGAATAATAATAACGACGAATATAGAGAGAAACATCAGAAATATAGCGCGATAAACAGACAGGAATATATAGAGAAACAGACAGGAATTAGAGGGAGAGGAACAGACAGGAATGAGAGAGAGAGAGAGAGAACAGACAGGATATATAAAGAGAGAATAGACAGGAATATATATAGAGAGAGAACAGACAGGAATATAGAGAGAGAGAGAGAGAGAGAGAGAGAGAACAGACAGGAAATAGAGAGAAAGAACAGACAGGAATAGAGAGATAGAGCAGACAGGAATAGCGAGAGAGAGAGAACAGATAGAGAATAGAGAGAGAACAACAGGAATATATATAAGAGAGAACAGACAGGGATATATAGAGAGAACAGACAGGAATGAAGAAGAGAGAACAGTAGGAATAGAGAGATGAAGAACAGAATAGAGAGAGAGAAACAGACAGGAATAGAGAGAAACAGACAGGAATATATAGAGAGAAAACAATAATAGAGAGAGAGAAAACAATAGAAATAAGAGAAGAAATAGAGAGAAGTAATAGGAGAAAAAACAGATAGAATAGAGAGAGAAGAACATACAGAAATAGAGAGAGAGAGAGAGAGAGAGAGAGAGAGAGAGAACAGATAGGAATAGAGAGAGAACAGACAGGAATATATAGAGAGAGAACAGACAGGAATAGAGAGAAGAAACAGATAGGAATGGAGAGAACACAACATACAGTGATAGATAGATAGAGAGAGAGAGAGAGAGAGAGAATATATAGGAATAGAGAGAAGAACAACATGAAGAGAGAATAGAGAGAGAGAGAAAGAACAACAGGAATATATATAGAGAAACAGACGGAAAGAGAGAGAGAGACATACAGAATAGAGAGAGAGATAACAGATAGGAATATAGAAGAGGGGAACATACAGGAATAGAGAGAGAGCAAGATATAGAAACAGAATATGAATATAGATGATAATTAGACATTGAATAGATATAAGTATGATAGATATGATAGAGCAGACAGGAATATATAGATATGAAACAGACATTAAATATACGAGAAAACAGACAAGAGAATTTAGATAGATTAGAGAACAGACAGGAAAAGAGAGAGAGAACAGACAGGAATAGAGAGAGAGAGAACAGATAGGAATAGAGAGAGAACAGACAGGAATATATAGAGAGAGAACAGACAGGAATAGAGAGAGAGAGAACAGACAGGAATAGAGAGAGAGAGAACAGAGAACAGATAGGAATAGAGAGAGAGAACAGACAGGAATAGAGAGAGAGAGAGAACAGATAGGAATAGAGAGAGAACAGACGGGAATATATAGAGAGAGAGAACAGACAGGAATATAAAGAGAGAGAACAGACAGGAATATATAGAGAGAGAACAGACAGGGATATATAGAGAGAGAACAGACAGGAATATATATAGAGAGAGAACAGACAGGAATAGAGAGAAAGAGAGAGAACAGACAGGAATATAGAGAGAGAACAGACAGGAATATAGAGAGAGAACAGACAGAAGAAAACAGAGAGAGTGGGAGAGAGAAAACAGAGAGACCAGCCCAACACCCTTTCCCTTTACAATGTAAATTTCAGTGGGACAAATTGCTTATTAATAGTGTGCAATAGAAGTTCCTATCTCCCTTTCATTGCCTGTCTGTCCTGTGTTTATTCCTTGCAGCCTCCAGCAATGCTCAGGGCACCTTCCCTCCTCACCACTTCACTCTTTATTTTCATATCCCAAAGAAAATGCAAATCACTTACTGTAGTGTCCGCTGCAAAATAGAGAGAATAGCACCAGGGAGACAGAGGGATATGACATAGATAGATAGATAGATAGATAGATAGATAGATAGATAGATAGATAGATAGATAGATAGATAGATAGATAGATAGATAGATAGATAAATAGATACATAGACAGACCACATAGCTACATTAACAGACATGCAGGCTGACAGCTGTTTTATTGGGTTAATTTAGTCTATTTCTCTTTATTTCACACACACACACACACACACACACACACACACACACACACACAACACACACACACACACACACACACACACACACACTGTGCAGACATGTCCTGTATGTTAAGTGTGGGGAGATACCTACCTATTCAGATGGAATCTCTGTGTCCTAAACATGGATCCCCTGATTCCCCTGACATGGCACTGTTAATAGATTGTAATTGGTCTGGGAATATCCTGGGAACCTGACATGGTCTCTTCCTTGTAAACACCAATTCCCAGCCCAGCCATGAAGGGGTTAACAGTGCTGTCACAATCACAATCTCCCATGTTCCTGTGTATGGGACATTGGGTGATAGTTCAGATCTGATTATTTTATAGATTGGATTTTATTAGGACATCACAGATCAGATCACACACACACCCTCCCACTTCATCAGATCGAATCCAATCCGTTTGGAACGATCTCAAACGATTCGAATCGATTGTTGTGTGTTGGGGTTTGGGATGTTTGTAATTAGAACGATCGTTACATAAATAGAGAAGGGCAGTGAATGGAGCCCGGTCTGTGTTTAACCCTTTGTATGTGCGGGTTTATCGTTGGAATTGTCTTTATTATTTAAAAAAAAAACACAAACAAAATCGTAACTGGTCGGCCGATTGCCACAAATCGCACGACCAAGAGGCGAAGTATTAATCTCTCGATTTAATGGAAACGAAATACCCGGAGGGAATCGCTCAATGGTCCGTAACGTTGGGGGTAAAGTGGAAATAAAGTGAATTGGTGTGCAGCGTTTGATTGTCGGTGAGAATCGCTTTATCCTAATGGGAAATGGTTAATAAACCTGTGTCCTTTATATGTGTGTCTACAGTGTGGGAGCTGCCATAGCGATTACTATTACAGAGGGAAAGGGGAATTTATAGATCGTATTCAATTAGATGGCGCCTGTGCATCCTACTTGGCGCTTTTTAATAGGCAGGAATAGGAGGAAGGTAAATTCATCTTATAGAGTATGGCCAAATGCAACATGGCGCTAATCAGTCTCTGTGCATGGAGTTATAGCAGAAGTATTGCACCAGGTCAGTGTTATTTTTCCTAAAGAGAAACAGTATTGTTATAATTGGACCCATCAGTATAAATATCAACCGTTCACCCAAAGGGGGCGCTATTGATTGTCTTATACCCTCTGATCTGGTGTGTATTCCTATACACTCTGCCTTAGTACACTGGACATAGATAGATAGATAGATAGATAGATAGATAGATAGAGAGAGAGAGAGAGAGAGAGAGAGAGAGAGAGAGAGAGAGAGAGAGAGAGAGAGAGAGTGAGAGATACTAGATTGATAGATAGATAGATTAGATAGATAGATAACTTATAGATAGATAATAGACAGATAGATAGATAGATAGATAGATAGATAGATAGATAGATAGATAGGTAGGTAGGTAGGTAGGTAGGTAGGTAGATAGATAGATAGATAGATAGATAGATAGATAGATAGATCGCTTGCTCCGCTGTCGCTTGCTCGCTCGCTCGCTCGCTCGCCGGTCGCTCGCCCCTCGCTCGCTCGCCTCGCTCGCTCGCGCGTCGCTCCCCTCGCTCTCGCTGCTCGCTCGCTCGCTCGCTCGCTCGCTCGCTCGCTCGCCCGCGCTTGCTCGCTCGCTCGCTGCTTCTCTCGCTCGCTGCTCGCTCGCTCGCTCGCTGGCGCGCTCTGCTCGCTCGCTCGCATCGCTCGCTCGCTAATAGATAGATAGATAGAAGGTAGATAGACAATAGATAGATAGATAGATAGATAGAAGATAGATAGACAATAGATAGATAGATAGATAGATAGATAGATAGATAGATAGATAGATAGAAAGACGATTGATAGATAGATAGATGATTAGATAGATAGATAGATAGATAGATAGATAGATAGATAGATAAATAGATAGATAATGGATAGATAGGTAGATGATAGATAGATAGATAGATAGATAGATAGATAGATAGATAGATAGATGGTAGATTGATAAATAGATAGATAGATAGATAGATAGATAGCTTATAGATAGCTTATAGATAGATAATATATAGATAGATAGATGATAGATAGATAGATAGATAGATAGATAGATAGATAGATAGATAGATAGATAGATAGCTTATAGATAGATAGGTAGGTAGGTAGGTAGGTAGGTAGATAGATAGATAGATAATAGATAGATAGATGATAGAAATATAGATAGATAGATGATAAATAGATAGATCGATAGATAAATATACAGACATGTTTCTGCCCTCTAACCTCCCAGATGGGTAGCATAGAAGGACATTTACCATTACACTGGGTGTAGTTTAATATGCTGTAAAACTGGATTTTTACACAGTGCTAACTAGAACTTGGTGAGATAGGACCAATAAATGGAACTTTATTTCATACCAATTCCCCCTTTAAATCTATTGAGCAGACCTGAGCGCATCATTAAAAAGGTTAATTTAAAATCCTCCCCAGGAGAGGGGCAAAGATGGCAGGACAGGGGCACTGTACTTGTGGCTTCCAATGAATTCATTTCCATTAAACAAGCCTGGTGTCCATGTAATATATAGAGAGGGAGACCCAGATAAAGATCCACTTTGATGGAAATGGTAAAGGATAATGTTTTTCCTTCTCCTGATGAATGAAAAGAAACACTGTGGAAATCACCTATTTTTCATGGAAAGTTCTATGGGATTTTGTTGGTGTGCATATTCAAGGTGTTTTGGTTTAGAAGGTGCCAACTTCCCCTTTGCCCATAGGGGCTGCCAGAAATGAATTAGTGCCCCTACCTGTAAATATCTATAAGGTCCTGTAGCTGGGAATCTACTGAACTATGGCAAGTACAAGGGGTCAGGCTGGTGGGATTTAACCCTTTCCACTCCATAGCTTTGGCTGTGAAATAAGGGGAATACTCTGGATAGGTTTCCAGTTTAGATGAAAGGCGATAAACTAACCAGAGCTTGGCTTTCTGTATCCGTCTCCCTTATAGCCTCTGCTTTCTCTTATTCCTATTACCGAGTCCTGGATTTAGAATAACTAGTAAGGCAGCAATACTGTATCTGCTATTATCCGTATAACCAAATGTATGTGTGTGGAATATTGTCAATGAGACAGAAGGACAGACAGACCCACAGACAGAAAGATGTAGAGAAATAGACAGACAGTTGCTCAGTGTGTCTATTGTAACCCACTAACATATAATGTAATCCTGCTGTACTTGTGGATTCTACACAGATTCATCTAAATTAGCTGCTATTTATGTTTTTGGGAATTAATGAGTGTGTGTATTGTGTTATACTGTGTGCACTGTTATATTGTGTGTAGTGTTATATTTTGTGTAGTGTATTGTACTGTGTGTACGGTTATATTGTGTGTATACTATGCTATACTGTGTGTATACACTGTTTTACTGTTTGTATAAAATGCTGTTCTGTGTGTATACAATGTTATACTGTGTGTATTGTGTAACACTGTGTACTGTGTTATATTGTGTGTATACAATGTATTACTGTTTGTATAAAATGTTATACTGTGTGTACTGTGTTACATTGTGTGTACTGTGTTATATTGTGTGTATACAATGTTATAATGTGTGTATAAAATGCTAAACTGTGTGTATAAACTGTTATAGTGTGTGTATTGTGTTACACTGTGTGTACTGTATTATATTGTGTTTATACAATGTTATAATGTTTGTAAAAAATGCTAAACTGTGTGTATAAACTGTTATACTGTTTGTATTGTGTTACATTGTGTGTACTGTGTTATATTTAGTGTATACAATGTCATACTGTTACATTGTGTGTACTTTGTCATACTGAGTGTATACAGTGTTACACTTTTTTTCACATTTATCTTTCAATTTGGGGCAATGTGTCTGCAGGTGTATGTTTGTTTGCAGGTGCCTGTGTGTGCGAATTAGTGTGTGTTTTTTTGTGTGTTTGCATCAGTTTGTTTTGTATGCTTGTTGTGTGTGTGGAGTTGTGACTATATTTTTAATGAGTGTGTGTTTTTGTGTTTTATGTTAATTTATTTGTGCATTTGGCAGTATGTGTGTATTTGGCAGTGTGTGTGTTTTGCTCTAAATACATTTGTATAAACGTGTATTACTGTGAATTATTGTGTTAATATGCATTGGTGTGTGTCTTAGTTGCAATATGTTGTGCTTATTAACACAATATATAAATATAAAATCTAACCCCTCTATGTACAATTACACACTTATATTCCTTATCTTCCCCATGAACCCTTTATGTTATTTATTTACCAGTGTATTCTGCTGAATCGAAATCTTCCCCTAACTTGGATGTCTTAAGGATTTAACCCTTTCCATCCATAGCTAGAATAGAAAATCCAATACAAAACCCCAGTAAGTTGGATCTATTCAGGATTTAACCCTTTCCATCCATGGCTAGAATATAAAATCCAATCAAACCCCAGTAAGTTGGATCTCTATCAGGATTTACCCTTTCCATCATGGCTAGAAATAGAATTCCAATACAAAACCCCAGTAAGTTGGATCTCTTCAGGATTTAACCCTTTCCATCCCTGGCTAGAATAGAAAATCCAATACAAAACCCCAGTAAGTTGGATCTATTCAGGATTTAACCCTTTCCATCCATGGCTAGAATATAAAATCCAATGCAAAACCCCAGTAAGTTGGATCTCTTCAGGATTTAACCCTTTCCATCCATGGCTAGAATAGAAAATCCAATACAAAACCCCAGTAAGTTGGATCTATTCAGGATTTAACCCTTTCCATACATGGCTAGAATAGAAAATCCAATACAAAACCCCAGTAAGTGGAATCTAGTCAGGATTTAACCCTTTCCATCCATGGTAGAATAGAAAATCCAATACAAAACCCCAGTAAGTTGGATCTATTCAGGATTTAAACCTTTCCATCCATGGCTAGAATAGAAAATCCAATACAAAACCCCAGTAAGTTGGATCTATTCGGGATTTAACTCTTTCTATCCATGGCTAGAATAGAAAATCCAATACAAAACCAAAGTAAGTTGGATCTATTCAGGATTTAACCCTTTCCACCCATGGCTAGAATAGAAACTCCAATACAAAACCCCAGTAAGTTGGTATTAAAAACAAATAACACTTTGCCTTAGACTATAATTGGCTCCCATGGCAGACACCCTTTCATGGCCAGAAAAGTGCAATGACCCCCCCCCCCCATTCAATGAAAGAAGCAATACATATTTTAAAGCTTAAGGACATAATGTGTAATTAATGAGTCGTACAGAAGGAAACTTTAATGTGATTAGAGGGATGGGAAGTCTCCAGCATGTGGGGCATGGAGTGAACAGGAAGGCTCTGTCCCTTTAAGGTCACTCCATGCCTTTGGTATGGACAGCTGGCTACTGACCATCTGACTGACTCCCAACCCTGACATCTGGGAGCCCACTGGTGTGTGGCACGCGAATAGCTTGATGTGGCTATTTAAATGCAAATATGTTGGGGGGGGGATCATTGAAGCCTCAACCCCTAGTAAATCCAGACAAAAGGAAACACTTCACACACCCTGCAAGGAGACACAGAGGATGATAGCTGCTCCTGTAGGTCCAGGCTGCTCCGTGCAAATCCCATTCAGTCCCACACACACCTTCTGCTTTACTTACCCTTTCTTTTTCTTTCATTTAAAGGTACAGACCTGCCTATAAGGACACTAAAGATAGGGACAGTCTCTACCTGCTCACCCTGTCAGTCCAAGTCTTTCAGGGGAAAGCTCCAGGCTGAATAATTCCCACTGTCTCTCCCATCTCTGCTGCTTCCTACAAGGAACCGCAAAGTTCTCTGTATTCTCTATGTCAGTTTTAAAACATTGCTTGCGGAAAGGAAATGGAGGCGACCATACAATAGTTATTCTCATTATTTTTTATCAACAATAATAATATTTTACCATTTAAAATTGAAAAAAAAATAGAATAAAATTAGCGAATGAAATGGTTTAGGCTGTTTACAGGTAATCCAAGGGGACTGGAGAGGGAAAATTTTTTTTTAAAGGGGAAGTTATTTAGTCTTAGAAATTGACAGATATATTGTGTTGGTTTTAAAAGATAACAGGATAGTAACAAACAAAAAAAATGCAAAGTTTCTGAATGATAAAGGGGAAATTCTCCACGCTTTGGGTGTAGGACCAGATGATCTAGAAAATGAGCTGAAATAGATTCAGCCTCAGAGCCTGTTGTGTAGGAGCAGCTGATTCTCCTATTTCTAGACAGATGGCTTCTAAGCGCAGATTTGCATTCATTTTCCCTTAATATCTTCCAAAATTGTAGGGACAGCTGCAATTGTTGTCAAAAAGGTTTAAAAATCCCTTTTTCTTTTTTTCTAAGGGAGGGGACAGGATCTTTTTACCTTATGTGATGGGGTTTAAGAGAAACTTTTATTTAACCCCCTCCCCATTTTTTCCCCCACTTTCCCTTTCTCTATAAACAGTGTCAGATTTAAAGGGATTATAATTTTTTCTGGTGTAAATCTCCTAATTTGATAATCAGATTTAAATCGTCTTGTCTTGTGCAATCTAAATGAAAGAGACTGTACACTATTAAATTTGGATTCAAACATTTCTTTTTTCCCCCTGATGCACAGATTTAACCCTTAAAGTGCCCTAAAAGAGTTAAAAAAAACAGAAAACATTTAAATCCTATTGGGATAAATTAAAGGGCCTCTGGCTAAATAAATAAAAGGACTGGTCAATGCCTTGTTCTCTTCCATTTCCATGGGAAAATATATTTAAATCTTATGCAAGGAATGAATTCACTTGTTAACCCTTACCATGCCTTCTCCATCATTACACCTATACATACATATTCTTAACTCTTTCTTGCACTTAGTATGGACGTTGTATTGATTATTTCTTTATTAATTTATCTTTTATGCTCTCTCTTTTTTTTGGAGAAGAATTTCTTGAGATTAGTTACCCCCCCTCTCTCTCTCCCATATTCTTTGATTTAGGGTTATTAACATTCTATAGACAGTAGCATCTTTAATATGTGGCCATTTCTTCTAAAAGACTAATCTCATTACTCTCAAATAGTCATAAAATATGATTTTATTATACTTAAACGTATTTAATTAGACGGCCGACAAATGTAATGGATTTCGAGATGGAGGTACAGAGCAACAGCTTTGATAATTCACTTATCTTTGGCAATAGTCATTAACCCCCCCATCACCAACCAAATAGATTGCTGGATAGCACATGTCCCTAAGGGAGGGGGGGGGGGGGGGGGTTACATGGACTGACCTGGTTTAACACACACACACACACACACACACACACACACACACACACTGGCTTTCTCTATTTTCAACAATTATTTTACAGCATTTTTCTACCTACCTGGCCAATTCACCACCTTGGATGTGACATTACTGTCCATAGCCTTGTTCTCTTGTTCCTTAAAGTGGATTATATATTTTTTTCTTTTGGTGACTTTATATCCCAGTAGGATTCAGTCCAGGTTAAGGCTTTGTTGATCCCCAAGAGTCATATTTAACCTCATCCATGGTGTAAGAGGATCCAGGCTGCTAGTTTCCCTATAGATCCCCCTAAAAGCTCCCAGCTCAGGAGAGAAGGGATTCCAGGGCTGCAGGACTAGGAGATCTTGGGACCCTCTGTTCTAGTCTATGTCATATTTACACTCTTCATACCCAGCAATGTGGACATTTGCTCAAAGAGGTTTTTATTCTGCTCTTTGAAGGGGAAACTAGAGCAGCAATTTCCCACCAAAGGCATCTGTTTTTATTTTAAAGATGAAATTTCCCAGCCTTTTTTTTTATCACTTAAACCTAAACCACAAGGGTTGAACTTATCCAATAGACAGAACTGTAAAGCAGTGTGTATTCACAGCATCAATGCCCTAACATTTGTACAAAAGTTACATTGTAACACACACACACAAAAACACACCTGGGGTCCCAACGAAAATGGAACTTTCAGCCCAATAACTAAATTTACTGCACCATCTTCACCATAATACACTGACTCTATGGGGCAGTAAAAAATTACCCCAATTTGAAATGAATAGTTGAATAGACATGTGTGGATATTATGTGGCTATGTGGGTGGGTGTGGTGTAATGTATTAGGGGTTAAATTAAAATTTTCAATTGGAAATCGTCATCTATATAGCTCTAGTAGATGTTAAAGGGGAATGTATTTAGTCTGAGAAATACACTTTATATGGGATATAGTGATGTATATGTGTGTAAACTTCTATCTATCTATCTATCTATCTATCTATCTATCTATCTATCTATCTATTTTCTATCTATCATCTATCTATCTATTCTATCTATGTATCTATCTATCATCTATCCATCTATCTATCTTTCTATCTATCTATCTATCTATCTATCTATCTATCTATCTATCTATCTATTCTATCTATCTATCTATCTATTATCTTTCTTTCTATCTATCTATCTATCTATCTATTTTATCTATCTATCTATCTATATATCTATTATCTATCTATCATCTATCTATCTATTCTATCTATGTATCTATCTATCTATCTATCTATCTATCTATTATCTATCTATCTATCTATCTATCTATCTATCTATCTATCTATTATCTATCTATCTATCTTTCTATCTATCTATCTACCTATCTACCTATCTACCTACCTATCTATATATATCATCTATCTATCTATCTATCTATCTATATCTATCTATCTATCTATCTATCTATCTATTATCTCTATCTATCTATCTATCTATCTATCTATCTATCTATCTATCTATCTATCTATCTATCTATCTATCTATCCTATCTATCTATCTATCTATCTATCTATCTATCTATCTATCCCTCTTTTGGACATAGTTGCTGTTACAATGGGTTCAGTCTTGTTGCCATATGATTTCCCAGTAAGATTTATTTGGTTGAATAATAATAATAATAACTCCATTGGCTGCTGATCTGTCTCTGTCTACCTATAAAGCCCAGGTGCTCCCCATGTATTGGAATAGAACCTATAGCACAGCCAAGCACTGACTGTCAGGACTGCAGCAGTCACTCAGCACTAAACAAGCTGCTGCTCTAACACAGGAGGGGAGGGGAGAGAGAAGGGGGGGGGAGAGTGTTTCTTTCCATATATGGTCATAACCCCGCCTTCTTTGACGTCACTGGCTGACAGCACCGCTCCCCGGGGCTTAGAGTTTTGGCTCGCGGGAAAGGTTCCATTTCCATGGGGATGGAACGTTGAGTTTTGTTCGCTTCCATCCAACGTGCGAGACGCTAAAGGGCCCCCCGATCGAGATCTCCTGGTGCCCAGGAAACAGCTCAGCGCTGATCATTCGGAGCAGGACGATCCCCTTTGCCAGAAGTGCTGCATCCAGCAGTGTCCTGTTCTTCTCCCTATTCCTTCCTATGGCTGGGACGGTGACAGCCCATTGAGCTCTGTAACATTGTTATTTATCTGTCTCCCTCTCCATGTAACCACTGGAAGGCTGAGCTCAGTCCATTGGTGTCTATGCGGTGCCAAGATCCAGGACACATTGAAAGAAGCTGAAAGACTCCAAACTTGGGGCTTCTCTCTCTCTATCACTCACATCCTGGGGAGTTAAAGTGGTCGAACCGATTTCCATCGCCAAGGATCAGACTTTTTTTTACACCCACAGACTGAGAGCGATTTAAATTTTATTTAATTTTTTAATTTTTTTTTTTTTTTTTTAAAGAGAAAAAACTTTGCCCTAATTTTTTTTTCCTTTTAATTTTGGGGAAAAAAAGAAATAAAACAAAACAAACAAAAAAACCCCCCAAACCCCCTGTTTGGCAGGAGCTGCTGGTTATTGTTCTTTAGCCTCCCACAACCAAAATTGTTTTAATGTTTGGGATTCAGGAGAATATACCAAGAGGTGGGACAACCATGAAGGAAGAACCACTGGGTGGTGGGATGAATCCTGTCCGGTCTTGGATGCATACAGCTGGGGTGGTGGATGCTAACACAGCTGCCCAAAGGTAAGTGAGCCAAAAAAAATAATTTTATTTGTCATCTTGGTAGTAAAATCCCCCCCACCTCCAAATCCCAGCAATGGTCTATGGCAACTCCACTGGTCTTGTGTCTCTGGTTCCATCCATTGTAGTGGGCACAAGAAGTAGATTGGCCCCCCACAAGCCATGATCTCTCTCTCTCTGCCCAACAAGGCTGGGATGTCAGTGCTCACTCAGCCCCTTCTTTCCCTTTCTCCTGCAGTGGTGTGGGGCTTGCTCGGGCTCATTTCGAGAAGCAACCTCCTTCCAACCTCAGGAAATCCAATTTTTTCCACTTCGTCCTCGCCCTGTACGACAGACAGGGGCAACCGGTGGAGATTGAGAGGACAGCCTTTGTGGACTTTGTGGAGAAGGAGAAAGTAAGTTGTGAGAACCCTTCAGTTGAGCATCATTACCATCATCCAACCTCCCCCAGACTGATTGCCTTGCATGTGCCCACAAACATCCCTTAGGTTGAGGGGAAACTGAGGAATAGAAAGAGAGAAAGAACCTTCTGGAGATGAACAAAACTAGTGTTAAGTTGACTGTAGAGGAGACCGAGCCACGTGTGTAGAACGTCTCCAAAACCTCTTGTTCTACCAGAATCCTAATAACACCTCCAGAACCTCTTGTTCTACCAGAATTCCAATAACATCTCCAGAACCTCTTGTTCTACCAGAATCCTAATAACATCTCCAGAACCTCTTGTTCTACCAGAATCCTAATAACATCTCCAGAACCTCTTGTTCTACCAGAATCTTAATAAAGTATTAAACTCTAAACCCTCACATTGCACACAGGTTGGCACAACCACCTAGCTAGCAACTGATCCATTTCATTACATTGATGAGTCCTCTCCTCCATAAGGAATGGGGGGTTAGATTTTTTTTTATTTAAATATAATATAATAATGTGCTGTTATTTACAGGAGCCAAATAGTGAGAAAACTAACAATGGAATTCACTACAAACTGCAATTATTATACAGCAATGGTAAGTGGACATTGCATTGGATAATATATATATATATATATTTTATAATATATAGAAATACATTGATATGATTTAAAAATAAAATATCAAGGGCAATAATATTGGCTGGGTGGAAAAGAAAGAATTTTCTGATGGTATAGAAAGAAAACAAAAGATGGTAAATCGATAGGTCAGTGGTACTCCACATGATTAACCGTCTGGTTTCAAAGTAGAAAGTAAAAAAAAAATAAATCAATATTTGCCCTTAAGAATATATTGGTTTAAAGTTCACAAGTAAACCTGTGAATATTGTATATATATGTGTATATAGAGATAGATAGAGATAGATAGATAGATAGATATATAGATAAATAGATAGATAGATAGATAGATAGATAGATAGATAGAGTTAGATAGATAGATAGATAGATAGATAGATAGATAGATAGATAGATAGATAGATAGATAGATAGATAGATAGATAGATTTGGATCTTGTCTTCTTCGAGAAAATTAGAGAAATGTCAGCTAAACTATTAAATAATTTACAGTATACATCTATTAAATTGTTAGAATGGAATGATGGTACAGGATTGTGTTACATTCCTTCTTATTATATATAAATGGGTACTAATTAAAACAACCACAAGAGTTAAAATAAATGTAACTAAATTGTACAAACAGCTGAATAAATAACTAATTAGTTAGAGGGAATTATATGTATTTTATTGGCTGATAAGGAAAGTAAAAGTTCCAATTCGTTTGTTTCAATGTTTCCTTTACTTGTCAGATGATTTGATACATTGCCCCATGTCCTTAATTAATTAAGTTCAGTTATTTCCATTGCAATGTTTTCCTTCCCAATAAGCTCAATATGAAATAATGACTGACTACTTTGCCTTTTTTTCTTAAAACATTTTTTAAATTCTCCTCTGCAGGAGTTAGGACAGAACAAGACTTATATGTACGGCTAATAGATTCAATGACCAAACAGGTGAGGAATATTTACTTTTTTAAACATTAATTCTTACCACTATAAAGCCTGTAAAGTTTGTATTGTACAGATTGATTTGGGACTAACACATTTGGTTTTATTTATAGCCTGGGAGTTTTCAGTCACCTGGGAAGGGGGAATTAATAAGCTTTTAATAAGCTATAATTAATAAGATCTAATTCTCTCTCTATAATTTATATATAATATATATATGATAACATGGGCAGGAGGTGAGAGGGAAAGTTGTTTTGTGAATTTCTTTGTTAAATGTGTGAAGGTGAAATGTCACCTTGTTAAAGTCTGGACCATATTCACCTCTTAGCCCCCAATCTCCATAATTCAAATTCTAGGCTATAGGGGTCACTTAGTTCCTGCCATCCACCTCCTGTTCTACCATCTCCCTCTCCCTGTCAGACCTTGTAAATAACATAATTACACAGAGCTGCTTATTAAATTATTTAACCTGTCTGGTGTCCAGAAAGTATTTATCAATAATCTTCTCCATCCATTAAAACCAACATGGGGGGGGGGGGGGAGATTGAAACACTTCTCTATCTAGGTACCCAATATTAATCTAACTATTGATTATATATATTAGTGCTATATATATATATACCGAAGGTTAAAGGGGAAGAAGAAATAGTTTCATTTTCCTTTTTTCCTGATAGTTGAAATTGTGGAAAATGTAGAAAGTTTCTTCCCCCTTGTTGGGGGTCAGTGGTAACCCTTCAGGCGGACACTAGACCCTCTGGTTCCAATAGTCTGATCCCTCTCTTGGGTTGGAGAGCTCTTGGGATTTTTCTTTAAAAAAAAAATTGCACCTAAAGAGCTAAATATTTGCGCCTATCGCAGCAGTGTTAATGCTGGGCTAGGGAACCAAGCCGTTTCAATATGAGCACTGGATGAAAATAGCCCAGAAACCGATCAGTGAGTCAATGGCCCTGAACAGACAGTTTATGGATTTCTGTTTGTGCAACAAAAAACAAAAAATAAATCACATGTTAAGTATCAGTAGCGGCCAGACTGGGGGAGAGGGAGCGATGAACACACATTTGATCGATGAACACACATTTGATCGCACGACGTATTGGTAAACATGTACCTGCGATCTGGGCTGTAGGAAATCTGTTTCACTATCTAGTTTACATGCCTTGATTTAGGGAGGCTGCCATGGGGCTCGACCGAGTCAGGTCCTTGTGTTGTTCTAGTTGTGGGGGGTATGGGTGGGGGTACTGGGATAGGGGGAATTGGATGGGGGGGTGCTGGGATAGGGGGTACTGGGGTAGGGGGAATTGTGAGGGGGTGCTGGGATAGAGGTACTGGGAATAGGGGGTACTGGAATAAGGGTACTGGGATAGGGGGAATTGGGATGGGGGTGCTGGGATAGGGGGTACTGTAATAGAGGTACTGGGATAGGGGGTTGTGGAATAGGGGTACTTGGATAGGGGGTACTGGCAATAGATGGTCTGGACTAGGGGGTTGTGGAATAGGGGTACTTGGATAGGGGGTACTGGGATAGGGGGTACTGTAATAGAGGTACTGGGATAGGGGGTTGTGGAATAGGGGTACTGGGATAGGGGGTACTGTAATAGAGGTACTGGGATAGGGGGTTGTGGAATAGGGGTACTATACCCCACAGGGAAACGATAGAATCTACAACTAGAAATAAATAACATTGTTACATAGAATAAAACGTTAAGGGAAATGAGACTTTGCATCCAGTGCAATGGAAACATAATATAATAAATACAATGTATCTACTGCAATACAAACACAATAATAACCCAATAGGGGTAAAATAGATACAATGTATCCAGTGCAGCACAATAATAACCTAATAGATACAATGTATCCACTGCCAAGGGAAGGGAAGGTCACGTGTTACAATTGATACATTGTATCATCTAGAAATAACATCGCATAGAAAACAGTGCGATCCATTGATACATTGATACATTGTATTACCTGCAACGGGGATCTACAATGAGGTGATACGTTCTAATCTGCAGTTACATAATAAAATGACAGGTAAGGAACAGAACGTTCAGGGGGAAGTTAGAATTGATACATTGTACCCACTACATTGTACCCACTACATTGTACTCACTACATTGTACTCACTACATTGTACTCACTACATTGTACCCACTACATTGTACTCACTACATTGTACTCACTACATTGTACCCACTACATTGTACTCACTACATTGTACCCACTACATTGTACTCACTATATTGTACCCACTGAATTGTACCCACTACATTGTACCCACATATTATACCCATTGTGGCCACTATATTGTACCCTCTGAATTGTACCCACTACATTGTACCCACACATTTTACCCACTATATTGTGCCCACTGAATTGTACCCACTACATTGTACCTACTATATTTTACCCAATACATCGTACCCATTATATTGTACCCACTATACTGTAGCCACTACATTGTACCCACACATTGTACCCACAATATTGTATCCACTGAATTGTACCCACGGAATTGTACCCACTATATTTTACCCACTACATCGTACCCATTATATTGTACCCAGTACATCGTACCCACTATACTGTACCCACTGCATCGTACCCACTATACTGTTCCCACTATACTGTACCCACTACATTGAACCCTCTATATTGTACCCATAGTTTGCACTGGGTTGCCCTGAGGATTAGCGATTTGGCAAGTGGGCCCCCCGCACTGAATACTAGAATGTCCCCTATCATTATACTGTACACTGTACTTATTATTATATCAGTATACTGTACACTGTACTTATTATATTATTATATAATTATACTGTACACTGTACTTATTATTATATTATATCAGTATACTATACTTATTATTATATCATTATACCGTACACTGTACTTATTATTATATTATATCAGTATACTGTATATTGTACTTATATTATTATATCATTATACTGTACACTGTACTTATTATTATATATTATCAATATACTGTACACTGTACTTATTATATTATTATATCATTATACTGTACACTGTACTTATTATATTATTATAACGTTATACTGTACTTATTATTATATCATTATACTGTACACTGTACTTATTATTATATTATATCAGTATACTGTATACTGTACTTATATTATTATATCATTATACTGTACACTGTACTTATTATATATTATCAATATACTGTACACTGTACTTATTATATTATATCATTATACTGTACACTGTACTTATTATATTATTATATCGTTATACTGTACTTATTATATTATTATTATATTATTATATCATTATATATTTATATTATTATATTATACTGTACTTATTATATTATTATATTATTATACTGTACTTTTTTATATTATTATATCATTATTCTGAACCTATTATTATATTATTATATTATTATACTGTACTTACTATTAAGTTCCATTTACTGCTCGTTATGCGAGGGGCAAGTCCCAGAGTGAAGTGTCGCCCTGGATGGGCCATAGGCTGCCAATTAGGATCATTTTATGAGGTGCTGAGAGGAATGAATGTGCTGTTATGTATGGCAGCTCCATGGCTAGAATCTCAATACAGGACACTGGGTTTAGGGGAATAGGATAGGGATACCAGGAACCTGACTCAAAAGGCCGCTTTGTGGGTGCAAAGATGCCAGGCATTGCACAGGGTGTTGTGGGCAGGAGAGGCAGATGGCATGCTGTGTGCACAGGGGTAGTCCACACGATGCTCATTTAATGCCAAGGCATCTTGCATATAATAATGTAGTAATGTGCCGCAGGTTGGGGTTCAGTATAAAAATGACAGTGGTACTGGGTATTATCATGGTGTGTGTGGTGACAATACGTTCAATGCAGGGCTCCCCAGCCTGTGTGATGCTGCAGAACTGCACCTCTAGCCCTGCACCATCTGCTCCAGCCTAATGTTCAATACCCAGCCAACCATGGCCCCACACTCTGCCTTTTACCAAGAGAAAAATCACTGTTAGCAGATAGAAAATAAACAGCAGATTGCCCATTAGCACTTCCCTCCTAAATATCATCAGCAGGCACATTCCTCAGGGCTGACAGCACTTGGGGGGGTCTTTGGGGTTTTCCTCTTTTTCTGTTATAACTTAAAAGGATAATTCTTGGAAACAATGTTCCAGCCTGTGTCCCTCCAGCTGTTGCTGAACTACAACTCTCAGGGTTCATTGACAGTTTTATTATATTACGTATACATACGTAATTATATTACGTAAGATGTTCTGTGGTGGTCACTTGGTGGGCTAAAGTCATTCTATAATTAAAAAAAAAACAGAATTTTTTTTTTTTTTTTAAATATTGCCGCAATAAAATGGGGAAGCTGATCAGATCATCAAATCATAAGTTCTCAAAAGCATTTAAGGAGGCGTAAATGGAAACTCCAACTCCTTTAAAAAATATACATGTTAAACATTAACTGCATTGTATTTTTTATATATATATATATTTATATCTCTAATGACTTAGGAATGTCAAAAAAATAAGACAGAACAATGAAAAAATGAAAACAGACAGTATATATATATATTATATATATATATATATATATATATATATATGTACAAGGAGGTGTAAAAAGAATATGATCTACCCAATCAGTCTATATACCGGTACCTTCCAACATAATGTGTTCAAAGTAAAGAAGAAACAGTAAGGACAAAATTAAACAATACAATTAAAACCAAAAAAACTGTTTGGTGATGTTCGAAAGGCATTTAGGCCTCAAATTTACTAACCAAATTAAAGTCAACACGTTACACAAGTTTCCTTCCTTTCATATTCACAACAAAAGAAATTCATTTCAGAAAAATAATAAATCTGCCTCTATAACATCTCAACAGCCCAGCCACACTCAAGACAAAATAATTATATTGATTTTCTTGTACTTTGAATTCTATGAAGTCTTGAACCTGTCTTACTGACGTGACACAATCCCAGAGTGAATGGAGCAACTGGTCAGCCCTATTTGATTACTAATAAGAGAGATGTCCCTTCTGTCAGATACTCGCATTCTCAACTAAGCAAACAGATATTCCGCCTAGTTAAACATTAGCATTTCTGTCCACTAGGTGCATATTTCCAAAGGCTTAACTCTAAGACTATTCCAGGGTTTAATGTTTTCACTTATCGGACACCAAAGTTCAGGATCAAAAGCTAATTTTCCAATGCTGAAACACACGCCCCCTTATTATCTCACATGCAGAACCTCAACTTTTCCAAACAAAGTGTCATAAATGCCTCCGTGTTACAAGTGCAGGCACACTGAGGATACTAATTTTGACACTTATTACACCCCTAAGTGGGTATTACTGGCTGAGGAAGTGTGTCAAGCTCATCTGGTTAATACTATGAGAATCAGTATTTGACAAGTGTTTAATTTGTTCGGCTCTTTCATTAAATACATTTTAAAGACTACATACAGCTGATGTGTTTGGGCAAATTTGTTTTGGAAAATTTAAGCAGAGCGTGCAATCAGTTTCTTAGATCAACTTTGGTCCGTTAGTTACCTATTTGCCTTTTGACATAAATGACAACTACAATGGGGGGGTTAATTAGACAACATTCCCAACAATTGATGGCAGATTAAATTAATTTTATCATTGGTCTGGTGGTAGAATCCTCTGATACCCAAGTCTCTTTGGGCACTCTATTGATAAATAAGGCAATACTTTTAACAAATTTTAAAAAAATCATGTTTCTGATTAATAGACCCCCCAAAAAAAAAAGAAGAGGGGGGAAAAACTCTCTAGGATAAGAGCTCCTCACGGCGAGAACAGAAACGATGAAAACTGCTTCCCTTGACAACTCGCAAGCAATTACTGATCCCTACAGAGTGAACCACTGGGTTTCCAAGTCAACCCACCTGTACACGAAACAGACGATTACAACAAACGGAAAAGAATACAGAAATGAACTGGCCCTGCATTGAAAAACTTTGAGACAATCGGGATATCAAGCCCCCACACACACACACCAAAAAAGAAGAAACAGCATTAGGCCCAATTCATAAATATTAAATTTGACCTTACCTGTCAATGATAACGGATCTGACGGGGTCTCGTTTCTGTTTCCACAACTTTTCTTGTCACAGCACCGACTGTAAAACATAAAATGGCCGTGGTCAGTTTTACTACGTTGACTGAAAGAAAGTAGGTCATCGGTGAAGGTGTACGGTGAAATCAGATGGCTAAGCTGTCTATACACTGTGGTCTGCCTATACAACACGTGTTAACTTACAACCAGGGAACTTCAGGAATATTCCAACCAACATGTCGTGGTTTTTGTGTTTACAAGGAAGTTGAGATGTAGGGAAGTGAGAGGCCTGGGAATAACTTTTTATACAGCTTCAACCCTTGTATACCTCTAATTGTCAAGCTGTTATTCTCGAATAGATGCAGATGCCACCTTTGAGTAGATATTTATTTGGGGGGGGGGAGGTGTTATTAATTATAACCACAAAGAAACATGATTAAATCCATCACAAATTGGTATTGTTCTATCTATAAGCCTACCTTTATTGAAACTTTAATAAAGCGAAATGAAACAAAAATGTTATGTTCTTGCATTTTGAAAAAAAAAAAAAGCATACTTGTATAAGGTTACATGTCTAAATTAGCTAATTAACACCATATGGTACGCAAAGATAAAAGCCTTTAAAGCTGACAGCTAAAGTGATTAAAGAAAGTCTACAGTCTTCCACTACAGCTTAAATCACATCTGTGCACTTTCTATGTTAATTGCAGTACATGCAGAAGTGGATAATAAAGAAATTCCACTTTATTGGTTGTAATTTATATTTATTACCTGAATTAGAAAAGTCAGCTTTTGTAATTAAGGCTGTGACAATGTGTCTGTTCAGAAATGGCATTGAAGCAGTAAGCAGGGATAGTATGCCCCTTAGAGTACGAGCTCTGTTACTGTAAGCCAGAAAGTTACAAAACCCCATTCTTTTCTTTATTCATTTTATTCTGGGCAAAAAAAAAAGAAAATAATTTTTTGCAAACTCGCCGATGCAGTTTAGATGTGCTATGGACTGGTGGGACATCTAATGCTACTTAGTACAAAAAAAAAAACAGGTGGGAAGTGGTTCTTCGACACAGATCTTTACTAATGTGTATGCCATCTAACAAGAATATGACACAATGCTTCACTGCTCTAGGGAAGAGGTTAACTGACAGTATCAAAATCCAATTCTCACATACAACAGCTCTATAATAAGTACAAAAAAGGCTTCCTTTTTATCAATAATAGACAATTGGATATCTCAGGATGCCAGTGCTATGAAGAAGGAAGTAGTAAAATGATTCAGGCTGATCTCTGACTTTCTCTAGCATCAATGACAGATCCATCAACTATGACCTGTTTTCATTTTTGAATATATTGGAGTCACGCAGACAACATATTAATCTGCTCCACCAAACAGGCAGAGCGATTATCTGTACCTTAAAAATGGAAACGTGAAGGGATTCAGAGGATCTCTACAGTGCATAAGTACATTTCCAATCTACAACTGCATAGGCTGCTGTAGAAATCAGTCTTTTTACTCAGCTGTGAGTCCAAAACCACATATCAACGACTTAAGATATGGAATAAATGGGCACATTTTGAAAAAATAAAAACCTAAAAATCCATGTGCAAGAACAAATACATTTGATCATGTGTTCATATGATAAACAAACTACTGGGTAATTAATGTGTTCTAGGTCTGTGTATAGAGTTATCTTATCAGCGACCAGTGTGTGTTTTATTTAACTTAATAATCAAATTTTACAAATATATTTATTTTCTTAATAAAAGTGGATTAGACAGGAGGGGTTATTTAAGGATTTTTAATTGCGTTCATAAGATTACTAAAAGTAAGAGATGAAGATAGATAGAAGATAGATAGATAGATTGATAGATATGGATAGATAGATAGATAGTAGATAGTAGATAGATATATGATAGATAGATAGATGATAGATAGATAGATAGATAGATAGATATATGAGATATAGATTAGATAGATAGATGATAGATAGATAGATAGATAGATATATGATAGATAGATAGATGATAGATAGATAGATAATGAGATAGATAGATAGATGATAGATAGATATGATAGTAAGAGATAGATAGAGATAGATAGAGTGAGATAGATAGATAGATAGATAGATAGATAGATGATAGGTAGATAGGTAATAGATAGATAGATAGATAGATAGATAGATAGATAGATAGATAGATAGATAGATAGCTAATGGATAGATATAGAGATAGAAAGAGCGATAGAAGATAGATAGAGATAGATAGTAGATAGATAGATAGAAGATAGATAGATGATAGGTAGATAGATAGATAGATAGATAGATAGATAGATAGATAGATAAATAGATAGATAGATAGATAGATAGATAGATTTCCCATGATAATGGAGTGAAATATGTATGTGCATTCTCTCTCAATATGTTATTAAGTACAATAAATATATGTTAATAGCCATGCTACTAGTAAAGGTTTTCTTACTGACATAATTTCATGTGTCAAGAGGACTCTGCACATTTCTGGGTTTTTGTCTTGCCCCTCGTAGATAATTGCCTACATGAGATAAAATCAATCAAGCAGGTTACAGAAGAAGATCCATTAGGACTAATTCACATCATGCCTGTTACACCCGCCACTTAAGGGTTAATGATCTCTTGATGCTTTAGCCCTCTTGCTCAGCAATCAATAATTGCAGGTCTCATTCATAGAGAGATAAACACACATTTTCTTATGATCACTTGCAAGGCCAGACACTAAATGCATTTGCAAAAAAGTGAAACAGACATACGCCTTTTGCTTCCCAAGGCCATGAATGGGTGTTGATGGATAGACATGTTTTGCCCTCTGGTATTGACTTGGTGGTGGCCACTTGAGTGCAGGCTGGATGCTGGTGTTGCCAGCTACTTCGTGCAGGTGCCAGAATCCTGGTACAAAGCAAATCTGCACTGTTCTTTTCTGCCCACACATCCCTTGGAGGCAGATTTGTGTGCCCCTGCTATATGCAATTGTGTTAAAGGCAAAAACTGACCTTATGTTAGTGATATAATCAGGCAGACTAAGAAGCATGGTCATTCATTATTTTATATCTTTTTACCCTTACAACACTGACAGTAGCATATAGGTTAATGGTGTGAGCCATAACCAACACACAATAATGTGTGTATATTGTGCAGCACTACTTGAGTAAGCAATATAACCCTTACCACAATACAACTACTCCTTACTATTAACCCTTTCCACAATACAACTGACTTTTACTATTAACCCTTACCACAGTACAAAAACCCATTACTATTAACCCTTTCCACAATACAACTGACCCATTACTATTAACTCTTATCACAATACAAACTGACTCCTTGCTATTAACCCTTTCCAAAGCACAAAACACCCATTACTATAACCCTTTCCACAGTACAAACAACCCATTACTATTAACCCTTATCACAATACAACTGACTCCTTGCTATTAACCCTTCCACAATACAACTGACCCATTACTATTAACCCTTATCACAATACAACTGACTCCTTACTATTAGCCCTTTCCACAGTACAAATAACCCATTACTATTAACCTTATCACAATACAAACTGACTCCTTACTATTAACCCTTACCACAGTACAAAACACCCATTACATTAAACTTATCACAATACAATGACCCATTACTATTAACCCTTATCACAATACAACTGACTCCTTACTATAACCCTTTCCACAGTACAACAAACCATTACTATAACCCTTACCACAATACAACTGACCCCTTACTGTTAACCCTTATCACAATACAACTGACCCCTTACTATTAACCCTTACCACATACAAACTGACATCCTTACTATTAACCCTTCCCACAGTACAAACAACCAATTACTATTAACCCTTACCACAAACCAACTGACTCCTTACTATTAACCCTCCACAGTACAAACAAAACCATTACTATTAACCTTCCCACAGTACCACAACCCATTACTATTAACCCTTACCACAAACCAACTGACTCCTTACTATACCTTACCACAAAACAACTGACCCATTACTATTAACCTTTATGACAATGCAACTGATCCATTACTATTAACCCTTATTGCAATACAACTGACCCATTATTATTAACCCTTACCACAAAGTGTATTGGTATCTGTTTCTGCCCAAATACTGTATTGCAGAGGTGAGAATTTGGGACCCTCCAGATGTTGTTAAACTGCCCCTACCTGCACTACAGAGCCTGGGACTTGTCCCTCCAGCTGTTGCTGAACTACAACTCTCAGGGTTCATTGACAGTCCCAGGGGCTCTGTAGTGCAGGTAGGGGCAGTTTAACAACATCTGGAGGGTCCCAAATTACTCACCTCTGCAATACAGTATTTGGGCAGAAACAGGATACCAATACACTTTGTGGTAAGGGTTAATAATAATGGGTCAGTTGTATTGCAATAAGGGTTAATAGTAATGGCCAACTTGCGCCACCAATCTTCCATAGATTTCAGCTGAATACTATGGAAGATAGGTTCTCTAAGATGGTTTCGTCAGAAAATTTTCCACCTTGCCCAATTCATATTTTTTTCAATAGGCAGATTGATATCGAAAACACGGGAAAATGTCTTCTATATTCCGATCAATTTGATGGATTTTCCGAATTAATCGGAATATCAATGCCGTGTATATTCTATCCAAAGCAAATACAATGTAGAAGGGTAAATAGAACACATCAAGGTTTTAACCAATAAATGAGCATAGTCATTTAAAGACTTAGACAAGTGTATCATCTTCACAACATGATCTAAACAACAAGATCAAGGCTCAGCCTGTGATTGGTGTACAGTGTACAAAACATCACGCCAAGCGAAAAGGGTCTGAAATAAACCCCTTGACTCCATATGTATAAATCTTCATTCTGCCATGAACAATATGAAAATCATTTAGTCAAAGATTATTACCAATATAAACAAGGGCCAGAAACACCAAAGTGATAAAAAAAATCCTCAACAATCAAAAACATTGTACCCTGGACACTACATATATCAGCCAAACCAATATGTTACCAGCTAATGGTTCTAGACAATTTCCCTACCTAATGTGTCCCTTTCCCTATATCTCTTAATAAAACAATGCATGGTTTTATAAATATAGAAGCTTAAGTTTAGATATAGATCCTAAAGCACATGTGTACGTGCATAGAAGTTGGAACCAGCAGTGTTTTTCAGCAGCTACCTCACTATTGGTTCTATTTCCACATGCATGTGTTTCAGTATATTCAAAGTGGATTTTTCCACAAACGAATGCAATTCATCAAAGACATCCTTGGAAAATAACACAGCCTAGCATTATCTTTCATTTTCACCTGATAATGCCACAACAGAAGCACAGAGAAGGTTGCATCGGACAATTGCTAGGCTATGGTTTTTGAAGGCCTGTCTGATCCATCCAGCCACTTTCTATCCCATGTGTTGTAGTGTGTTGAGCAGCATTGTGCAGAAAATGGTTCTATAAAGTAATGTTAAGAGCAGGTCACGTTTAACAAAAATACATTATAGCCATTAACCTTATTTTGCTAATGAGCAAATCAAAACCTGTCATGAGATCATAAAAATAACAGTGAAAACTCTTTCGTAAAGACAACACGGCCTCCTTTGCCTTCCAAAGGGATACATAAAATAGGTCAACTTGGTTACATCATGTCCTGATTAGTACTGGTGGGTCCATTTTCTTGGAGCAATTTAGATTTTACTTTTTTCAGCCTCCCCCTGGATCAAACCATACTATATGTAACAGCTTAATGGATCGTTTTTCAATTTTAACCTTACAAACAAATGAGTTAATCAAAATACCCCATCACCCCCCAAATCAAGGCTTAATGTACGACAAACAAAGTAATTTATTATATAGTGCAAAGTACCAACTACTGTAAATATAAGGATATTAGAAGTCACCGAGGAGTTCCGGGACCATAAAAAGCACAAGGCGAAAGGTAGAGCAGCAACTCCCAGGTACCTTCTAATATCCTTGTGGTTTTTAGTAGGGGGTAAATTCTTTAATATAATTCACCCCAGTAAGCCTTTCAAACACCATCACCCACCAACTCACCCCCACAGATACCAAAACCTTCACTCCCTTCCCCTCTGCATAACAAAACCTTTAGCACAAAAAACATACCTTCACTGGCTTCCCTACCATCTGACCTCATCAATCACAGAACATCCCTACCCTAAGAAAACAATGGTAAGGGTTTACACTTGGGCATCTCCTCTGAGCTGCATTCTGAAATATCTTCTGGCCAGATAGAGGGAGGTACACGAATGCTTACAGTAAGTGATCAGCTGTGGGTGGTGAGGGAAGAGGGATGGTAGGGGTGTTTAGGGCTGTAAGTTAGCTACTTCCGTGTTATAATTGGTATGCTACTATGTAGTTGCATGCCGATTATACGATTATTATAAACTTCCATGGAAGGAGTATATTATAAATCCCTTTAAACCCTTCCTATACAGGAATTATCCAAGTTAAAATATTTGACTTAGAAGGAGTCTATCACCCTAGAAAGATGATGCTTTTATAAAAAAACAATAAAGGGGATGGAGGGGGGAGAACAATCCTTGCTTATTATTAATACAGATTTTATGACAAGCTGCCATTTAAAAAGTCAATATAACAAAACCACTTTTCAGGTTATCCAAATGCTATTGGATAGAAGGAAAAAAAAACAACCTTTGGATCTGCAAGTGATGTGTAATTAAAATGATTTAAAAAAAAAAAGAGAAAAAAAAATTCTGACAGGGCAAGGCTTAGCCAAATGTAAATGACATTAAAAAAGACAATGAATTTAATTTTATTTAATGTCCCTTTTTGCAGATTCTCATTTACATAGCATTTTTAACAAAGCGTTGACCTTATAAATGCTGGCATTTGTACAGCTTCTGCAGTGTGTGATTTAATCCGATTTGCCAAAGCCATAAGGGAAAATGCTTTAACTTCCTGGTTAGGGGTGGACAGGGAAGCAAAATATCCAGGAATATAAAAATGGAGGACTTGTGTCTGTATAATAGATATCATGTGTGTGTATATAAAATATGGCACAGACGCTAGATCTGGTTAAATGTTTATTTCCCCATGCCTCTGAAAACAACCTGACAAGAAGATATAAAGGTCTAGGGAATAAGCCATCCCTGTTTGTAAGAAATGGTATAATTCAAACATAATCGTGGAAATATAGCTAATAAAATATATAATGAGTGTTCAGCACAATCGGCACTAGGCCCAAATTACATGATATTAATACTTGAACAGGTGCAGAAAGGCGCTTTAAATGAGGTAAATGAATAAAATGTCCCAGAGCACAACTGGTGCACTGACAAAAAGTCATCACATGAATAATTCAATGACTAGGATTGCCAGCAAAGGTCAGCTTTCTATGACCTAGTGACAGGAAGTGAAAGGATACACTGTTCAGTAAAAAAAATAAAAATAAAATAAAATACCCAATCAGTCTCCGGCTTTCTGTTCTACAATACAAGAAGTGTAAAACGGGAACAGATCTCGCTATTGTTTTCGGTACAGTAAGACCTGAGATGGCTTCTTTACAAAAGAACCCAAACAAATCACAGAACAGGAAAAACAAAAAACCTTCCTTACGTAAAGATATTCCTAATATTGTAAGATTACGCTAGCACTATAAAGATATTATTATAAAGATAATAATTACACAGCTGTTAGAAATTAAAAAACTTTTTTTGTTGCTACCCCCAACCTTAACCCCCACCCCGCCTACTAAAAAAAAAAAAGGAAGGTTTTCCAAACTCTGTATGACAGAAAATGGGATAAACAAAGATGTCTGGCTTCCATACAGGAAACTAGGACACACTTGGAATGTAAGTCTCCTAAACTCTATAGAATAATGCCAAATTTATTTAGAGGGGTGGGTGGGTAGCAGTAGGACCGGGATAATACCATCTGGAAAACTGTTGCAGAGCATGATAGCTTAAATACATTGCAAGCAAATCATAGTGCTGCACACAGCTCTACCCCATTGCATTTGCAGAGTGCTGCTTCATGTTTTGATAGTAAGTTATCCCTGTCTCCCTGTACCATCAGTCTTTCAGTTTGCAACAGTCAGAAAATCAGGTCCTTATGTAGATGTAACCAAACAAGGAACAGTAAAAAAAAAAGTATTCTACCAAGAATTTCCATAAGCTGTGAAAAAAAAAACATGTATTGACGATGGCCTGAAAATCATTATTTTGCCTATAGTGTTCATTTTGTTTAGAAATACAGCAGCATCTTGTAATCATTTACAGTCACTGGAATGTATCGGTGAAATAGGATAGATTTATCTGTTCATAGCTGTAATATGTAGACAATGGGTGTTCCTAATGAGGAACATCTGCTTTTGTGTTCCAAGGAAACATTATTCGCTATGAATATGATTCTCATCCTTTTCAGAAATACCACAAAGAAAATATGCCTTTCCTCTTTTTATTTTTTAAAGATTCACTTTTTCAGTTTACAAAAAGTTATTCCCACAACCCATATCTAAGGTTTTTTTTCATGAGTTGCACATAATTTTTTTTTTTTTTGTGTGGCTTTTACCGCTTTGTTTATCAAGAAATTTCATTATTACCTAATGTGGATAATATTTAAGCAAAACATTTATCTTTCATTTAAATATGAACCAAAAAAGAAATTTTTTATTTTTAAAATTTGAAAAAAATAAATAAAAATACCCTTGCGGAAAATATGTTTTAAGATCTAATTTAAAAAAAAATTCCATTCTCAAATGGAAAATATTCAGATAAATGTTTTTAATCAGAATTTTTTTTTAAATAAAAATGTTTTGGCATTTTATAAGAAAGATGTACAGTTGTAGAGTTAAACATTCAAACACAAGAAGAAAATATGTCTCCATCTACTAATTAGAACGGCTAGAATATTTAAAGGCCACAATCAACCAATTAATCATTTTAGCCAATAGTCCTCATTTACACTGGTTGTCTTTGTAGAAACAATATTAGAGGAAACTGTAACTGACCAAATAACTAAAACTAAAGCCTAAAAAAAAAATAAAAAATAGGTGCTTTGAAAAAGGAATAAACAGGGGTGTGTGTTTCATGTAATTATTGTTAATTGCCAAGTTGCCAAGAGTTAATTTAATAGCCCTATTTCTCTTTAAAACAAAATTTTCACTTCTAGGACTTTCTCCAATTTCCTATTTTACCAAATGCAATACCTCAATATTTGAACCGCACTAAGTTCTAAGGCAATTCCATTACCATAACTGAAATACATTGATGATAGTTTATATATTACGTATACATACGTAATTATATTACGTAAGATGTTCTGTGGTGGTCACTTGGTGGGCTAAAGTCATTCTATAATTTAAAAAAAAAACAGAATTTTTTTTTTTTTTTTAAATATTGCCGCAATAAAATGGGGAAGCTGATCAGATCATCAATAATTAAGTCTCAAAAGCATTTAAGGAAGGCGTAAATGGAAACTCCAACTCCTTTATAAAAATATACATGTTAAACCCATTAACTGCATTGTTTTTTTATATATATATATATTTATATCTCTAATGACTTAGGAATGTCAAAAAAATAAGACAGAACAATGAAAAAAATGAAAACAGACAGTATATATATATATATATATATATATAATATATATATTAATATATGTACAAGGAGGTGTAAAAGAATATGAATACTACCAATCAGTCTATATACCGGTACCTTCCAACTATAATGTGTTTCAAAGTAAAGAAGAAACAGTAAGGACAAAATTAAACAATACAATTAAAAACAAAAACAACTGTTTGGTGATGTTACGAAAGGCATTAGGCCTCAAATTTACTAACCAAATTAAAGTCAACACGTTACACAAGTTTCCTTCCCTTTCATATTCACAACAAAAGAAATTCATTTCAGAAAAATAATAAATCTGCCTCTATAACATCTCAACAGCCCAGCACACTCAAGACAATATATTATATTGATTTTCTTGTACTTTGAATTCTATGAAGTCTTGAACCTGTCTTACTGACGTGACACAATCCCAGAGTGAATGGAGCAACTGGTCAGCCCTATTGATTATAATAAGAGAGATGTCCCTTCTGTCAGATACCTAGCATTCTCAACTAAGCAAACAGATATTCGCCTAGTTAAACATTAGCATTTCTGTCCAATCGTGTGCATATTTCCAAAGGCTTAACTCTAAGACATTCCAGGGTTTAATGTTTTCACTTATCGGACACCAAAGTTCAGGATCAAAAGCTAATTTTCCAATGCTGAAACACAGCCCCTTATTATTCACATGCAGAACCTCAACTTTTCCAAACAAAGTGTCATAAATGCCTCCGTGTTACAAGTGCAGGCACCACTGGGTACTAATTTTGACACTTATTTACACCCCTAAGTGGGTATTACTGGCTGAGGAAGGTGTGTCAAGCTCATCTGGTTAATACTATGAGAATCAGTATATTTGACAAGTGTTTAATTTGTTCGGCTCTTTCAATTAAATACATTAAAGACTACATACAGCTGATGTGTTTGGGCAAATTTGTTTGGAAAATTTAAGCAGAGCGTGCAATCAGTTTCAATTAGATCAACTTTGGTCGTTAGTTACCTATTTGCCTTTTGACATAAATGACAACTACAATGGGGGGGTTAAATTAGACAACATTCCCAACTAATTGATGGCAGATTAATTAATTTTATCATTGGTCTGGTGGTAGAATCCTCTGATACCCAAGTCTCTTTTGGCACTCTATTGATAAATAAGGCAATACTTTTAAAAAATTTTAAAAAAATCATGTTTCCTGTAATAGACCCCCCCAAAGGAAAAAAAAAGAGAGGGGGGAAAAACTCTCTAGGCATAAGAGCTCCTCACGGCGAGAACAGAAACAGATGAAACTGCTTCCCTTGACAACTCGCAAGCAATTACTGAATCCCTACAGAGTGAACCACTGGGTTTCCAAGTCACCCACCTGTACACGATAACAGACGATTACAACAAAACGGAAAAGAATACAGAAATGAACTCGCGCATTGCAAAAACTTTGAGACAATCGGGATATCAAGCCCCACACACACACACCAAAAAAAGAAAGAAACAGCATTAGGCCCAATTCATAAATATTAAATTGACCTTACCTGTCAATGTACAGGATCTGACGGGGTCTCGTTTCTGTTTCCACAACTTTTTCTTGTCACAGAACGAATGTAAAACATAAAATGGCCGTGGTCCGTTTTACTACGTTGACTGAAAGAAAGTAGGTCATCGGTGAAGGTGTACGTGTGAAATCAGATGGCTAAGCTGTCTATACACTGTGGTCTGCCTATTACAACACGTGTTAACTTACAACCAGGGAACTTCAGGAATATTCCAACCAACATGTCGTGGTTTTGGTGTGTTTACAAGGAAGTTGAGATGTAGGGAAAGTGAGAGGCCTGGGAATAACTTTTTATACAGCTTCAACCCTTTGTACCTCTAATTGTCAAGCTGTTATTTCTCGAATAGATGCAAGATGCCACTTTGAGTAGTATTTTATTTGGGGGGGGGGAGGTGTTATTAATTATAACCACAAAGAAATGATTACATCCATCACAAATTGGTATTGTTCTATCTATAAGCCTACCTTTATTGAAACTTTAATTAAAGCAGAAATGAACAAAAATGTTATGCTTCTTGCATTTTGAAAAAAAAAAAAAGCATACTGTATAATGGTACATGTCTAAATAGCTAAATTAACACCATATGGTACGCAAAGTATATAAAGCCTTAAAGCTGACAGCTAAAGTGATTAAAGAAAGTCTACAGTCTTCCACTACAAGCTTAAATCACATCTGTGCACTTTCTATGTTAATGCAGTACAGCAGAAGTGGATAATAAAGAAATTTCACTTTATTGGTTGTAATTTATATTTATTACCTGATATGAGAAAAAGTCAGCTTTTGTATATTAAGGCTGTGACAATTGTCTGTTCAGAAATGAGCATTGAAGCAGTAAGCAAGGATAGTATGCCCCTTAGAGTACGAGCTCTGTTACTGTAAGCCAGAAAGTCTAAAAAACCCCATTCTTTTCTTTATTCATTTTATTCTGGGCAAAAAAAAAAGAAAATAATTTTTTGCAAACTCGCCGATGCAGTTTAGATGTGCTATGGACTGGTGGACATCTAATGCTACTTAGTACAAAAAAAAAAACAGGTGGGAAGTGGTTCTTTGACACAGATCTTTACTAATGTGTATGCCATCTAACAAGATATGAAACATGCTTCACTGCTCTAGGGAAGAGGTTAAATGACAGTATCAAAATCCAATTCTCACATACACAAGCTCTATAATAAGTACAAAAGAGCTTCCTTTTTATCAATAATAGACAATTGGATATCTCAGGATGCCAGTGCTATAGAAGAAGGAAGTAGTAAAATGATTCAGGCTGATCTCTGACTTTCTCTAGCATCAATGACAGATCCATCAACTATGACCTGTTTTCATTTTTGAATATATTGGAGTCACGCAGACAACATATTAATCTGCTCCCACAAACAGGCAGAGCGATTATCTGTACCTGTAAAAATGGAAACGTGAAGGGATTCAGAGGATCTCTACAGCTGCATAAGTACATTTCCAATCTACAAATGCATAGGTGCTGTAGAAATCAGTCTTTTTACTAGCTGTGAGTCCAAACACACATATCAACGACTTAATAGATGGAAATAAATGGGCACATTTTGAAAAAATAAAAACCTAAAAATCCATGTGCAAACTGAACAAATACATTTGATCATGTGTGTCATATGATAAACAAACTACTGGGTAATTAATGTGTTCTAGGTCTCTGTGTATAGAGTTTATCTTATCAGCGCACAGTGTGTGTTTTATTTCAACTTATAATCAAATTTTACAAATATATTTAGTTTTCTTAATAAAAGTGGATTAGACAGGAGGGTTTATTTAAGGATTTTTAATTGGGTTCATAAGATTATCTAAAAGTAAGAGATGATAGATAATAGATAGATAGATAGATAGATAGATAGATAGATAAGGATAGATAGATAGATAGATAGATAGATAGATAGATATATGATAGATAGATAGATGATAGATAGATAGATAGATAGATAGATATATGATAGATGATAGATGATAGATAGATAGATAGATAGATAGATAGATAGATAGAATATGATAGATAGATAGATGATAGATAGATAGCTAGATAGATAGATAGATAGATAGATAGATAATGGATAGATACAGAGATAGATTAGAAGATAGATAGATAGATAGATAGATAGATAGATAGATAGTAGATGATAGGTAGATAGGTAAATAGATAGATAGATAGATGATAGATAGATAGATAGATAGATAGATAGATAGATAGCTAATGGATAGATATAGAGATAGAAAGAGAGATAGAAAGTAGATAGAAGATGATAGATAGATAGATAGATAGATAGATAGAAGATGATAGTAGATAGTAGATAGATAGATAGATAGATAGATAGATAGATAAATAGATAGAAGATAGTAGATAGATAGATTCCCATGATAATGGAGTGAATATATGTAAATGTGCATTCTCTCTCTAATATGTATAAGTACAATAAATATATGTTAATAGCCAATGCTACTAGTGAAAGGTTTTCTTACCTGCACATAATTTCATGTGTCAAGAGGACTCTGCACATTTCTGGGTTTTTGTCTTGCCCCTCGTAGATAATTGCCTACATGAGATAAAATCAATCAAGCAGGTTACAGAAAGAAGATCATTAGGACTAATTCCCACATCATGCCCTGTTACAACCGCCACTTAAGGGTTAAATGATCTCTTGATGCTTTAGCCCTCTTGCTCAGCAATCAATAATTGCAGGTCTCATTCAAGAGAGATAAACACACATTTTCTTATGATCACTTGCAAGGCCAGACACTAAATGCATTTGCAAAAAGTGAAACAGACAACGCCTTTGTTCCCAAGGCCATGAATGGGCTGTTGATGGATAGACATGTTTTGCCCTCTGGTATTGACTTGGTGGTGGCCACTTGAGTGCAGGCTGGATGCTGGTGTTGCCAGCTACTTCGTGCAGGTGCCAGAATCCTGGTACAAAGCAAATCGCAATGTTCTTTTCTGCCCACAACATCCCTTGGAGGCAGATTTGTGCCCCTGCTATATGCCAATTGTGTTAAAGGCAAAAACTGACCTTATGTTAGTGCATATAATCAGGCAGACTAAGAAGCATGGTCATTCATTATTTTATATCTTTTTACCTTACAACACTGACAGTAGCATATAGGTTAATGGTGTGAGCCATAACCAACACACATAAGTGTGTATATTGTGCAGCACTACTCTGAGTAAGCACTATTAACCCTTACCACAATACAACTTACTCCTTACTATTAACCCTTTCCACAATACAACTGACTTTTACTATTAACCCTTACCACAGTACAAATAACCCATTATTAACCTTTCCACCATACAACTGACCCATTACTATTAACTCTTATCACAATACAACTGAATCCTTGCTATAACCCTTTCCAAAGCAAAAACAACCATTACTATTAACCCTTTCCACAGTACAAACAACCCATTACTATTAACCCTTATCAAAATACAACTGACTCTTGCTATTAACCCTTCCACAATACAACGACCCATTACTATTAACCCTTATCACAATACAACTGACTCCTTACTATTAGCCCTTTCCACAGTACAAATAACCCATTACTATTAACCCTTATCACAATACAACTGACTCCTTACTATTAACCTACCACAGTACAAACAACCCATTACTATTAACCCTTATCACAATACAACTGACCCTACTATTAACCCTTATCACAATACAACTGACTCCTTACTATTAACCCTTCCACAGTACAAACAACCCATTACTATAACCCTTACCACAATACAACTGACCCCTTACTGTTAACCCTTATCACAATACAACTGACCCCTTACTATTAACCCTTACCACAATACAACTGACTCCTTACTATTAACCCTTCCCACAGTACAAACAACCAATTAACTATTAACCCTTACACAAACCAACTGGCTCCTTACTATAACCCTTCCCACAGTACAAACAAACCCATACTATTAACCCTTCCACAGTACAAACAACCCATTAATATTAACCCTACCACAAACCAACTGACTCCTACTATTAACCTTTACCACAAAACAACTGACCCATTACTTATTAACCCTTATGGAAATGCAAATGATTAATAATAATGGGTCAGTTGTATTGCAATAAGGGTTAATAGTAATGGATCAGTTGCATTGTCATAAAGGTTAATAGTAATGGGTCAGTTGTTTTGTGGTAAAGGTTAATAGTAAGGAGTCAGTTGGTTTGTGGTAAGGGTTAATAGTAATGGGTTGTTTGTACTGTGGGAAGGGTTAATAGTAAGGAGTCAGTTGGTTTGTGGTAAGGGTTAATAGTAATTGGTTGTTTGTACTGTGGGAAGGGTTAATAGTAAGGAGTCAGTTGTATTGTGGTAAGGGTTAATAGTAAGGGGTCAGTTGTATTGTGATAAGGGTTAACAGTAAGGGGTCAGTTGTATTGTGGTAAGGGTTATAGTAATGTGGTTTGTTGTACTGTGGAAAGGGTTATAGTAAGGAGTCAGTTGTATTGTGATAAGGGTTAATAGTAATGGGTCTTGTATTGTGATAAGGGTTTAATGGTAATGGGTGTTTTGTACTGTGGTAAGGGTTAATAGTAAGGAGTCAGTTGTATTGTGATAAGGGTTAATAGTAATGGGTTATTTGTACTGTGGAAAGGGCTAATAGTAAGGAGTCAGTTGTATTGTGATAAGGGTTAATAGTAATGGGTCAGTTTTTTGTGGAAGGGTTAATAGCAAGGAGTCAGTTGTATTGTGATAAGGGTTAATAGTAATGGGTTGTTTGTACTGTGGAAAGGGTTATAGTAATGGGTGTTTTGTGCTTTGGAAAGGGTTAATAGCAAGGAGTCAGTTTTATTGTGATAAGAGTTAATAGTAATGGGTCAGTTGTATTGTGGAAAGGGTTAATAGTAATGGGTTTTTGTACTGTGGTAAGGGTTAATAGTAAAAGTCAGTTGTATTGTGGAAAGGGTTAATAGTAAGGAGTAGTTGTATTGTGGTAAGGTTATATGCTTACTCAAGTAGTGCTGCACAATATACACACATTATTGTGTGTTGGTTATGGCTCACACCATTAACCTATATGCTACTGTCAGTGTTGTAAGGGTAAAAAGATATAAAATAATGAATGACCATGCTTCTTAGTCTGCCTGATTATATCACTAACATAAGGTCAGTTTTTGCCTTTAACACAATTGCATATAGCAGGGGCACACAAATCTGCCTCCAAGGGATGTGTGGGCAGAAAAGAACAGTGCAGATTTGCTTTGTACCAGGATTCTGGCACCTGCACGAAGTAGCTGGCAACACCAGCATCCAGCCTGCACTCAAGTGGCCACCACCAAGTCAATACCAGAGGGCAAAACATGTCTATCCATCAACACCCATTCATGGCCTTGGGAAGCAAAAGGCGTATGTCTGTTTCACTTTTTTGCAAATGCATTTAGTGTCTGGCCTTGCAAGTGATCATAAGAAAATGTGTGTTTATCTCTCTATGAATGAGACCTGCAATTATTGATTGCTGAGCAAGAGGGCTAAAGCATCAAGAGATCATAACCCTTAAGTGGCGGGTGTAACAGGCATGATGTGAATTAGTCCTAATGGATCTTCTTCTGTAACCTGCTTGATTGATTTTATCTCATGTAGGCAATTATCTACGAGGGGCAAGACAAAAACCCAGAAATGTGCAGAGTCCTCTTGACACATGAAATTATGTCAGTAAGAAAACCTTTACTAGTAGCATGGCTATTAACATATATTTATTGTACTTAATAACATATTGAGAGAGAATGCACATACATATTCACTCCATTATCATGGGAAATCTATCTATCTATCTATCATCTATCTATTTATCTATCTATCTATCTATCTATCTATCTATCTACTATCTACCTACATCTATCTATCTTCTATCTATCTATCTACTATCTATCTCTATCTATCTTCTATCGCTCTTTCTATCTCTATATCTATCCATTAGCTATCTATCTATCATCTATCTATCTACTATCTATCTATCTATCTATCTATCTATTACCTATCTACCTATCATCTATCTATCTATCTATCTATCTATCTATCTCACTCTATCTATCTCTATCTATCTCTTACTATCATACTATCTATCATCTATCTATCTATCTCATTACTATCTATCTATCATCTATCTATCTATCATATATCTATCTATCTATCTATCTATCATCTATCTATCTAATCTATATCTCATATATCTATCTATCTATCTATCTATCTATCATCTATCTATCTATCATATATCTATCTACTATCTACTATCTATCTATCTATCCATATCTATCAATCTATCTATCTATCTTCTATCTATCTTCATCTCTTACTTTTAGTAATCTTATGAACGCAATTAAAAATCCTTAAATAACCCCTCCTGTCTAATCCACTTTTATTAAGAAAATAAATATATTTGTAAAATTTGATTATTAAGTTAAATAAAACACACACTGGTCGCTGATAAGATAACTCTATACACAGACCTAGAACACATTAATTACCCAGTAGTTTGTTTATCATATGAACACATGATCAATGTATTTGTTCTTGCACATGGATTTTTAGGTTTTTATTTTTTCAAAATGTGCCCATTTATTCCATATCTTAAGTCGTTGATATGTGTTTTGGACTCACAGCTGAGTAAAAAGACTGATTTCTACAGCAGCCTATGCAGTTGTAGATTGGAAATGTACTTATGCACTGTAGAGATCCTCTGAATCCCTTCACGTTTCCATTTTTAAGGTACAGATAATCGCTCTGCCTGTTTGGTGGAGCAGATTAATATGTTGTCTGCGTGACTCCAATATATTCAAAAATGAAAACAGGTCATAGTTGATGGATCTGTCATTGATGCTAGAGAAAGTCAGAGATCAGCCTGAATCATTTTACTACTTCCTTCTTCATAGCACTGGCATCCTGAGATATCCAATTGTCTATTATTGATAAAAGGAAGCCTTTTTTGTACTTATTATAGAGCTGTGTATGTGAGAATTGGATTTTGATACTGTCAGTTAACCTCTTCCCTAGAGCAGTGAAGCATTGTTCATATTCTTGTTAGATGGCATACACATTAGTAAAGATCTGTGTCGAAGAACCACTTCCCACCTGTTTTTTTTTTTGTACTAAGTAGCATTAGATGTCCCACCAGTCCATAGCACATCTAAACTGCATCGGCGAGTTTGCAAAAAATTATTTTCTTTTTTTTTTTGCCCAGAATAAAATGAATAAAGAAAAGAATGGGGTTTTGTAGACTTTCTGGCTTACAGTAACAGAGCTCGTACTCTAAGGGGCATACTATCCCTGCTTACTGCTTCAATGCCATTTCTGAACAGACACATTGTCACAGCCTTAATTACAAAAGCTGACTTTTCTAATTCAGGTAATAAATATAAATTACAACCAATAAAGTGGAATTTCTTTATTATCCACTTCTGCATGTACTGCAATTAACATAGAAAGTGCACAGATGTGATTTAAGCTGTAGTGGAAGACTGTAGACTTTCTTTAATCACTTTAGCTGTCAGCTTTAAAGGCTTTTATCTTTGCGTACCATATGGTGTTAATTAGCTAATTTAGACATGTAACCTTATACAAGTATGCTTTTTTTTTTTTTCAAAATGCAAGAACATAACATTTTTGTTTCATTTCGCTTTATTAAAGTTTCAATAAAGGTAGGCTTATAGATAGAACAATACCAATTTGTGATGGATTTAATCTGTTTCTTTGTGGTTATAATTAATAACACCTCCCCCCCCCCAAATAAATATCTACTCAAAGGTGGCATCTGCATCTATTCGAGAATAACAGCTTGACAATTAGAGGTATACAAGGGTTGAAGCTGTATAAAAAGTTATTCCCAGGCCTCTCACTTCCCTACATCTCAACTTCCTTGTAAACACCAAAAACCACGACATGTTGGTTGGAATATTCCTGAAGTTCCCTGGTTGTAAGTTAACACGTGTTGTATAGGCAGACCACAGTGTATAGACAGCTTAGCCATCTGATTTCACCGTACACCTTCACCGATGACCTACTTTCTTTCAGTCAACGTAGTAAAACTGACCACGGCCATTTTATGTTTTACAGTCGGTGCTGTGACAAGAAAAGTTGTGGAAACAGAAACGAGACCCCGTCAGATCCGTTATCATTGACAGGTAAGGTCAAATTTAATATTTATGAATTGGGCCTAATGCTGTTTCTTCTTTTTTGGTGTGTGTGTGTGGGGGCTTGATATCCCGATTGTCTCAAAGTTTTTCAATGCAGGGCCAGTTCATTTCTGTATTCTTTTCCGTTTGTTGTAATCGTCTGTTTCGTGTACAGGTGGGTTGACTTGGAAACCCAGTGGTTCACTCTGTAGGGATCAGTAATTGCTTGCGAGTTGTCAAGGGAAGCAGTTTTCATCGTTTCTGTTCTCGCCGTGAGGAGCTCTTATCCTAGAGAGTTTTTCCCCCCTCTTCTTTTTTTTTTGGGGGGGTCTATTAATCAGAAACATGATTTTTTTAAAATTTGTTAAAAGTATTGCCTTATTTATCAATAGAGTGCCCAAAGAGACTTGGGTATCAGAGGATTCTACCACCAGACCAATGATAAAATTAATTTAATCTGCCATCAATTGTTGGGAATGTTGTCTAATTAACCCCCCCATTGTAGTTGTCATTTATGTCAAAAGGCAAATAGGTAACTAACGGACCAAAGTTGATCTAAGAAACTGATTGCACGCTCTGCTTAAATTTTCCAAAACAAATTTGCCCAAACACATCAGCTGTATGTAGTCTTTAAAATGTATTTAATGAAAGAGCCGAACAAATTAAACACTTGTCAAATACTGATTCTCATAGTATTAACCAGATGAGCTTGACACACTTCCTCAGCCAGTAATACCCACTTAGGGGTGTAATAAGTGTCAAATTAGTATCCTCAGTGGTGCCTGCACTTGTAACACGGAGGCATTTATGACACTTTGTTTGGAAAAGTTGAGGTTCTGCATGTGAGATAATAAGGGGGCGTGTGTTTCAGCATTGGAAAATTAGCTTTTGATCCTGAACTTTGGTGTCCGATAAGTGAAAACATTAAACCCTGGAATAGTCTTAGAGTTAAGCCTTTGGAAATATGCACCTAGTGGACAGAAATGCTAATGTTTAACTAGGCGGAATATCTGTTTGCTTAGTTGAAATGCGAGTATCTGACAGAAGGGACATCTCTCTTATTAGTAATCAAATAGGGCTGACCAGTTGCTCCATTCACTCTGGGATTGTGTCACGTCAGTAAGACAGGTTCAAGACTTCATAGAATTCAAAGTACAAGAAAATCAATATAATTATTTTGTCTTGAGTGTGGCTGGGCTGTTGGAGATGTTATAGAGGCAGATTTATTATTTTTCTGAAATGAATTTCTTTTGTTGTGAATATGAAAGGAAGGAAACTTGTGTAACGTGTTGACTTTAATTTGGTTAGTAAATTTGAGGCCTAAATGCCTTTCGAACATCACCAAACAGTTTTTTTGGTTTTAATTGTATTGTTTAATTTTGTCCTTACTGTTTCTTCTTTACTTTGAACACATTATAGTTGGAAGGTACCGGTATATAGACTGATTGGGTAGATCATATTCTTTTTACACCTCCTTGTACATATATATATAATATATATATATATATATATAATATATATATATACTGTCTGTTTTCATTTTTTCATTGTTCTGTCTTATTTTTTTGACATTCCTAAGTCATTAGAGATATAAATATATATATATATAAAAAATACAATGCAGTTAATGTTTAACATGTATATTTTTTAAAGGAGTTGGAGTTTCCATTTACGCCTCCTTAAATGCTTTTGAGAACTTATGATTTGATGATCTGATCAGCTTCCCCATTTTATTGCGGCAATATTTAAAAAAAAAAAAAAAATTCTGTTTTTTTTTTAATTATAGAATGACTTTAGCCCACCAAGTGACCACCACAGAACATCTTACGTAATATAATTACGTATGTATACGTAATATAATAAAAGGTTAATAGTAAGGAGTCAGTTGTATTGTGGTAAGGGTTAATAGTAAGGGGTCAGTTGTATTGTGATAAGGGTTAACAGTAAGGGGTCAGTTGTATTGTGGTAAGGGTTAATAGTAATGGGTTGTTTGTACTGTGGAAAGGGTTAATAGTAAGGAGTCAGTTGTATTGTGATAAGGGTTAATAGTAATGGGTCAGTTGTATTGTGATAAGGGTTAATAGTAATGGGTCAGTTGTATTGTGGTAAGGGTTAATAGTAATGGGTTGTTTGTACTGTGGTAAGGGTTAATAGTAAGGAGTCAGTTGTATTGTGATAAGGGTTAATAGCTTATCCACAATACAACTGAATCCGTTACTATTAGCCCTTCCAACAGTAAAATAACCATTACTATTAACTTATCACAATACAACTGACTCCTTACTATTAACCCTTACCACAGTACAAACAACCCATTACTATTAACCCTTATCACAATACAACTGACCCATTACTATTAACCCTTATCACAATACAACTGACTCCTTACTATTAACCCTTTCCACAGTACAAACACCCATTACTATAACCATTACCACAATACAACTGACCCCTTCTGTTAACCCTATCACAATACAACTGACGCCCTTACTATTACACCCTTCCCACAATACAACTGATCCTACTATTAACCCTTCCCACAGTACAAACAACCAATTATATTAACCCTTACCACAAAACAACCAACTGACTCCTTACTAACCTTCCCACAGACAAACAACCCATTACTATTAACCCTTCCCACAGTCCAAACAACCCATTACTATTAACCCTTACCACAAAACCAACTGACTCCTTACTATTAACCTTTACCACAAACACACTGACCCATTACTATTAACCTTATGGACAATGCAACTGATCCATTACTATTAACCCTTATTGCAATACAATGACCATTAATATTAACCCTTACCACAAAGTGTATTGGTATCCTGTTTCTCTGCCCAAATACTGTATTGCAGAGGTGAGTATTGGGAACCCTCCAGATGTTGTTAAACTGCCCCTACCTGCACTACAGAGCCCCTGGGACTGTCAATGAACCCTGAGAGTTGTAGTTCAGCAACAGCTGGAGGGGACATGTGGACATTGTTTCCAAGAATTATCCTTTTAATTATAACAGAAAAGAGGAAAACCCCAAGACCCCCCCAAGTGCTGTCAGCCTGAGGAATGTGCCTGCTGATGATATTTAGGAGGGAAGTGCTAATGGGCATCTGCTGTTTATTTTCTATCTGCTAACAGTGATTTTCTTTGGAAAAGGCAGAGTGTGGGGCCATGGTTGGCTGGGTATTGACATTAGGCTGGAGCAGATGGTGCAGGGTAGAGGTGCAGTTCTGTGCAGCATCACACAGCTGGGGAGCCTGCATTGACGTATTGTCACCACCACACCATGATAATACCCAGTAACCACTGTCATTTTATACTGAACCCCAACCTGCGGCACATTACTACATTATTATATGCAAATGCCTTGGCATTAAATGAGCATCGGTGGGACACCCCTGTGCACACAGCATGCCATCTGCCTCTCCTGCCCACAACACCCTGTGCAATGCCTGGCATCTTGCACACAAAGCGGCCTTTTGAGTCAGGTTCCTGGTATATCCCTATCCTTTCCCCAAAACCCAGTGTCGTGTATTGAGATTCTAGCCATGGAGCTGCCATACATAACAGCACATTCATTCCTCTCAGCACTCATAAAATGATCCTAATTGGCAGCCTATGGCCCATCCAGGGCGACACTTCACTCTGGGACTTGCCCCTCGCATACGAGCAGTAAATGGAACTTAATAGTAAGTACAGTATAATAATATAATATATAATAATAGGGTTCAGATAATGATATATATATAAAAAGTACAGTATATAATATATATACTAAGAATAAGTACAGTCATAATATAATAATATAAATATTATATATAATATATAATAACTAAATTAATAAGTACAGTTAACGATATAATATATAATAAGTACAGTGTACAGTAATGTTATAATTATAGTCGTGTACAGTATATGATAATATATATAAGTACAGTGTACAGTTAATGAATAATAATATAAGTACAGTATACAGTATACTGATATAATAATAATAAGTACAGGGTACAGTAAACTGATATAATAATAGTACGTAACGTTTATAATATAATAAGTACAGTGTACGTATAATGATAATAATAATATAATAGTACAGTGTACAGTATATTGATATATATATAATAATATACAGTGTACAGTATAATGATATATAATTAAGTACAATATACAGTATACTGATATAAATAATAATAAGTACAGTGTACGGTATAATGATATAATAATAAGTATAGTATACTGATATAATATAATAATAAGTACAGTGTTACAGTATAATTATATAATATATAATAAGTACAGTGTACAGTATACTGATATAATAATAAGTACAGTGTACAGTATAATGATAGGGGACATTCTAGTTTCAGTGCTGGGGGCCACTTGCCAAATCGCTATCCTCAGGGCAACCCAGTGCAACTATGGTTACAATATAGAGGGTTCAATGTGTGGTACAGTATAGTGGGAACAGTATAGTGGGTACAGTCAGTGGGTACAGTATAGTGGTTGTACGATGTACTGGGTACAATATAATGGGTACGATGTATGGGTAAAATATAGGGGTACAATTCGTGGGTACAATCAGTGGATACAATATTGGTGGGTACAGTTGTGGTACAATGTAGTGGCGACAGTATGGTACATTATGGGGTACGATGTATTGGGTAAAATATAGTAGGTACAATGTAGTGGGTACAATTCAGTGGGCACAATATAGTGGGTAAAATGTGTGGGTACAATGTAGTGGGTACCAATTCAGAGGTGTACAATATAGTGGCCACAATGGGTATCATTGTGGGTACAATTAGTGGGTACAATTCAGTGGGTACAATGATAGTGAGTACAATGTATGGTACAATGTAGTGAGTACAATGTAGTGGGTACATGTAGTGAGTAACCAATGTAGTGAGTACATGTCGTGGGTCAATGTAGTGAGTACACTGTAGTGAGTACAATGTAGTGAGTACAATGTAGTGAGAATGTGTGAGTACATGTAGTGGGTAACATGTATCAATTCTAACTTCCCCCTGAACGTTCTGTTCCTTACCTGTCATTTTATTATGTAACGGCAGATTAGAACGTATCACCTCATTGTAGATCCCCGTGCGTAAGTAATCAATGTATCATGTATCAATGGATCGCACTGTTTTCTATGCGATGTTATTTCTAGATGATAAATGTATCAATTGTAACACGGTGACCTTCCCTTCCCTTGGCAGTGGATACATTGTATCTTTAGGTTATATTGTGCTGCACTGGATACATTGTATCTCATTTTACCCCTATGGGTTATTATGTGTGTTTGTATTGCAGTAGATACATTGTATTTATATTATGTTTCCATTGCACTGGATGCAAAGTCTCATTTCCCTTAACGTTTTATTCTATGTAACATGTTATTTATTTCTAGTTGTAGATTCTATCGTTTCCCTGTGGGGTATTCTGTACCCCTATTCCACAACCCCCTATCCCAGTACCTCTATTACAGTACCCCCTATCCCAGTACCCCCCTATCCAAGTACCCCTATTCCACAACCCCCTATCCCAGTACCCTCTATTACGTACCCCTATCCCAGTACCCCCTATCCAGTACCCCTATTCACAACCCCTATCCCAGTACCTCTATTACAGTACCCCCTATCCAAGTACCCCTATTCCACAACCCCCTATCCCAGTACCTCTATTACAGTACCCCCTATCCCAGCACCCCCATCCCAATTCCCCCTATCCCAGTACCCTTATTCAGTACCCCCTATTCCCAGTACCTCATCCAAGCACCCCCTCACAATTCCCCTACCCCAGTACCCCCTATCCCATCACCCCCCCATCCAATTCCCCCTATCCCAGTACCCCCACCCATACCCCCCACAACTAGAACAAACAAGGACCTGACTCGGTCGAGCCCCATGGCAGCCTCCCAAATCAAGGCATGTAAACTAGATATTGAAACGATTTCCTACAGCAGATCGCAGGTACATGTTTACCAATACGTCGTGCGATCAAATGTGTGTTCATCGATCAAATGTGTGTTCATCGCTCCCTCTCCCCCAGTCTGGCCGCTACTGATACTTAACATGTGATTATTTTTTGTTTTTGTGTTGCACAAACAGAAATCCATAACTGTCTGTTCAGGGCCATTGACTCACTGACGGTTTCTGGGCTATTTTCACCATTGCTCATATTGAAACGGCTTGGTTCCCTATCCCAGATTAACCACGCTGCGATAGGCGCAAATATTTAGCTCTTTAGGTGCAATTTTTTTTTAAAGAAAAATCCCAAGAGCTCTCCAACCCAAGAGAGGATCAGACTATGGAACCACAGGGTCTAGTGTCCGCCTGAAGGTTACCACTGACCCCCACAAGGGGAAAGAACGTTTCTACTTTTCCACATTTTCAACTATCAGGAAAAAAGGAAAATGAAACTATTTCTTCTTCCCCTTTAACCTTCGGTTATATATATATATAGCAACTAATAGATATAATCAATAGTTAGATTAATATGGTACCTAGATAGAGAAGTGTTTATCAACTCCCCCCCCCCCCCCATGTTGGTTTTAATGGATGGAGAAGATTATTGATAATACTTTCTGGACACCAGACAGGTTAATAATTTAATAAGCAGCTCGTGTAATTATGTTATTTACAGGTCTGACAGGGAGAGGAGATGTAGAACAGGAGGTGGAGGCAGGAACTAAGTGACCCCTATAGCCTAGAATTTGAATTATGGGATTGGGGGCTAAGAGGTGAATATGGTCCAGACTTTAAACAAGGTGACATTTCACCTTCACACATTTAACAAAGAATTCACAAAAACAACTTTCCCTCTCACCTCCTGCCCATGTATCATATATATATTATATATAATTATAGAGAGAGATTAGATCTTATTAATTATAGCTTATAAAAGCTATTAATTCCCCCTTCCCAGGTGACTGAAAATCCCCAGCTATAATAAACCAAATGTGGTTAGTCCCAAATCATCTGTACAATACAAACTTACAGGCTTATATGGTAAGAATTAATGTTTAAAAAGTAAATATTCCTCACCTGTTTGGTCATTGAATCTATTAGCCGTCAATAAGTCTTGTTCTGTCCTAACTCCTGCAAGGAGAATTTAAAAAATGTTTTTAAGAAAAAAGGCAAAGTAGTCAGTCATTATTTCATATTGAGCTTATTGGGAAGGAAAACATTGCAATGGAAATAACTGAACTTAATTAATTAAGGACATGGGCCAATGTATCAAATCATCTGACAAGTAAAGGAAACATTGAAACAAACGATTGGAACTTTTACTTTCCTTATCAGCCAATAAAAACATATAATTCCCTCAACTAATTAGTTATTTATTCACTGTTTGTACAATTTAGTTACATTTATTTTAACTCTTGTGTTGTTTTAATATTACTCATTTATATAAATAAGAAGAATGTAACACAATCCTGTACCATCATTCCATTCTAAACAATTAATAGATGTATACTGTAAAATTATTTAATAGTTTAGCTGACATTTCTCTAATTTTCTCGAAGAAGACAAGATCCAATCTATCTATTCTATTTCTATCTATCTATCTATCTATCTATCTACTATCTATCTATCTTCTATCTATCTATCTAACTGCTATCTATATCTAGCTATCTATCTATCTAATATATTATCTATCTATCTATTCTCTACTATCTCTATACACCATTATATATACAATATTCACAGGTTTACTTGTGAACTTTAAACCAATATATTCTTAAGGGCAAATATTGATTTATTTTTTTTTACTTTCTATTTGAAACCAGACGGTTAATCCATGGAGTACCACTGACCTATCGATTTTACCATCTTTTGTTTTCTTTCTATACCATCAGAAAATTCTTTCTTTTCCACCAGCCAAATTATTGCCCTTGATATTTTATTTTAATCATATCATGTATTTCTATATATTATAAATATATATATATATATTATCCAATGCATGTCCACTTACCATTGCTGTAATAATTGCAGTTTGTAGTGAATTCCATTGTTAGTTTTCTCACTATTTGGCTCCTGTAAATAACAGCACATTATTATATTATATTTAAATAAAAAAAAATCTAACCCCCCATTCCTTATGGAGGAGAGGACTCATCAATGTAATGAAATGGATCAGTTGCTAGCTAGGTGGTTGTGCCAACCTGTGTGCAATGTGAGGGTTTAGAGTTTAATATTCTTAATTAAGATTCTGGTAGAACAAGAGGTTCTGGAGATTGTTATTAGGATTCTGGTAGAACAAGAGGTTCTGAGATGTTATTAGGATCTGTTTAGAACAGAGGTTCTGGAGATGTGATTGATTCTTTGGTAGAACAAGAGGTTCTGGAGGTGTTATTAGGATTCTGGTAGAAAAGAGGTTTTGGAGACGTTCTCACACGTGGCTCGGTCTCTCACAGTCAACTTAACACTAGTTTTGTTCATCCCAAGGTCTTTCTCTCTTTCTATTCCTCTTTTTCCCCTCAACCTAAGGGATGTTGTGGGCACATGCAAGGCATCGTCTGGGGGAGGTTGGATGATGGTAATGATGCTCAACTGAAGGTTCTACAACATTACTTCTCCTTCTCCACAAAGTCCACAAAGGCTGTCCTCTCAATCTCCCACGGTTGCCCCTGTCTGTCGTACAGGGCGAGGACGAAGTGGAAAAAATTGGATTTCTGAGGTTGGAAGGAGGTGCTTGCTTCTCGAAATGAGCCGAGCAAGCCCCACACCACGAGGAGAAAAGGGAAAGAGGGCTGAGTGAGCACTGACATCCCAGCCTTGTTGGGCAGAGAGAGAGGATCATGGCTTGTGGGGGGGCCCAATCTACTTCTTGTGCCCACTACAAATGGATGGACCAGAGACCAAGACCAGTGGAGTTGCCATAGACCATTGCTGGGATTGGAGGGGGGGGGATTTTACTACCAAGATGACAAATAAATATATATTTTTTTTGGCTCACTTACCTTTGGGCAGCTGTGTTACATCCACCACCCCATGTATGCCTCCAAACCGGACAGGATTCATCCCACCACCCAGTGGTTCTTCCTTCATGTTTGTCCCACCTCTTGGTATATTCTCTGAATCCCAAACATTAAAAAATTTTGGTTGTGGGAGGCTAAAGAACAATAACCAACAGCTCTGCCAACGGGGGTTTGGGGGGTTTTTTTTGTTTGTTTTGTTTTATTTCTTTTTCCCCAAAATTAAAGGAAAAAAATTAGGGCAAAGTTTTTTCTCTTTAAAAAAAAAAAAAAAAAATTAAAAATAATAAAATAATTTAAATCGCTCTCAGTCTGTGGTGTAAAAAAAGTCTGATCCTTGGCGATGAGAAATCGGTTCGACCACTTTAACTCCCCAGGATGTGAGTGATAGAGAGAGAGAAGCCCCAATTGGAGTCTTTCAGCTTCTTTCAAGTGTCCTGGATCTTGGCACCGCATAGACCCAATGGACTGAGCTCAGCCTTCCAGTGGTTAATGGAGAGGGAGACAGATAAATAACAATGTACAGAGCTCAATGGGCGTCACCGTCCCAGCCATAGGAAGGAATAGGGAGAAGAACAGGACACTGCTGGATGCAGCACTTCTGGCAAAGGGGATCGTCCTGCTCCGAATGATCAACGCTGAGCTGTTTCCTGGGCACCAGGAGATCTCGATCGGGGGGCCCTTTAGCGTCTCGCACGTTGGATGAGAAGCGAACAAAACTCAACGTTCCATCCCCATGGAAATGGAACCTTTCCCGCGAGCCAAAACTCTAAGCCGCGGGAGCGGTGCTGTCAGCCAGTGACGTCAAAGAAGGCGGGTATATGCCATATATGGAAAGAAACACTCTCCCCCCCCCCTTCTCTCTCCCCTCCCCTCCTGTGTTAGAGCCAGCTTGTTTAGTGCTGAGTGACTGCTGCAGTCCTGACAGTCAGTGCTTGGCTGCTGACTATAGGTTCTATTCCAATACATGGGGAGCACCTGGGCTTTATAGGTAGACAGAGACAGATAGCAGCCAATGGAGTTATTATTATATTATTCAACCAAATAAATCTTACTGTGGAAATCATATGGCAACAGACTGAACCCATTGTAACAGCAACTATGTCCAAAGAGGGATGATAGATAGATAGATAGATAGATAGATTAGATAGATAGATAGAAGATAGATAGATAGATAGATATAGATAGTATAGATACATAGATATAGTAGATAGATAGACGATAGATCGATTGATAGATAGGATAGATAGATAATAGATAGAATTATATAGTAGTAGTTAGATAGGTATATCGGTAGGAGATAGATAGACGATCGATAGATCAGATAGATAGATGAGGTAGATAGATACGACTAGACTCGATAGATGATTCGATAGCTACGATTAGTAGACTCGTACTCGATCGATATCGTACGACTCGATTACGATCGCTTCGCTTATCGCTAGATGCTAGATACTCGCTGATCGACTAGTAGATACGAGGTTTAGCTGCTCTGAATGTAGCTCGCTCCCTAGATAGATGATGCTCGACTCGAAAAGCTGACTCGATGGCCTCGCTCGTGGTCTTCGCTCGCTCGGCTGCTGACTCGCTAGCTGGATGATGAAGATAATAGATAGATAGATAGATAGATAGAAGTTTACAAACATATTATCCTCACTATATCCCATATAAAGTGTTTCTCAGACTAACATACTTCCCCCTTTAACATTACTAGAGCTATATAGTAGATGACGATTCCAATGCAAAAATTTAATTAACCCCCTAATACATTACACCACACCCACCCACATAGCCACATAATGATCCACACATGTAGTTCAACTATTCATTTCAAATGGTGGTAGGTAATTTTTTACTGCCCCATAGAGTCAGTGTATTTGGTGAAGATGGTGCAGTAAATTTAGTTATTGGGCTGAGAAGTTCCCATTTTCGTTGGGGACCCCAGGTGTGTTTTTGTTGTCGTGTGTGTGTACAATGAACTTTTGTACAAATGTTAGGGCATTGATGCTGTGAATCACACTGCTTTACAGTTCTGTCTATTGGATAAGTTCAACCCTTGTGGTTTAGGTTTAAGTGATAAAAAAAAAGGCTGGGAATTTCATCTTTAAAATATAAAACAGATGCCTTGGTGGGAAATTGCTGCTCTAGTTTCCCCTTCAAAGAGCGAATAAAAAACCTCTTTGAGCAATGTCCACATTGCTGGGTATGAAGAGTGTAAATATGACATAGACTAAAACAGAGGGTCCCAGATATCCTAGTCCTGCAGCCCTGGAATCCCTTCTCTCCTGAGCTGGGAGCTTTTAGGGGGCTCTATAGGGAAACTAGCAGCCTGGATCCTCTTTACAAACCATGGATGAGGTTAAATATGACTCTTGGGGATCAACAAAGCACTTAACCTGGACTGAATCCTAGGGATATAAAGTCCACCAAAGAAAAAAATATATAATCCACTTTAAGGACACAAGAGAACAAGCTATGGACAGTAATGTCACATCCAGGTGGTTTGAATGGGCCAGGTAGGTAGAAAAAGTCTGTAAAATTGTAAAATAATGGTGAAAATAGAGAGCCAGTGTGATGTGTGTGTGTGTGTGTGTTGTGTGTGTGTGTGTGTTAAACCAGGTCAGTCCATGTAACCCCCCCCCCCCCCCCCTCCCTTAGGGACATGTGCTATCCAGCCAATCTATTTGGTTGTGATGGGGGGTGTTAATGACTATTGCCAAAGATAAGTGAATTATCAAAGCTGTTGCTCTGGAACTCCATCTTTTATCGAAATCCATACATTTGTCGGCCGTCTAATTAATACGTTTAAGTATTAATAAATATATTTTATGACTCTTTGAGAGTAATGAGATTAGTCTTTTAGGAGAATGGCCCCATATTAAAGATGCTACTGTCTATCGATGTATGTTAACCCTAAATCAAAAAAAGAATATGGGAGAGAGAGAGGGGGGGTAACTAATCTCAAGAAATTCTTCTCACAAAAAAACGAGAGAGCATAAAAGATAAATAATAAAGAAATAATCATACAACGTCATACTAAGTGACAAGAAAGAGTAGAATATGTATGTATAGTGTAATGATGGCGAAGGCATTGAAGGGTTAACAATGAATTCATTCCTTGCATAAGATTTAAATATATTTTCCTGGAAATGGAAGAGAACAAGCTTGACCAGTCCTTTATTTATTTAGCCAGTAGGCCCTTTAATTTCCCAATAGATTTAAATGTTTTTCTGTTTTTTTAACTCTTTTAGGGCACTTTAAAGCGGGTCATCGTGCATAGGGGGAAAAAAGAAATGTTGGAATCCAATTTAATAGTGTACAGTCTCTTTCATTAGATATGCACAAGACAATGACGAAAATCGATTATCAAATTAGGAGATTTACACCAGGAAAAATTAAATCCTTTAAATCTGACACTTGTTTTATGAGAAAGGGAAATAGTGGGGGAAAAAAAATGGGGAGGGGTTAAATAAAAGTTTATCTTAACCCCATCACATAAGGTAAAAGATCCGTCCCCTCCCTAGAAAAAAGAGAAAAAGGGATTTTAAACCTTTTGACAACAATTGCAGCTGTCCCTACAATTTTGGAAGATAGTAAGGGAAAATGAAGCAAATGCCGCTTAGAAGCCATCTGTCAGAAATAGGAAGAATCAGCTGCTCCTACACAACAGGCTCTGAGCTGAATCATTTCAGCTCATTTTCTAGATCATCTGGTCCTACACCCAAACGTGGAGAATTTCCCCTTTATCATTACGAAACTTTGCATTTTTTGTTTGTATATCCTGTATCCTTTAAAACCAACACAATATATCTGTCAATCATAGACTAAATAACTTCCTTTAAAAAAAAAATTTTCCCTCTCCAGGTCCCCTTGGATTACCTGTAAACAGCCTAAACCATTTCATTCGTAATTTTTGTCTATTTTCTATTTTTTCATTTAAATGGTAAAAGATTTATTGTTGATAAAAATAATGAGAATAACTATTGTATGGTCGCCTCCATTTCCTTTCCGCAAGCAATGTTTTTAAAATGACATAGAGAATACAGAGCACTTTTGCGTTCCTTGTAGAAGCAGCAGAGAATGGGAGAGACAGTGGGAATTATTCAGCAGCTGGAGACTTTCCCCCTGAAAGACTTGGACTGACAGGGTGAGCAGGTAGAGACTGTCCCTATCTTTAGTGTCCTTATAGGCAGGTCTGTACCTTAAATGAAAGAAAAAGAAAGGGTAAGTAAAAGCAGAAGGGTGTGTGGGACTGAATGGGATTTGCACGGAGCAGCCTGACCTACAGGAGCAGCTATCATCCTCTGTGTCTCCTGCAGGGTGGTGAAGTGTTTCCTTTTGTCTGGATTACTAGGGGTTGAGGCATCCAATGATCCCCCCCCCAACTATTTGCATTTAAATAGCCACATCAAGCTATTCGCGTGCCACACACCAGTGGGCTCCCAGATGTCAGGGTTGGGAGGTCAGTCAGATGGTCAGTAGCCGCGGTCCATACCAAAGGCTGAGAGTGACCTTAAAGGGACAGAGCCTTCCTTTCACTCCATGCCCCACATGTCTGGAGACTTCCCTCCCTCTAATCACATTAAATTTCCTTCTGTACGACTCATTAATTACACATTATGTCCTTAAGCTTAAAATATGTATTGCTTCTTTCATTGAATGGGGGGGGGGGGGGGGGTCATTGCACTTTTCTGGCCATGAAGGGTGTCTGCCATGGGAGCCAATAGTCTAAGGCATGAAGTGTTATTTTTTTTTAATACCAACTACTGGGGGTTTTGTATTGGAGTTCTATGTTCTAGCCATGGGTGGAAAGGGTTATTAAATCCTGAATAGATTCCAACTTACTTTGGTTTGTATTGGATTTCTATTCTAGCATGGATAGAAGAGTAAATCCCGAGATAATCCAACTTACTGGGGTTTTGTATTGGTTTTCTTCTAGCCATGGATTGGAAAGGTGTTAAATCCTGAATGGATCCAACCTTGGGGTTTTGTATTGGATTTTCTATTCTAGCCATGGATGGAAAGGGTTAAATCGACTAGATCCCAACTTACTGGGTTTTGTATTGGATTTTCTATTCTAGCCATGTAGGATGGGAAAAGGGTTAAATCCTGAATAGACCCAACTTACTTTGGTTTTTGTATGGGATTTTCTATTCTAGCCCCTGGATGGAAAGGGTTAAATCCTGAAGAGATCCAACTTACTGGGTTTGTATTGGGATTTCTATTCTAAGCATGGATGGAAAGGGTTAAATCCTGAAGAGATCCAACTTAACTGGGGTTTTGCATTGGATTTTTAATCTAGCCATGGTGGAAAGGTTTTAAATCTGAATAGATCCAACTTACTGGGGTTTGTATTGATTTCATCTAGTATGGATGGAAAGGGTTAATCCTTAGACATCCAGTTAGGGAAGATTTCGATTCAGCAGAATCAATGGTAATAAATAACATAAAGGGTTCATGGGGAAGATAAGGAATATAAGATGTGTAATTGTACATAGAGGGGTTAGATTTATCATATTTATTATTGTGTTAATAAGCACAACAATGATTTGCGCGACTAAGACACACACCATCATGGGGTGCAATTACACAATAATCACAGTAAACAACGTTTATACAAAAAAGTTTAAGCAAAACACACACACGGTGGCGCAAATACACACATACTGCCCACAGCAACAAATAAAATTAACTATAAAACACAAAACACACAATCTGTTGAATAAAGTAATGCACAACTCCCACACACAAGATACCACGCAACAACAAAACTGAGGCAAACACACAAAAAACAAACACTAATTCGACACCGACAGCACACTGCAAACAAAAGTATCCACGCTGCAGACACATTGCCCAAATTGAAAGATTTAAAGTTTTGAAAAAAAGTGAACACTGTATACAGCTCAGTATGACAAAGTACAACAATCATGTAACAGTATGAAATTGTAGACAACTAAATATAACACAGACAACAATTGGTAACACAATACAACAGTATAAAGCGGTTATAAACACAGTTTAGCATTTTTTTTACAAACATTAAACATGTATAAACACAATATATCAGTACACACACGTTTGTAACACAATACACACACTATAACAGTTTATAACCACGTTTTAGCAGTTATACACATTATTAACGTATACACACAATTATGAACACAGTACCACACAAGTGTAAAACACAGTACACACAGTATAACATTTATACAAACAGTAATACATTGTATCAACAACACAATATAACACAGTACACAGTGTTACCACAATACACACAGTAAACAATTGTAACACACCAGAGAACACATTTTATACAACAGTAAAACACTGTTACCACAAGTATAGCAATAGTTAATACACACAATATAACCTACACACAGTACATATACACTACACAAATATAACACTACACACAATATAACAGTGCAACACAGTAACAACACATACACACACTCATTAATTCCCAAAAACATAAATAGACAGCTAATTTAGAGGAATCTGTGTAGAATCCACAGTACACGAGAGGATTACATTATGTATAGTGGTTACAATAGACACACGGAGCAACTGTCTGCTATTTCTCTCATCTTTGTCTGTGGGGTCTGTTGTCCTTCTGTCGCATGACAATATTTCACACACAGAATTTGGTATACGGATAAATAGCAGGACAGTATTGTGCCTTACTAGATTATTTCTAACATCCAGGACCGTAATAGGACTAAGAGAAAGCAGAGGCTATAAGGGAGACGGATACAGAAAGCCTAAGCTCTGGTTATTTTATCATCAGCCTTTCATCAAAACTGTAAACTATCAGTAGATTCTCCCTTTATGTCACAGCCAAACGCTTTTCAATGGAGTGGAAAGGGTTAAACTCCGAACCAGCTGACCCCTTGTATTGCATAGTTCAGTGATTCCCAGCTACGGACCTTATAGATATTTACAGGTAGGGCACTAAGTTCATTTCTCGGCAGCCCTATGGGCAAAGGGAAGTTGGCACCTTTCTAAACGAAAACACCTTGATATGCACACCAACAAAAATCCCATAGAACTTTCATGATTAGAAAATAGGTGATTTCCACATGTTCTTTTCATTATTCAAGGAGAAGGAAAAACAGTATCCTTACCATTCCATCAAAGTGGGATCTTGTATCTGCGTCTCCCTCTTCTATAATGTTACATGAGCTACACTTGTTAATGGAATGAATTCATTGGAGCCACAGTACGTGGCCCATGTCCTGCCATCTTTGCCCCTCTCCTGGGGAGGATTTTAAATTAACCTTTTAATGAGCGCGCAGGGTTGCGGCGCAGAGAGAGGGAAGGGGAAGGGGAGGAAGAAAAGGGCCAGGAGGGGGCCGGAGCGCACCAAGGGCATGGAGCACGGGGGAAAAAGCAAGTGGGACAGCGAGGAACGACACCCAGGGGAAGGGAAAGGGCTCGGCGAGGCGACCCAGCGGGGAGGGGGAGAGGCAGAACAGGCGGGAGAGGAGCGCGGCGAGGCGAGCGAGGGAGCAGCGAGCGAGCGAGAGGGAGAGAAGCGAGCGAGCGAGAGCGAGCGAGCGAGCGAGCGACCGACCGAGCCGACACCGAGAGAGCGAGAAGCGAGCGGCGAGCGAGCAGCGAGGCGAGGCGAGCGACGATGCGAGCGAGCGAGCAAGCGAGCGAGAGAGAGAGGAGCGAGCGGAGGAAGCAGTGGAGAGCGAGCGAGAGAGCAGCGACTGCGAGCGAGGGAGCAAGCGACCAGCGAGGCGAGCGGAGCGAGCGTAGTCAGGCGAGCGAGCAGCGAGCGAGCAGCGACCGAGCGAGCCAGGAGGAGCGAGGAGCGAGCGAGCGAGCGAGCGAGAGAGGAGAGAGCGAGCGAAGCAGGAGCGAGCGACAAGCGGGGCGAGCGAGCGAGCGAGCGAGCGAGCGAGCGAGCGAGCGACGAGAGAGGGCGAGCGGGGCGAGCGAGCGAAGCGGAGCGGAGCTAGGAGCGAGGGCGAGCGAGCGGCGGAGCGAGCGAGCGAGCGAGCGAGCGAGCGAGCGAGATAGGCGAGCAAGCGACCAGCTAGCGAGCAGCGAGCGAAGGAGCGAGCGAAGCACGAGCGATGCGAGGGCAAGCGGCGGGGAGCGAGATATGCGTAGCGAGCGAGCGAGCGAGGAGTAGAGCGAGCGAGCGAGGGGAGAGCGAGCGGCGAGCGAGCGAGCGAGCGAGGAGGGGCGAGGACCGGGCAGCGAGCGAGCGAGCAGCAAGCGACCAGGAGCGCGAGGAGCGAGCGAGCGAGCGAGCGAGCGAGCGAGAGATCGAGCGAAGCGACCGAACGGACAGACCACCGATCCGACCTAGCGAGCGCTGCAGAGGCGAGCGAGCAGCGAGCGAGCGAGCGGGCGAGAGCGAGATAGAAGGAGCGAGCGAGAGAAGCGAGCGAGCTATGCATCGAGTGCTCTCACGCGCGCGGCGCTCTCTCGGTCGCGCCTAGCTCGCTCGCGCAGCGTCAGCATTCGCGCGTCTATCGAGCTATTTATCGATCGATCTATCTATCTCTATCTAGTCAGGTTACTAAGGCCGAGTGTATAGGAAACACACCAGATAAGAGGGTATAAAGACAATCAATAGCGCCCCCTTTGGTGTGTGAAAACGGTTGATTATTATACTTGATGGGTCCCAATTATAACCATACTGGTTTCTTTAGGAAAAATAACAGACATGGTGCAATACTTCTGCTATAAACTCCATGCACAGAGATGTGATTAGCGCCATGTTGCATTTGGCCATTATACTCTATAAGATGATTTACCTACTCCTATTTCTGACCTATTAAAAAGCGCCAAGTAGGATGCACAGGCGGAAATCTAAGTGAATACGATCTATAAATTCCCCTTGCCATCTGAATAGTAAATCGCTATGGCAGCTCCCACAATGGTAGACAACATATAAAGCACAGGTTATAACCCATTTCCCATTAAGGATACAAGCGATCTCACCGACCAATTCAAAACGTGCACACCAATTCACTTTATTTCCACTTTACCCCCCCAAACGTTACGGACCATTGCGCGATTCCATCGGGTATTGTTTCCATTAAATCGAGGGACGATTAATACTCGCCGCTTGGTCGTGCGATTTGTGGCAATCGGCCCGAACCAGTTACGATTTTGTTTGTGTGTTTTTTTGAAATACAAATAAAGACAATTCCAACGATAAAACCCGCACATACAAAGGGTAAAAAAGACCGGGCTCCATGCACTGCCCTCTCTTTATTAACGGATCGTCCCCCTAATTACAAACATACAAAAACCCCAACACACAACAATCGTTCGAATCGTTGAGATCGTTCCAAAAGATTGGATTCGAGCTGAGAAGTGGAGGGGGTGTGGTGATTGATCTGTGATGTCTAGTAACATCCAATCTAGAAAATATTCGACGGAAACTACACCCAATGTCCCATAAAAGGAAATGGAGATTGTGATTGTGACAGCAATGTAACACCTCATGGGGGTGGGAATTGGTTTTATATGTTTACAAGGAAGAGACCATGTCAGGTTCCCAGGATTCCCGCCAATTACAATATTAACAGTGCCAGTCAGGGGAACAGGGATCCATTGTTTCGGAAACAGAGATTCCATCTGAATAGGTAGGTTCTCCCCACACTTAACATACAGGACATGTCTGACGTGTGTGTGTGTATGGTGTGTGTGTGTGGTGTGTGTGTTGTGTGTGTGTGTGTGCTGGTGTGTGTGGTGTGTGGTGTGTGTGTGAAATAAGCGAAAAGACTAAAATTACCCAAACTAAACAGCTGTCAGCTTGCTGTCTGTTCAGTAGCTCGGTGGTCTGTCTATGTATCTATGGATGCTATCGAGATATTATCTCTCTATCTATCGAGCTATTAGCTTAGCTATCGATCTATGTCTAGCTAGCTATCTATCATCTGATATATGTCAATCCCTCTGTCTCCCTGGTGCTATTCTCTCTATTTGGCAGCGGACACGTTACAGTAGTGATTTGCATTTTCTTTGGGATATGAAAATAAAGAGTAAGTGGTGAGGAGGGGGAAGGTGCCCGAGCATTGTGGAGCTGCAAGGAATAAAAACAGGACAGACAGGCAATGAAAGGAGGATGGATAGAACTATAGTGCACATATCTAATAAGCAATTTGTCCCACTGAAAGTTACATGGAAAGGGAAAGGTGTGTGGATGGTCTCTCC